>OX337244.1:44558990-45041046 GCA_946965025.1 Blera fallax | reverse complement strand
CAGTGCGGTTTTTGGCATCATTTTTATGCAAACTCCTGCAGATCCTTGAGAAAACTTAAGATGCTCTAATCGCTACGTACTTTCTATTACATTTGACAGTAACATTAGCTCCGACATCAGATGAAGGAAAATTTTTTTCTAAGAAAACGAGGTGTGTAGTGACTTCGACTGCACATTGGACATTTGAGACGGCTAGGACATAAAGAGCAAGTGGACATCCCCTCTCCAGTCCACAGAGTCTTCGAATTTAAGTCAAAGGAATTTCGCAGGAGAGGGATGCCTCGCCTTTGGTGGCGCGCACAAGTGGAATGGGATCTGAACCAACTTGCATTGCGCAACCAACTGAAACCAAGACCCTCAACTATTATCCACGAATGGTACTTGCATCGCAGGAACCGAAAGTCTTGCCATTCTCGGTATGTGTATTCGTTGGAACGATCATATATTCGAGGTCGCCAAAAATGCTGCAAAATATCTAGGATTCCTTAAGCGGTGCAAGAAATACTTTACCCCGTCTGATCTGGCCTCAATTTATAAGGATTCATCTGCCCAAAGATGGAATACAACGCCCACATCTGGTTTGGTGCATCCAAGTTAGTGTCCAGACACATTCTAGTTAGTGTCCAGAACTGCGCGATAAAACTAATAGGGGATAAAGACATTGTGAGCTCCATAGACTCACTAGAACATAGCAGAGATGTCTCTTGTCTTTCCCTATGTTATCGCTCTTTCCACAAAAAATGTTTCAAGGAAATAGCTACTTGCAAAATTTCACCCTTAATACGCGTCATGCTTCGAATGCACATCAGTTCACCCTCAATCCCAATTTCGGACGTACTGTCAAATACAGGGATTCGTTCGTAAGCCGAACTGCACGTATGTGGAATGGTCTTCCAGGCTCTGTATTTCCTCATCGGTACAACATTCAAACTTTCAAAGCCAACGTGCACCGATATCTCCTCTGTTCCTCTTTCCAAGACGCCCATCCCCGAATAATCAGCTGGTAATACTAAAAATTCGGTGAACTTTGGAAAGCCGAGGATGACTTTGTTGATTGGTAGACTCTGTAAGACTCTGTCGGTTTTCCTTTGTTGTTGACCATCAATTCCTTGTTCTAGCACAAGTGCTTAGGGATCGCCAACTATAACTCGCCTCTGTTAAGGATTTTCCCTTAGCTCGCAAGGCGGAATATTCATTGAATAGTCGACTTGTTCTTAGTGCCGAGCCTTTTGATGCCAGTTCATCAGAAATACCTACTCTGTCCCTTCTATGCTTGCAAGAAGGCGTTCAGTAATACGTGGCGTTTTAAACCAGCTGTGGTGTACTGGATATACACGGCGGTGGTACAAGTATGGTGGATGGTACTTGAGAAGCAATACCAGCTCTCAAACCTCACCAAAATCCAGAGGGCAGCGTGTATCGGAGTCATGGGATCAATGAGATCAACATCGACAGCGGCAATGGAATCCATGCTTAGTTTCATTCCGCTTGATCTATACTGTAGCAGTCTGGCTGCTAAAACCGCGGTAAGACTAAAAGAAGGTGGACTATAGTCATCGAGCCTCTACGGTCATGCATCCATTTTGTCTCGATGGGAAACTACCCACAGATCGACGGAAACTGATCACATGAGCCCGATATTAGCTTTTGAAAGCAGATTCCCTACAGGAATTCCTGACAGAATGTACTGGAAGAACCGTAAGAGCATGAAAAAGGAGCTGGCATTCTATACCGATGGTTCTAAGATGGACATTGGCACGGGAGCCAGAGTTTATTTTAAAGCCCTAGGAATAAACCACTCCTTTAGAATTCACGACGACTGCAGCGTCTTTCAGGCCGAAGTCACAGTTCACATCGTTCACATCGTTGGCAAAACGAACACTGTCTATATAGACAGCCAGGCAGCCGTTAAGGCTCTGGACTCCGCGGTAATCAGATCGAGGCTTGTGAGAATCTGCAAGTCACTCCTAAACGAGATATCTAGAGCCAATTCGGTGACCCTCTGCTGGGTACCAGGGCACATGGATATCAAAGGAAATGAAAAGGCTGATGAGCTTGCTAGGAAAGGATCGGTGCTGCGCTTATCGCGGGCCCTCCCTTTTGTAGTAACCCCAATCAGTTCCTTACGGAAAATGATAGAAGATGAAGCCATCGGTCGAGCAAACAGACGTTGGGTTCATCTGGAAACATGCGCAAAGGCCAGGGCGCTATGGCCGGCCTTCAGCAAGAAGAGATCAACCTCTCTGGTAAAACTTAGTCGTTATAACGCACGGGTTGTTTCTGGTATAATTACTGGACACTGTGCTATCGGCGTTCACACAGAACGACTCGGTGTGCTACATAACGAGTTTTGCAGAAGTTGCAGGGACGAAGAAGAAATCGAATCTGTTTGTCATCTGCTGTGTGATTGTCCTGCCCTATCCGTCATAAGAATGAGGACTCTCGGAAGTTACTTCTTTTCGGAACGGACCTCCCTCTGACGGACCTCCCTCATATCATTATCTGGGTGGTTCTAACAGCGGTTTCACATGTTTCCAGGGTTAAAAAGATTGGACACAATGGACCGACCTGGTCTAAGTGAGCAGTGACTCTATGCCACAAGGCACCCATCTACCTAACCTAACCTACTCTGTCCCTGGGATTCCTCATGTGCAGGGACCTAGACCTATGCTGCGTTCCAAGAACCTTGAGCTCTTACAAGTTTCAACCTTACTTCTCCAGGAGATATATGACACAGTACATAGGTTCACCATAGCTCACTGAAACAACTTGTGGAAAGAAAAAAAACCATCAAGCAAAAATTAAATTGAAAACATGTCGTAGAGTTGTCCCCCAAAAAAAAATTTTAAAAAGCCGTGCATACGAGTATAGCATGCTCGTATGTCGGTATCTCCCCTGTGCTGAATCCATCTTAAACATATGCTTACGAACGATGCAGAAAATTGCAATATACTTAATGAAATTACAAATCGTCAATCAACCAGAAATTGCACCCAACCAAGTGTAAAATTACAAATTTCTTCCGAATGCAATGAGTAGATACGGCAGCCGATCGATCAATATTTTTCAATTTGGCGATATTAGATTGAACTTTTGCTGAACGTTGTTTCCTGAACAAGAACTCATCGCGATGTAATTTCACTTTTACGATAGGCATAGTCCAATCTTTACAAGCAAAACTTGGCCCTTAACTGTATATAAATAGGGTCGGCAAATACCATCTATAGAGCAAACCATACAATGTCAAGGACTAAAACCCGCTTGAATAATACAAAACGATGTACATAAATTCGCATTAGGAAGACCGCTCTTTGCCAGGCATCTTTAGAGTCTTAAGGCTTAAAAACAAGTAATTTGTCTACGTTGCCGTAGATAGGATACCATTTTGTTGTCATCATTTAAATAAAAAAAGAATCAAGGAAATTCTACCGCAGTGCCGTGCCTAAGTGGATAATTCTTTGCCCATATCACATCCTTGATGTTGGCTAATTTTTCAACCTTAAACTTGATGTATATTAATAATTTGCTATCAGATTTGAATTATACCCTAGGTGTGCCTATCTTTAATTTCGGATATTGCAGGCACTTAGGAGTGATGAAGTTGACGTGCTACGGCTACAAGGAGAAGGAGTATATAAAAAAGGTTGCGTATACGACAGACAGACCCGCGTTGCCTGTTACATCGCACAATAAAGGAATTTCCTTCCAAAGGTGGATTATTTGCATTTTGCGTGCTTGTGGTTGCGGATTTTGTTTTGCTATTTTTTTTTGTGATTTGAATAATTTGACGAGGGTTAATCATAAGGCGATTACTTAAACGAGTCGACACGAGTAGGTACATGCTTTCGCTGGAATATATTTAAAAAGTGTTCCCTGTCAAGTATGGAATGTCTGTAAACACATTTTAAATGGAATCATTGTTAACAAGTTGTATGTGAGTACATGTGACGCGTAAAGTGCCTTATTAGCACGAAGCAGATAGTCTACATTGCCCACAGCCCACAGCCCATTGGAGGCCTTGCAATAAAAATAATTAATGCAGAAAATCGAATGCATGCTATCACTTGCATACATATAAGTAACAATCTCCAAACAAGCAGTGAATTGTTCATTAAGCCGATACTTTACAAGAGTTCGGTCGATTCGAAATCATTAAGATTCTCGATATTGATGCTGTGTTTCATTAACACTCCATTCTCGCACGTTGTCCAATCTGTAGGCCCACAGGGTCGATTCAATTGACTACCAGGAATGTTAAGTCCACACTCGGTCGGGCCACATATGAACCTATCACAACCACAACGTACAAGTCGAATGAATTCATATTTAAGCACGCATCCTTAACACGGATTCATCGCATGGATAACATTAAATTGCATTTTTCATTTCAGTGAATCTGACCGGAGAACATGTAAGGTCATTGAGGGTTTCATTTCGAACTACTTGTGCAACAAGATATACAGATGAGTGCATTCGAATGCATAGGTATACCACAGTTTTGTTGCCCTTTGAAGGATAAGGAGGTATGCTAGATCAGGACGTTTAATATCAATCGTAGTGCATGCTGCATTCTGGTCCGAAAAATTTAACTTTTAAACGTTAATCTTTTGTCCTTACGACATTGTATGAAGTGAACTGCTTTTATAATTTTTCATCCCTCATCTTAATTGCAGCCTTCATTAGGTTAGGTTAAAGTGGAGAAGCCAGCTATCGCCAACAAACTTAGACCAAAGAAAAGTCCATTGGGATGCACCATGGATTTCTTTGTCTACTCGTTAAACCAATTTAAGCTTCTGATGAAGGGTAAGAAGCTCCTAACTGAAGCCTCGTTCTGTGAAAGATAGCTGTATCTGAAGTGAACCAGAGCCTCAACCAGTAAGTTTCTCCTTAGTCATCGGCCTACAGTTTCGTACCGTCCTCGCAGATCCACATTCCTCAGTTCTTTCCGTATCGTATGCGGTTCTCTCCCGCAGAGTGGTTCCGGACGGGTAAGAGCGGTCTGTGAGCCTTCTCTTGCTAGTTCATCAAGTGCTTCATTTCCCTCTACTCCCACATGGTCTGGTACCCAGTAGAGTGTGACTCTGTTATTCTTACTCAATTAGTTTGTATTGGCAAGTCACTCCCACACCAGTAATTAAGATTTCATTACGATTTGATGGCGGCTGACAGTATTTCGATATCTTGTCCGGAATACTTTCTATCGATGTTAAATTGGGCGCATCTTTCGATCGCGTAAACCTCTGGAGTATGTCCCCATAGCTTCCGAGTAGGAACTTGGTTCGGATTCACCTGCCTCAGTTCTTCTGGACGTTGTGGATTCATCCGTGTACCACTGAATAGTATTTTTTTTGAGTTGGTCATATGCGATGCATTTTTCTTTCCCGATGTCTTTGATTATTCCCACTATGGCCTCTTTTCAGCACTAAATTTAGAGGGATGAGTCCCAATATCATGTCCAGTGCTGCTTTGGGGCAAGTTTTCATAGCCTCTGTACTCTTCCAAAGTCTTGTGCTCGTTGTGGTCAGCAGGGTTCTCGGATCGTTACGGAAAAGTATTCCTCTGCGATACCGCCGAAGTAACTAGAAAACTGCCTTATTGGAAACACCGTTCTATGCTGTCCTGTTAGCTGCTACGCCTGATTAACTAAGGGAGTTAAGGTTTGACTCCTAATTGAATTATTATACTCCTGCAGTTAGCCGAAAGTAGGAGTAAAAAATGTGCAGACTTTTAAGCGGCCTTGATGTTGATCAAGTCTTTTAACTTGAACTGAACAAAGTTTGGTTAGAGGATAATCATTCACAAGAGAATTTTTTTTTTTTTTTTATTAGTTTCGAATACTTTATAACATCACTTATACAAGGTGGCGCAAAATTAATTATGCAATTTTGTTTTTGAATTACTTTTTTGCTAAATAAAAAAAAAATAACCATCTGGGATGGTTAAATCGGGCGATCTTGCTGCCCATGCCGAATCGCCAAAACGGGAGATTACGCGACCAGGAAACGCTTCCTTCGCAATATCCATTGTGCTGTGTATGCGGTTACACCCTCTTGTTGAAACCACATGTTCACCAAGCCCCGCCCCGCTTATCCAATTCCGGCAGTAAGAAGTCGTTTACCATGGCCCTGCAGCGTTCGCCAGTAACAGTGTGACCGTATTGCCGATGGCGTCCTCGAAGAAATACGGCCCAATCACTCCTCCCGTGTGAACGCCGTACCACACAGTGGCGTTGAGTGGATGTTTACCCACTCTTGGCTCTTCGTGCACCACACGCGGATTTTCAGTGCCCCAGGAACGAAGATTTTTGACGTAACCGTTAAAGTGGAAATGCGCCTCGTCGCTCATGATGATTTTCGACACAAAATCGTCCTCTTCGTTGTTGAGATTGAGGATGGCTTGACAGTAATTCACACGCGATTGACGGTCAGGAGGCATTAACTGATGCACTGTTTGCACTTTGTACGGGAACATGTATAAGTCTTTAACTAAAATTCGCTGTAGGGTCCGTGTGGTGATGCCCCATTGCGTGGCCCGTCGTCTGGTTGAGATCGGCAGCCACAGGCGCAATATTCTCGGCCGAACGACCAGTCCGGTGGCGGCCACGCCCTGCATGTTTGCCCAGTTGGCGCGACACGATTAGGAAATCGACGTCGAAATTCACGCTGCGCTAACACCACCGACCGATTATTGGTCAAAAAAATCGACACAATTATTCCACGCTCTTGCAGAGTACAGCGCTCCATTGCTTGTCTGTTTGTACACTGCAGCTGTCTAGTTCACAAATGTCAAATATGATTGACGTACGACGCCATTTGCAAAAATTATAACATCTTCCGAAAGCATGATTGCGCCACCTTGTCTATCACAGATGGAATGGTTTTGTTAATATCCTTAATACTACTGATGAAATAGTCGTTAAGGAAATTAGCTATTTGGCTCGTATTTGTAATTGTACCACCGTTTAGAAAACTGTCTTTTATTGCACTTTTTTCTCGGCCTAGAAAAAAACGTTTTAACGTCTTCCAGAGTCCTTTTTGATCACCGGCTCTGATACAAAGTTCATTTTGAATATTGGTTGGATTTGCATAGATGCAATTCATTTCAATTCAAAGCCTCCGACCCAAAAAATTCAAAGGATTTCAAAAGAATCCAACATATTTAAACGAACCATTCGATTCTAGCTTAATGTTTGTTTGCCTATCGAAAAACAAATAGAAGGAAAAATCCCACAATCACTACACAAATCCTATATAAATGGGAACATTCATTGTTTTACTGAAATCGTTTTTTTTTTTTCGAGAACACATTTCCTTCAAGTGCTTCAAGGATGCACAAATTGAAACAGTAATCTTGACAAAATCCTCCCCACAAAATCATTTAGGCATATCGCACATGCATATACATACATATGTGTATGAGAAATTGCTCTGAATTTTGTACATAATCGAGGGCACATCGTGAGTATAATTCTATGTCAATTCGAATGCTCACATATGTACTTCTGTATGGAAAAGTATATACTGTAGTCGAACAGCAATGAGAAATGCAAACGCTGGGTTTCCTGCTCCGCTTGCACATGGGTATAGTAATCCCATTGGAATCTCTATTGTAAGAAGATTTCAAATGCCAAATTCTTGTCGGATGAGGTTTTTTGCTGGATTTGCTCAGCTTTTGGAGCTCTAATTCTATTTCAGGGAGGAACTGCTTTCAGTTGCACTGGCACTATACTGCTTACGAGCATATGTGTTCATGGATGATGGGAGTTCGTCTTGAAGAAGAAAAGGATTTTTTCTTTTGAGTGCGGATTTTAGCAAATAGCGGGTTAGATTGTGTATGACTGTATTTGTGCTCTTCATTTCGTTTGTTTGTTTTTTTCACCCTTTTTCTACTTTTAAAAGCATTTGAAAAATGGGGAAAAGAGGGATTTGTCAAAAACAATCGTCTTTATGTTCAAAATTTCTTTTCTTGGCTTGGTTATCTATAACAGTTCGCATTCGAAAATTGTTCCTTTTTGGTATTACATTTAGAATTTTGTACCTAAACGCATTCCACACAGTGACCGAGTGCTTACTGAATTCAGTTGCACTGTCGTAAGTCTAAAAAACAGCAGAAGGCTAACCATGATCTCACCTTATCTTCTGCTAAATTATGATAATGTCATCAATCCCGTCACCTCTTCCAAAACGTTCAAGTCTCTAAATGAGTACTTTCGAGTTGAGGTACAAAGTATCTGTAGCTGGAGTTACATAAGTCGGCCGACATATGTGGAATGGGTGAGGATGCATTGTGGCTAGGCTTTCGACACCAGCAAGTGAATGCTTGAGGATTAAGTTGATCAGAAATAGCAGGAAATTTAAAAATAAATAATGCAATCTCTTCTCGCATCTTATTTAGGTTTCGCAATAGCTCGGCGTTGATCTAAACTTCAACTAACTAGCCCCTCCAATTAGCCTAGTATTTAGCTATGTAACTTCAGTTTTTTTTTTTATATTAAGCGCACACCAAAGGGGGTATGAATACCCTTATGCTCAGTATTAAGAGCACGGGCGTTTAGAAAAAGGGGAAAGAGGAACAGAGGAGATACTGGTGCGCAGTTCTGGACACTATCTAGAATGTGCAAAACGGTCTTGGGTGCACCAAACCAGATGTGGGCGTTGTATTCCATGTTTGGGCAGATGAATCCTTATAAATTGAGGCCAAATCAGTCGGGGTAAAGTATTTCTTGCACCGCTTAAGGAATCCTAGATATTTTGCAGCATTTTTGGCGACCTCGAATATATGATCGTTCCAACGAATACACATACCGAGAATGGCAAGTCTTTCGGTTTCTGCGGTGCAAGTACCATTCATGGGTAATGGTTGAGGGTCATGATTTCGCTTGAGAGACGACAGTACTGCGTTTTGGATTCATTAAACTCTTTTCTGTTAGTTGAGCCACATTTGATTATGCTGTCAAGGTCGGAATTTAACTGAACTGAATACTCAAATAAGAATCTTACATCGAAGAAGAAGCCGACTACGTAACCCCCTACAAAAAGTTTAATGGAACTACTCGACTTGTGTTCGAATCCCAGAGAACATCAAAGTGTTTTCCACGGTCCCACCGTTCGCGAATGTCCCTCACATCTCACAGCAAATCTGAAAAGTGTAGAAGCACAAGTCATGTACATCAAAAATAGCCGTTGTGTACTCGTAAGACTACTATTTCGAGACATTTATTCATATAGTCAAACAGGTATTGAAATTTTAACAGCAATATTTGCTTCGGACTTTCGCACAAAGAAGTTCTGGGGAGGTATTGTGATGTCTTAGTTGTCTGGTTGCCACAGAGGCCGTACTGTCATTATCCGACACTAGGCTCAAAATTGAGGACACCAAAGTGCATGATAAACTGTGCAAAAATGCAAAAATATCCATACCTACACACATACCAATGTTGCTAATTGTACATTTCCTATACACTTGTTCAGTCAAATTTTCATCGATGTCTCCTCGGAAGACCTTTCCTCTACGATTCGAAACAACTGAAGGAGCGCGAGGTATAACCCGAAGTAGGTCTATGGGAGCCAATGAGTAGCTTGTTTTGGAAATCCGTCAACTTTGTTGAAAGAAGGTTCCTTGCGCACATTTTGCCCGGCAATTTTTATGGATACAATATGTCGGGGGTTGTGGAATAACGTAGGTTAGCTTGGGTTGATGAGGATGGAATGCTCCGTTCCCCATCACACTTAGGGCTGCGTAGACCCATTGTAATGCCTGGTTTAGGGGTACGTCGTTGTTGTTGTTGGACTGGTCCATTTTCTTCTTACTCGTTAACCAACGCTGTCCAGCCATTTCGATGATCTGGTAAACCTGAAAAGATTCGTTAGCGGAATTATGGATATTTCAGAAGTTTCTTGGAAGAAGTAGCTTCGTAAAGTTCTGTTCCTCAACTGACTAAGGCTAGGACAGTGGCACCGAAAGTGGGGTGTGCCTTCACAGCTTTCTGCATCGCCACATCCTCTGCATATGTCGTCATTGCTGTGATTTAATTTCATAGTGTGGTATCTTAGGATATTATGACCCGTGAGTACTCCCACCAATAAAGATATAGTCTTCCTGTCATTTCTCATAAGTTTTTGGGGCGGGACTTATCGTAGTTTGGCCATGTTTCCCGGGAAATTTCGCAGGTGGGTAGTGAGTTCCATCTGTAATTTGCCTTCATATGGATCTTACATCCTACTCGTTTTCTAAGATCACAAAGTTGGGGTTTGATCCATTGGAGGGCTTGGTTACGATCCATTGCAGATCCCTGACGTGCAACTCATCAGCTTTGTCATTACCGTGTATCGTCCTGCAGCCAGGAACCCAGCAGAGTCTTACATTGCGCTGTGAGCCAAGAACCTTAAGCTCTTTGCGACAGCGCCGAACAAGTTTGGATTTTATTTCGATGGCAGAAATCGCTTTTATGGCCGCCTGGCTATCAATAAATATGGTAATATCATCCCGTGGTATTGCAATCATTGACAGCAGGTTGGCTGCCTCCGTTACGGCTAGAAACTCCGCTTGGAAGACACTGCTGTAATCAGGTAGCCTCCTCTCTACTATGAAATATGTAGGCGAAGGGTATATCAAAGTCTAGATTTGGAGTTCGATAGTCGGAGGAGGTGTTTGACCCAACGTGATCCTTAAGAATCGGTGCATGCCTAATTGGGCTTGGGGTCCAGGCCTGTGATTGTGGAATAACATGGTCGTAATAGTATTAAAATGGCGGTTGATAAAAGTTGTGGGAAACTAGTACTGCTGTTCAAATAGAGCAGTCCTTTGGATGGAATTACTCCAGGCTCTGAATTTGTATTTATGAAATACAGCGGTGCTTTGAAGGAAATTTATTTCAAGATTGTGCTTGTTTAGGAAAAACCGCACAGGAATCAGAAAGTCACTGAATGACGCTGACTGTGAATATGCCCCATTTAGTTTCGATCACCCACCCATAAATCTCTCTTCATTGACGGAAATAAAGTATGGACCATGTGTGGGTTTTCTCAAAGTTGCTGGTAAAATTACCCCGTTCAACATTTTTCAATGATTGTTGCTGTATTAAAAATACTGCAACCTCCGGTTATTCACAAAAAAATTATTTTACTGGTATGTAGGTAGTCAATCTTTTCAATTCAATATTTCAGTATATCGTCGATTGTTTGTGGCTCTATTTTCTGAATAACTAAATGGATGTTCCTTAAAGCTCATAAAAAGAAGTCCAAAGCTGCTCAATCGAGGCTGTGCCGTGGTCAAAACATATCTCCAAGACTGCTGGTGACACGGATATGGCTGGAGTGACACTTCGCGACATCTTGCTTGAATCGAAATGGGTATATCGTTGGCTTACAAGCAAAACTGCGATTCCTGCAACATAGCATTTACATTGGAAATAAATTTTTTCAGCATTGTTCAGACGTTAAATGATTAATTTTTTACCGGAGGGGCTTAGCACTACATATCCGTCAGTAGGCGCGTTTTGGTGAGAATTATGCAAAGGAAAGTAAGAGCTTCTCACCAAAACGATCCTCAATCAATCTGGCTCAGTAGCTTTTTTAATATCTCAAGATTGGTGCGCCTGCTCGCTATCAGCCTGACATTGGTTGTCAAAAGTAACGAAGTAACGAAGTCTCACCAAAACACGCTTAATATTTCAAGCACGTTAGTCTTGTCAGCGTATAACAAAAAAGAAAGAATCTGGCCTACCCTGTATTAAAGCCTTCGTTTCGTGGGATACGGTGGGAAATATTGTTGTTACTTTATCTCTTAGAAAAGACATGTTAACTGCTCGTTGTGGAAGGAATGTGTTTCCTAAGTTCTTGTTCCTCCACCGTGTTCTCTAGAATTGGTTAAAATAATTCCTGTTTCCGAATCTAAAGAGGAAATTAATAGGTGCACGATTTTCGTCTAATACTTTCACTTTGATCATATGTAGAGGTGTTTAACTACTTGTGAGGCAGTCATATGAAAATCAAGCACGCAAATGGACCTACAGTTTAGAGCCATATCCGAAAGGCATATTGACAGTTATTGCTCTCGGACCTTTGTCAGACTTTTGCGAGAGGTGGGACCGTGAAAAACTTTTAGGTGTTCCCTGGGATTCGAACATCTCGGTCATAGTCCAACGGTGTAAGTAGACGGACTTATGATCAATCTCTTTCTGGCGTTTTTTTTTTAGCAGAAGACTAAGAAGAATATCCGAGCTGAATGAATCGAGCGAGAGAGCTACAGAACTGGATACTTATTCTTGCTTCGCCTTTCCGCTTAACTGGGTGTCATGCTTGGGCATTCCCCGTGCTCATTATAAGTAATATCATGTTATATGAGGCTTAACGTTAATGTCTGGGCTGGAGTAATAGGAAACGTTGTAGTAGGTCATATATATATACACATATACTTAACTCCAATTATTACTTGGAATTTCTGAAAGATCAATAGCCGGAGCTGCTTGAAAATGTTCTTCTTATTCAGAGAAGGGCAACGTTCTTTCAACAAAATGGAGCACCCTGTCACAGGACCAGCAGGGCAACTTCGTTACTCAACTAGACATTTTGTAAAGGATGGGTTGGTCGATTTGCCCCTAACCCTTGGCCGCTCAGATCTCCTGACCTCACACCCATGGATTTTTTTTAAATTTTTTTGACCATTTTTGTTTGATAAAAAATGGCTTTTACTACAATTTCCCTTAATCTTGCGTGAAAAAGTTGCAAAACCTAATTTTCAGAAAATTTGTCAAGGATAAAAGTTTCGTAAAAAAAAAGTTTTTTAACAAGTTCGCGCTTATTACGGCTATAGCCGTCATATTTTGAAAAAAAAAAAAAAACAAAACACGGCTATAACCGTCGTTTTTATAATTTACACCATCGAGTACGATACCATATGATGTGGCAACACTTTTGCGTTTAAGTTCGGTTCGAATGTGTTGCGTTTTGCTTTTGAAATGGGGAATCCCCTATGTCCAACGGAAATTTAAATTTGAAGTTCGTTGAACGAAATGACTGCATTAGCCGTCATATTCTTCATTTGAAGTAGTGCATGTTGGAAAAAAGTGTGTTTTGTGAACTTTTCTGGTAAGGATAAATTTAATAAATTAGTATTGTAAGATTTGGGAATAAGTTTTCTATTTATTTTGAATGCAGAATTATGGAGAAATACAATAAAAAAGAAAGAGCAGTTCTTATGCTGTTTGAAGAAGTCGACAGTGACTGCCTATCGGAAGTTGGGTCGGAATCGGAAACAGTTTCCGACAGTGAATCTAGCAACCCATTTTGTGACGATGGCGCATTTGGTGATGATACAGACTATGATCCCGGTTAACTGGAAGAAGAAAGTGAGGATGAGCAAAGCGAGGAGGATACGCTGCAGGAAATTATTCAGGAATACCAACCTACGGAAGCTGGTAATGCCAACGATCAGGACAGTCAGGAAAAAGCAAGAATTCCTGATTTTCCATTTAACACTTCTACTAGTGGGGTACAAATAGATGTCAGGAATGATTCATCACCCAGACAAATTTTTGACGAGTTATTTTCAAATAACATAGTTGAGTTACTGATGAATTCTATAAATGCCTATGCTGAAAACATGTGTGCTAGTAATAACCCGAAGACGCGTTCATCAGTGAAACTATGTTTCAGGAAAGTTTGCGAGGCTGAACTGATGAAATTTTTTGGCCTATGTCTTTTGTAAGGATAGGATCCCTGTCCTACTATACGACAGCGTTGTTCAAACGATCCGTTGTATTTTAATCCTATTTTTCCATTTACCATGAGTGGTCGCCGTTTCCAACAAATTCTGCGGTGTTTAAATTGTCATTATCTTGATACAACAGAGACTGGGAAATTACGCACACTTGTTGAATCCACTTTTGCGAAATTTTCAAAATGCCTTTTCGCCAGAAAAAGAGCTGTCTTTGGATGAATTCCTTTTACTTTTTAGGTTAAGTTTTCGCTAGCTATAGCTGTCAGACGGCCATAGCCGTCATTTGCATGACAAATCAGTAGTCGCATATGAGTGGCACAAATGACGGCTATAGCAGTCATTTTAAAAACGCTTTTTATTATTCCAGTCGAATTAGATTTCAATTTCAGACATTTCTGCATACTTGCCAGACCTCAAATGCTATTTCTACCATGATTACCAAAAGTGTATATCTGAGCAACTCCACGCATTTGAAAGTGACCGCAAACGTGTTAATAAGTAAAAGTTTTG
The DNA here is from genome assembly GCA_946965025.1 of Blera fallax. Lineage (NCBI taxonomy): Eukaryota > Metazoa > Arthropoda > Insecta > Diptera > Syrphidae > Blera > Blera fallax. The sequence continues at coordinate 45,026,817 of OX337244.1, read as the reverse complement.
AGAAAAATGCATTTTAAGTAAAAAATTGGAAAAAGAAATTTTCATAATTTTGACTTTAAGGACCATAACTTATAAAATTTCACAAAGTCTTAATATTTTTTATGCGCTAGGTACTGAATGTACCAAAACTGTTTTTGTAGCTATAATAGTTCAGAAGTTATACCACTTAAAGTGGTAATACCTCCAAATCGGAGGTCTCCTACTTTGGCGGGCTATAACTTGAAATGGTGCGAAAATAGACTCCCCGCCTGCCGTATGATTTTCGTTCGCCGGAACTCCAGGAATCTCCAGTTAAAGGATTATACCTCTTATCTGGGACACCCTGTGCAAGGGCTTGGAGTGGTTTCAATTAACTAATTTCCCACGGGTAGATGCAGTTGAAGTTTCCACCGGATTATGGACATCCGTAGCTTTGTGCACCACATGAGCAAATGATTCAAACCTTATTTCCAAAACATTATCCTTCGCTTAGTTTTGAAGTTGTAAAAATTTAAACTTAAAGATAAATCGTGGAAAATTATACCCTCAAGTGTGACCAAATTTAAAAAAAATGTACCCTCTATTTTAGCCCTCACTGTACAGCATGTTTATTTTTTTTATTCTAAGATATCCTGGTTTCTAGGATTTTTCAATAGTGTGCCATGTGGAGGAACGCTTCAAGGAACATTTATCATTTTTGGCAAGACAGCCGTTATTTGTTGATAGAGCATAAATTCTATTCAAAGATATATTTCATGCTGAACGAAAAAGGTTTCATTTTTTTTTTCTGCAAATATCCTGCAATTAATCAAAATCCATGGGATACTGTGAGAGTATCTGTTGGTGAAGCTTCGCGAAATTTGTATAAATTGTATGGATTAGCAAGAGGAAACGATTAAATTATACCCAAAGTCGTTGTTTATTGAAAAAAAAAAGTTTTTTGTAGGGTAAGTATGGAATTTGAAGGTTATTGTTACCCATAGTTACACAGAAAAGTTTAAATTTTAAAGTGAAGTATTGGATATAAATTTAAAAGTTGTGTTATAATAAAAGCACAGCATGCAAAGGACCTTATGTGGGGCGCTTGTTATATTAGCCAAAAACAGAGACTATTTTGTCCGTGTAGTGACTTTTGCTTTAGGCACGTACGTGGCAATAACACGTTGGGTCTCCGGTCTAGGTTAGGTTAGGTTAGGTTGAAGTGGCTCCCAGCTAGGAGTCGCCAGCACACTTAGACCAATGGTAGGTCCATTGTGATACCACGTGGATCATGGGAGAAAGTTTCTCTCTACCTACACGTTAAACCATTTTGAGCTTCTTATGACGCGTAGGAGGCTCTTAATGTCGATATTCATCAGGTCGCCTGCATCGATGTAATAGGAGGCTCCTAAGTGGAGCTTCCTTCTACGGGACACAGCTGGGCAGAAACAAAGCAGGTGGGAAATAGTTTCCTTCTCTTCTTCATCCATCGCGAAGAGGCCTAGCCTTGTAGCGTGCTTGCTTATTAGACAGTGTCCAGTGATGGCACCTATTGTGGTGCCGATATGCCAGCATCTATTGAGAGAAATCAAATTCTTAGAGCGTTTTAGATACAGCTTGCCAAATCTGTTTTGTCGCTAGACATGTTGATCCGCTTGTCCACCTAAGATTTGTACTCTTGACAGCATCCAGCTTAAGTTTAAGTTTGCGAGTAGCTATTGGTGCCTTTGTCCATCATGATGGGTATAGTTGTTCCTATTCTGGCGAGTTCATCGGCATAACAATTCCATGGAATGTCTCTATGCCCCGGCACCCAACACAGGTGAATATTGAACTGCTCAGCCATCTGAACAAGAGACGAACGGCAGTCTAGAGCTACTAAAGAATTTATAGAGGTCGATTCCAGGGATTTGATTGCTGCCTGGCTATCTGAAAAGATGTCACGTTTTTCTTAAGCCGATTTAGGGATCGCCATAATTTCCGCCTGAAACACGCTATGATTTGGAAGACGGAAAGCGAGCTTAAGATTAAGCCTATCAGAGACAACACCTGCAACAACTCCACCTTTGGTCTTTGACCCGTCAGTGTAGATGTGAATTGATTCATCTTTTAAAAATGCATCGTCCTCCCAGAGTGATAGTAAGTTCTTCTCAGTAAGTTCCTCTCTAGTAAGTTCTTCTCAAAACTTAGACGTGGGATGGTGTAGTCCGTATTTTCGGGAGAGATTTTGAATTCTTTTCTTGACCACTGTTGGGTACCTTCAAGGCGAACGGCTGTATTCGCTGCCATTTGCTTGCTAAATACATCGAGGGGTATCAGATGGAACATAATGTCCAATGCCGCAGAGAGAGTTGTACTTAGTGCTCCGCTTATGCACAGACAAGCTGTTCTTTGGACCTTACTTAGGTAGTCGCGATTTATAGCTTTTTCTAAGGCTGTTCACCAGACAACCACCCCGTATGTGAGTATCGGTCTAATGACCGAGATCTAGTGGCAGTAAGTAATTCGAGGTTGTGGGCCCCATTATTACCAATTTCTTGAATATTAGGTTGCCAACTTAGCTTCCTATCCAGGATGAGACCCAACTATTTTGCTTTGTCAGAGAAGGTTAAGCTGGTACCATTAAGAGAGCGAGGGTCGACTGTCGGAATTTTATATTTCCTTGGGAAGAGTACTAGTTCAGTTTTGTGGGGGTTTACACTCAAGCCACAACGACCCGCCCAACGTGTTAGCTTGCTTAAAGCGTTTTGTAGAACTTACTTTAGAGAATTTAGGTTCTTTCCCGAGGACAAACCAGCATCATCGGCATATGCGATCGCCGTGCATCCCTCGCCTTCTATTTATCAATAGTTCATTGACCACCAAATTCCACAGAAGCGGGATAGAACACAGCCTTGCGGAGTGCCTCTACTAACAGATCTTCTGATAGACGTCCCACCCAGCTTGGAGTTGATAATCCGACCATTCAGCAGTAGATTAATCAATTCGCAAAGTGAGCTGGTCCAACCTTGGGAAATATTTGTGGTCTATTGGCATGCACTTGTAGGTGTTATTTTGTGGGTAGTGTGGCAGGATATGACGTTTTTCTGGACCCAGATGTCTTCGAGATAAAATTTAGTCAATTCTGGCTAAAAGAAATTAGTTGTTGTCATTCTGTAACACGAGCCATTCAATGTTAGCGCATTTCCAGACACATTTTCAAAGAATTACAACCCAATCACTCCACCAGTTCAAGGACTGCACCAAACTGTAACACGTGGTGGATGCCTTGGCTTCTTTCAAATCAGTCCTAGATTTTAGGCGCTCAAAATTCAACAATTTTGCCTGTTTACGTAGTCTTTAATAAGGATTAACAAACCCTCTGGAGTCCTTGGATTAGTCGGATCATGTACACATGCAGTTGTAAATTTTGTGTGAAATTTGCCGAAAAAGTCCTTGAGAAGAACTGTGATCAATTGATGCCCCTGCAATTTTGTAATAGCCTTTCGCACTGCGTTTATGTTTTCGAGGGAACGTCAACTACATAGTTGACTTATTGCTTACAATCATCCCAGTTTTCTAATTTTTTTTAAATAACCTTCGAATGAATGACTCATTTGGAGCTAAACTGTTCCAGTAAATCTGTTCCCATTTGTAATAGTAACTTACCTTAAAAATGGCAATCCATTGCAAAATCCACAGTAGCAACTCACAGAGCATTTGCGCTTGTATTTAGGCATCCATGGAGTCCGAATAAGTGTCTATCACTTAGACCATCACATCTTGTGAGGCTGACTTATACAATCGAACAGGATGAACCCACTGAGTCAATACAATTAAATTAAAGGCGGCAAAGAAATGTTTCGATGCTCTGATCACCTTTAGACACTATTCCATTCGATGAAGCTTTGCTGGGTTTCTGGAAATAGCAGTATACATAGAAGGAAACTAAAATGTTGATGTTTTGGTAGGGACCACGGGCACATCTATACTGCCATTGATTGGCAAAATGTATCATGTAATAGACGGTATAGCAGAGAAAGAGTCTAAATCATCCTGGATGTCCAGGGTAGACTATAGCCGAATATAAACAAAACGAGAACTACGCTCCTTTTGGCATTGGATTTATCCTCTATCTGTATCTTAACTGGAGTAATCTCAGGACACTGTGCCATTGGAGCCATGCTCCGCAAATGAAAAGTAGAGTCCAGAGATTTATGCAGAAGCTGCGGAGATGAAGCAGAAGTGGAGTCAATCCATCATCCGGTATGCCACTGCTCTACCGTGTAAGAACGACGCCTAAGTATCATAAGATCTAGGTTCTTCATAAGCGGCGTAGAGGTAACAGGAGCTCAGATTTCGGACCTGTTTCAATTTTGAAACAATGGTTTTCAGGGCGCCCATTGAGTTCCTGTTATTTATTCTTTTTTCCACAAAAAAGAGGGCCACAAGCCTTGGGAGTAAACGTGATCAGTCCTTATCCATAGCAAACCCTTCTTTAACCTAATATTCCGAGAACCGCGACACTACAAATCCTTGCATATCAACGGCCCTTTATCTGGTAACCCTTACCGAATCAGACTTTTACTACAATATTTCTATCGCACTAATATACTGTTGCGAAGTTGTAGTACACTCCCTTCTGAGCGACGGGTTTGCAGCAACCACTGTCCATATCCTTTTTTCTTAATCAGCTTTTTTTTTTTTTTTGTCCATATTAAGTGAATTCATTAGTGATCCTATGAGCAGCTAGTGAACGACTTGAATGAGGTAGAAAGGCATCCCTGATCCGGAGTTCTACAATTTACGATTGAGTATCGGAGCACGGCGGATAGCACGATGATTCTGACTTTGGAGAGGGTGGCATTGGTGTACATACTTTTAAATTTGAGTTTTTGGTAAATAGAGATTCGATGGGTTTCTACTTCAGTTTAGGATATTCAGATACATTCTTGAAGTTACTGGAGGCGAATACTTGTTAACTATTAATGCTGCATTACTTACGCCTCAATTCATAAATTTTTGTGAAGGCAAGACCTGCAGAACCATGTATCTTGTACTTATGGATACTATGCTGGGTATCCGGCATCCCAAGAATGAGATGGAACTGCAAGGAAGATATGGGAATGTATGCTACCCAAGCTTCACGGTGCCGACGCTCTTGGTTGCAAAAAAAAAATTCTGCTGATTTTTGCGAAGACATGCGGTATAATCTTGCGCGTCTTACATCTCTTGATTTGTTTGTAGTATGCTGGCGTATACCTGAAATTTTATACCTCTCCAAAAGAAGTCGCATTACAATGTCACATTACTAGATTTTCCTGACCGATTTATGTTGACTTTACAAATCTGTTGAGTGCTCAGTTTAGTTTTTGTGGTGCGGTAACAAATTTCATGTATGGTTACTGCATTAACGATGCTCGATTGTCCAAAAACCCCACAAACCTCGCCGAAAGCACATCCGTCTCCTATGGAAAACTCACGGTTTCACGTTTCCGGAAGTCTGGCAATAGTCTTGGTTAACGAAGACGTCTGTAAAAATTCGCCTCAGAACTAAAAATTTGCAAAATCGTGTCCTCAGACAAGCATTCGGCGTTTTGAATAGTCCGATTGCTTGAGCTCTAGTGTCAAATGAATTTTTGAATTGCAGATCATTTGCAAGAATCAGACTCTCAGCGACATTCTCATTCACTGCACAGAAAGGACGAACCTGTCCGAGTTCACGCAGTTTCATTTAATTTTTCAATCTAATATGGTAGACTTCTTCTATAAAAAAAACTGCACAGTCACCAAATTTGTAGTAAACTAGCGGACCCGGCGAACTTCGTCCCGCCCAAAATTGATTTTTTGGTCGAACATTTGCGATCGATAAAAAATGATGCCACTCGAATTTCAATCATTGATTGAATGAAACAATTTTCGAATTCGATCGAATTCAATATCCTTTATTTACACGAAATGTAAGGAGGTTCAGGGAATCACATGTCAGGTCAATTCAATGCATTGTGGTAGACTTCGTTGTTTGTTTTGTTGTCCGGCGCTTCGCGTAAATAAACAAAGATCAAGGCTTTCCAACACGCCAACATGCCACATGCGAGAAGCATGGGAATTCGAAATTAATCCCACACACTCCCAAGATTGGCCTTGTGATTTATTGGTTGTCATGGCGAATGCAAGGATTAAATCCACGATCTTCAATAATATTCGCACCGAATGACGTGTAGTGTGATTCAATGCAAACACACAAAGTATGAAGAACCATTATGTAACACTGTATAGCTCCACATTCACTCATAACATTGTAGGAATGCCATATTAAGCGGAACATCACAGACATGACAGGAAAGGAACCGTTGTATTTGTGGGCATTCGTCAAGCAATGTCTTGATTCTGGTAAGTCGCCGTAAAGCAAAGAGTGTCTGGTGGTTGCGTCAACGGTGGTAATTTGACTTTACCACCTGCACAACACAATCCTGGTGTCTCCGAATGAAACTTTAGCGCATTGCAATATTGGCAAATCACATTTATGGGCCCAATCGTAACACCTGTGGCCTATTTCACCAACTTACAAATTGTAATTTACAAGCACTTTTTCAACAAATTTGTAGAAAAATCGATTTATTCTGTTTCACAAAATATTTGTGCTACGAAATTGTAGTTGTAGCTTACAAAGGGAAATTTGTAGAAATTTCATTATTTCCGTTTCACCAAAAGTTAATTTTCTTTGTTGCTAACAAGGACAAATTTGTTAAAATTCATATTTTTTTGTAAGTTTGTGTTTCACGAAATCAAGAAATTTTACAAATTAGTTCAGTTGCTGAAAATTTCTTACAATAGAAAGATCGTGTGTTGATTTAATAACAATTTGTATTTTTTGAAAGAAATCGCATTTCAAACCTAAAAATGTCCTTACGTCGAAGGCATAGTGGCACCGAAAGTGATATATGTATGTAAGTGAAGATTTTGTGCTTAATAGACCAAGAAAAATATATCGTCCGCGAATTAACTATGAAATTTCAGATTCTTTTGTTTTCAATGAAAAGTTTCGGTTAAAACGTGTTAAGGCAGAGGAAATAATAAGACAAATTGGAGCTAGGATTGCAAATGAGTCTGAAAAAACTTTTCACTAACACCGACACAACAATTTTTAACAGTTTTCCATTGGCTTGGAAATGGTGGACAGTATCAAAGGATCGCAGTTATGCACGGTATATCTAAATCTACGGTATGCAGAACTGTCCATCGTGTTTGTTCAGCCATTGTTGATGCTTTCTTTGAAAATACTGTGCATTGGCCAGAAGAACACGAAAGCATTCGTGAACGGTTCTTTAATATTGCCGGTAAATGTAATCTACCTTACAAATCCATGTACTTGAGATTATGATTATTATTTTATTAAGGTATGCCATTTGTTTATTGATGTATCGATGGAACGCTAATTAAAATTGATTCACCTAACGAGTTCAAATCAGCGTATGTCGATAGACACGGCAATCACTCCCTAACCCGTAGGGACAACGCAGTAGAGGACGACCTCGCCTAAGGAGGAGCGCACAAATAGAAGGTGACCTCAACCAACTTGGAGTGTGCAACTGGAGGCAGTTAGCTAAGGACCGGGCTAACTGTAGAGGCTTGTTGGTTAAGGAGCAGGTTCAACCCGTATAATAAACTCATTTAAAACATTAATGTATGATTCTTATTTCAAATAAATTCAATTGAATCTAATAGACTTCAAAATGACTGCAATGACTTCAATGACTTCAAAATGACTTCAATGATTTCATGACTCCAAAATGACTTCAATGACTTCAAAAAGACTTCAATGACTTCACTAAAATCACAGAAGATTGCATTCATTTGAATGCAATCTTTGAATTCACAAAAATGAATTCCCAATCAGTGACTTCAAAATGAATGGTGATTTCATATTTTGAAGTTGAAGTCTCTAATTGAATTCACATGATTGAAGTCAATACGAAGAAGTTTTTCTTGTGACTTCAATGAATGAAGTCCAAAATGATTGCATTCTTTTACAACACTGCCGGTCACAAGAACATCATCTCCAGCAATCGATCGCTATATTAGAGCCCATAAATCAACGCGAAGGATCATAGAGAATGCGATCGGTATTCTATAAATAAAATTTCCTTGCCTCAACCATTTGACGGTTCAACCAAGAAGGGCAATTCAAATTATAAAGTGCTGCATAATTTTGACGAACATTTCCCGAAAAGATGAAACCAATGACATCATTGAATTGCCAATAAGCGATGAAGTAGAAGAAGAAAACCTACATGATAACTTTGACAACTTGTTTATTCATTTTTGTCCTTGATGTTATCAGTTAGAGAGCTTACAAATTTGTGAAAAGTAGTTGTTGTTTACAACTTTGCAAAGTAAATGGTGAAACGGCTTTTTTTTTGTATTTGTAAGTAACAAATACAATTTCCCTTAATTTTTTTCTCTTTTTTACAAATTTGTTGGAATTAAGTTTGTAGTTTGTGAAACAGAAAATCAGTAATCAAATTTGTAAATGTAATCAACAAATACAAATTTGTAATTGTACTTGTAATTTGGTGAAATAGACCACTGGCAGTTCGCTGTAGTGAATCGTGCAGTCATATTGGAAATAGGCGCGACGTAATTGGACATTCACGGCACCTTTTCTCACTCGACGATTGGCGTTTGATTCAACTTGGCGAAGCAGATCGCGAATGCGCTGCTGTCTCAGTTGTTCAGCAGCTGCATGTGGTTCTCGTTTCTCCTTAGTTCGCCCTGCACGAATTCGCGACGCATGTGCTCGAAGCTGTTAATTCGCTTCGGCGCGTTGCTCCAAGGATTGATTTGCACGGCGAATCGACAATCTTCGTCCATTGCGACTGCGTGAGTCAATGATTGATCTTCTGATCGGCGGCATAATGTCTTCCGAACACTGAAAGTACAATGTCGAAGAATTCGAATTATCATCCTCAAAGCAATATTATTTGATTCCCAAATGCACTGAACACATTAGAAACATTGAATGTTTTTGATAAACTCACCGGAATTACTGAAATTTCCACTTTGAAATATAAGCTGGCAACTGAACAATCATCAAAATGATGATGAACTTCACTTGATTAAGATGAAGTAACCATTCACGAATGATTTTGGCACAATTTGAATATTGAAAATCTGATAATTAATGCTCAAAAAGTAATTTAAGTGCAGCATCAACTGTAGCAACAACAGATCAATATGAAATGTATAGACTACCTATAACAGACGCCAAACATGCATTTCCCCTGCCCGCACATTGTCAGAAATAGGCGGAGCCTAAATTTTCCTGTCTGTGAATGCATGCGAATGAACACGTGGCCATCAACTGTCTAAAAGTGTAGAGTGTTGTTTCTTTCTTTCCTTTTGAACACAACATTTTGGGCAGCCTGTCATCCCCTTAACAACAACAAAATGCACAATAATGATCTAAAGAAAATGGCTGCACCCATGGCTTCCACCTACTTGTCAGAGTGTGTGAGTGAGGCTCCCATTTAATTTTGCTGGAACGTCAGAAGGCATTCAAGCTTCTAGGTGGAAATGAACCAATTTTAACTTGGTGGAGCGAATAGTTAGTTAGTATAGCTGGACTATGGTGAAAAGACGAAGCAAAAAGGACACCTGTCAAATTGCATACGAATGTTGTTGCATGTGAATGTGTGGGAAAAGGGTTTTTCCGATTATAAATTTTCCAAATTTGGAGTTCTGGCAATTAATTTCATAGTATTATTTCTTCAAAATGAAAAAAATGATTGTCCGGGAAACTTTTCCCAATTTTAAACCTTTGCAACCATTTGAATTGTAATATTACGATCAAAATGAAAAAAAAAGAAGAAAATTCCCCATACGAAATGTATGGAAAATCGATTTTTCCGAATTTTCCAATTTTTCTTCAAAATTTTCCAATTTTCACGGACCATCCGTTCCCGAGTTATGAGCGGTGTTACGTATGCCAACTCAGATTCTCAGAATAACAAAGCATAGTTCCCTCCCAGGCGTTGTGACTCTAGCGTTAAATAATAGTCACAAAAACAGCACATGAATTTGAAAATTGTGCTCTCCTAATGCGTCATCCTGTTCATAGTGAAAGATATTTTAGGAATAATCTCCGCCAGTAGAAAGCAGGGAACGAGTAGTTAGTAGACTACCATGTGTGTACAACTGTCAAAGATTTTAAGAGTAATCCCATTAAATTCTCTAACATTTCAGGAAGTTGTTGCAGTCATACTCCATTTAATGGAAAAGGTATCTAAAAACTTCAAGTGCAAGTCAGTATCAAGCGTAAGAAAATATTCCAAAATCCGGTCAGCTTGTGTAACAAATTTGAATGTCATTAGGATCATTAAGGAAGGTAAACAGGATACGCGATAATTAGAACAATTTATACGGTCCACCAAAATGTTTCTGCTGGTCATTCCAAAATTATCTCTATCAGCACCATTTTATTTGCCCTGTCACTCCATGACAACGATAATCGTTGTAATCATCATCAATTATCCGATGATTTTGAAGGACAAAATGACGTAAAAAAAACTTTTCCGTACCTAAGTAAATTTTAATGATCGATTTCAAGGTCGATTCATGGAAAAGTGCCAATCAAAGGTGTGTGGATGCGCATAACAACTTGCTGATGATGGCATCTCATCAATTCTCTATTGCATTTCCATTCAATACGGACTTCTTCTTCATAGGAATGGACATTCGGGTAAATTTCCTGTAACTTGACATCTGATGGTCTAAATAACACGTTCACTTTGAGAAGCTCTACTACTCGGTGAGGAGAACTTTTCCGAACGCGCAACGCAGATACTCCGAAACCTTGAATCTGTTGAAGGCAATAAAAATTAAAGATTGACAGTGTAATGAGATGCGAATCCTGACCTAGGAAGTAGTGGTGTAATTAACCAATGGCAAAGCTCAATATATGTGTGCGGCAGTTGGCAATTTGTGTGCATGAATTTGAATGCAATTCTAGTGGTAAGCAAAACAAACTGGGTAGAGTACTCAAAATGGACCAGCAGATGGATTCCTCATCCTTGTGATGAGACTCTTCCAAACTACGCATCCATTGACTCTGCTGTTTAGTTAATCACTGAAAATATGATTAAAGCCTTTAATAAATTCTGCCCCATCTCTCGCAATCGCAAGCCTTCCAAGGCCACTGGGTGGACTAGCGAACTTAAAACGCGTAGAACAGTGGTCAGAAGACTTTATTATGTAGCAAGATTAAGTAAACTAGAAGAGGACTGGATCTCCTATAGATCCACCCTCAATCTCTACACACGTGACATAAGAAGAGCTAAAAAAGAATCATGAAACACCTTTTGTGGAGCCATCGAGAACACTAACGAGGCCGCTAGACTGCGTAAAGTTCTATCCAAAGACCCATCGATCGCGGGATATCTTAAGCGTAGCGACAACTCCTGGACGGAGACGAGTCAAGAATCATTAGAACTCTTAATGGATACACACTTCCCTGGGTACATAGAACCGGAGCAGATCGAAACTGTCATTCAATCCGATCTAAACCTCCATGTAGTTGATGAAGATATTAAAGATATTATTACAGAGCAAAAGATAGTTTGGGCAATAAAATCGTTCAAGCCCTATAAATCTGCAGGACCCGACAATATCATTCCTGCTATGCTTCAAAACGCTCTAACAAGAATCTCACCATGGCTAAAGGTAATTTTCCATAGCTGTATAACACTTGGATACGTACCAAAAACCTGGAGAGAGGTGAAAGTGGTTTTCATTCCCAAAGCAGGAAGACCTACCCACTCTACCGAGCACAATATGTGCAGCACACAACACGCCTACCTGAAGGGGAAGTCAGTGGAGACCGCTCTACATGAAGTTGTCTCAGAAATCGAGAAGAATCTTCACTATAAAGATTTCACTCTAGCTGCTTTTCTAGACATAGAAGGAGCGTTTAATAACGTGAAAACTGAAGCTATTAAAGCAGCATTAACCGATCTAGGAGTAAGAATGAACATAACAAATTGGATCAATGATATGCTCAATAGTAGAGTTATCAACTCAGAGTTGGGGAGGATCGCAAGGAAAACAGTTACGAGAGGAACTCCACAGGGGGAGTCATTTCTCCTTTGCTATGGCTCCTAGTCGTTAACAAAATTCTAACGACTCTAAAATCCAAAGGAATTAAAGCAATAGCGTATGGAGATGATGTAGTAATCATGATCAGTGGGAAACAGCTTCCTACAATCAGCAACATTATGGAATCCGCACTGAAAGAACTGTCGTCATGGGCAGAACTAAACGGCTTAGGACTAAACCCAACAAAAACCGAACTGGTCCTGTTCACTAGAAGGAGGAAAATTGAAGAATTCGACCTTCCAAAGGTAAATGGAGTTTCCCTGAATCTCTCCTCAGAAGCCAAGTATCTAGGAACGATCCTTGATTCAAAGCTCACTTGGAAAAGAAACACAGAGGAAAGAATGAAAAAGGCATTATGTGCTTTCTACTCGTGCAGCACGTTTACCTTCGGTGAACGATGGGGATTACGACCGCCCATAATCCATTGGATGTATACTGCGATTGTGAGACCCATACTTACCCACGGAACAATTATATGGTGGAATGTAACGGATAAAATTAGCTACCTCAACAATCTTATGAAAGTACAAAGATCAGCATGTGTTAGCATTACTGGAGCACAGAGATCAACGCCTCAAGCAGTGCTGGAAGTGATGCTAAATCTTCCTCCACTGGCTGAGTTCGCACGTAGTACAGCTGCCAAAAGGGCGATCCGTCTTAGACAATCTAGCACTTGGAAGCATAAATCCTATGGACACGGATCTATACTTCACAGATATACATAAATCAATTGATCCCGAAAGAGCAACGGACTATGTAGTACCATACAGCGACTTTTACAAGAAATACTCCCCGTTCTTATTCCCGAAAGACAGGAGTGGGAATCCAACACATTAACCAATATACAGGATCTTCAACTCTACACTGACGGGTCTAAAATGGACATAGGAACCGGTGCTGCCGGAAAACTATAAATAGAATATGCAACACTCACGAAGTCACTCTCTGTTGGGTTCCCGGACATAGGAATATAGAAGGAAACGAAGCAGCAGATGAACTTGCACGGAAAGGGTCAGCATTAAATGAGGATTTCACCCAGACATCAATAGCCATTCCTATTGGTGTATTGAAAAGAAAAATAGACCTTAAAACAAGAGAAATGATCAACTCTTCCTGGATAACTAGGGGAGACTGTGTCATATCTCGCAGTTGATGGCCAACACTGAACGATAAGAGGACTAAGAGCCTTTTATCTATGAACAAAAAGGAAATCAGCTTGATGACAGGAGTACTTACGGGACACTGTCCGATAGGTGCAATGGCCGTCAGACTGGGTATCAACTCACCTGACTAATGCAGAAGCTGCCATGATACAGAAGAAACAGAAACCTTCAAACACCTACTTTGCGACTGCCCCAGCCTCCAAATCCGTCGCTTCCACCACATGGGAAACAGACTATTTGAGGAACTAGAGGACCTGGTGGAAGTCCCACTCTGGAACATGATGTGTTTCGTAAAGAGTACAGGCTGGTTCAACCATACCAACCGATAGAATTCAGTTATGGTACCACTATTTAAAAGGGAAACACAATGGACCAACTGGCCCCCGTGAAAGCACCTTCAGGTGCGCGTCCCTCTAACCATAACCATAACCACCATAGTGGTAAGCACTAGCCGCTGCCGACTTAATGCATAGCATATGATATTATCTTTTAAACTAAATTATGGCGAATGTAACAAACGCAAAATGTATTCCTACTGATCCTGAAGCGTTCCGCTTTTGTGTGCCCTAAATTCTCACAATCTATGTGGCAATTCCATTTTGATAGCACTTTATTCCAGTTTAAAGGTCACCGTAGCCATTCATTTGTATCTATCGCTGTTTCATAGATACTTTTAGTAGGTACAGCCCCCTACTGTAAATTACACAATTAGCATAATGTCGAAATTTCTTCTATTTACTGAATAAATAATCAGACATTGTGTCATTCGAATAAATTGCCAACGATAGCAGTAAAAAATTAACCTAACAAACAACGCGCGCAAAATAAAACTGCTGCCTCTGCCGCTGCTCCTCATTGTCCTTGTGAACAAGCTTACAAGAAATGCGAATCAACAATCTCCTCCTAGAAATTAAAATATGCTAATTTACTGACTTCACCGAGAATACAAATTCAGACAGAAACCATTTACATTAATATCCTTCATCCAAGTCCATCTATACACAGTCAGGCTGGGTGTGTTGGAATGGAACATCGTCCAATTAAGAGTCTCATTGAAACGGGATTTAGACACTCACAGAGCACTGTTGATATGCGATACACATGAATTCACTTATGAAGAAATCTGGTCGACTTAACTTGCAATGGCGTGTCGGCCTAAAATACGTCACCGAATTGAAATCTCTAGATTACAAGTGAAAAGCCATTGCTGACCATTTTCCTAACTCAGGGCGGCATGTAAATCATTTAAGCTTGTAGCAGATTATGATGTCCTTATTATGCACGCTGGAAGTTATAATCAATCTCGTCTATTAATGCTCATTTGACTAATACCATAGTGGATACTCGTACAACAGTTTCAAAATGTCTGCTTGTGACAGATACACAAAATGGGACACAAAGGCATGCTTGGAATATATTATACTTGAGGTTCTATAGGGATAAGTACATTTAATCTGGTAAATTCAAATGATAAATTAGTTTTTTTTTCAAGAAAAGTTATTAAAAATTTGGAGCTAACTGCTGTTGTAGATATGGGAAATGAACATGATTCGAAGAAGATATTTGTACGCTGAATGCTCTATATCAATGAGGAGTGAAGGAAGGATACTCCTCGGTAAATTTCATTACCGTTCTCTCTCTAGCTTCGTGGGATCTAGGTTGGGATTGGCTGACGTAGGGTTATGAGATTATCATAAGACTCCAGACACCATAGAGGGCTCATCGTAATCCCTTGGGAACCTTAACGGTAAGAAACCCAAATCTTACTCATAAGCTTAATTTCCCTGCAGAATTTAGGTGAACAATTATTTTGGCTTAGGGATCCAATCTCATCTAAATTATCAAAGAAGTATCTTCCAAGGCTTTTAGTCCTTTCTGGGCAATGGATTGGCCTTCACAGAGCTGTCATCAAAGACGTCACTGGTCACTGCAGTACTTGTACATACATCTGTATTCGATAAACCCAATCTCATTGAATGCTTTCTAAAAACGATCTTCCACTGGCGGATGGACTACTGTCTCCTCCAACAAGACCTGAACAGTTTCTCGAACTGGTGCTCTAAAAATTGCTTAGAGCTCAATATCACCAAATACCAATCTATTACCTTATAATGGAAACACCACGTGTCCTCTGCCCGCCTTAATTTTCTTCATGGTCAGCCTATATCCAGAAAGAACGAAATCCGCATCTTGATAGGTGTACAGACGGGACATTGCGCGATCGGCACTAAGGCTGGGCATAAGCACCCCGGACTTTTGCAGGAGCTGTCAAGATGACGTAGAGGCAGAGACCATCAAGCACATGCCCAAATATCCAAAACCGTCGCCTCCTACATATGGGGAACAGATTCTTTGGAGAACTGGATGAATTGGCAGAAACACCGCTGATTAGGCTAACAAGATTCATAAGGAGTACACGCTGGTTCGAGTAAGGACCGGCTAACTGCTATAATGTTGGATGTGGAAACACAGCCTAAGGGGTATCACAATGGACCAATAGGCCCCCGTGCAAGCACATTTTTGGTGCACATCCCCCCCAACCTAACCTAACCTAACCTAGCCTATATCCATCGTTCAATCTCCTTGTGACCTTGGAATATTGCACGATAGGGAATTAAATTTCCGTTCCCATATTGAGGAGATAATTCTAAAAGCTAACTCCTCACTTGGCTTTATCAAACTGTGGTCCAAGGAACTCTCCGTCCTTAGATCCCTCTAAATTACCTTTGTTCGCCCCCTCCCAGAATATGCGAGTCAAGCGTGGTGCCCCTTTCAGCAAGAGTGCATGTGTCTAGAATCGAGAACATTCAACGTCGAATCCTTCGATTTGCCCTTCGAGGTCTTTCTTGGATCGACCCACTTATCCTGCTTCCCTATCAAAACCGACTCAACCTCATCAACTTGAATTCCCTTGAGAAACGCAGAGACGAGACAGACATTCTTTCATTCATCGGCTTCTCTCAGGCTCCATCGATTGCGCATCTCTTTACAACTCAATTTGCTTCAATACTAACCCACGGAACTTACGATGCCCTCGGCTGTATCTACCAGCCCATTGCACCTTATATGGCTCCAATGAACCAATTTCCCATATGCTGCGTAGGATTAACTCTAACCTCACTCATTTCTATCTAAATCGCAGCACTCCCAGCCTCAAACATGATCTCCTCAACCATTCTCCTTAGCTTTAAGTCATAGTTTTTAAGTTGGTTGCAGCTTGTATTAAGCCAAACAAATGGGGGCTGTTGCCTCCACCAAAATAAAGAAAGAAAGTAGACTGCACCTTTGACTGTTTCATAATCATAAGTATGGCTTGCCAGAGCTGCTCCATGCTTCTGGCAAATAATGCCTTGAAGTCTTTAAGATAGGTTCTCCTTCAAAAGTGCAAAAGCTAAGAAATTCTTATGGAACTTTCTTACAACGATAATAGCGATGAGGGATTTTCTTTTAATGATTTTACTTGCAGGGTAAGGGATGAACTACTACATATATCGGCTGTCCATTCAAGCCTACGTAGCTTGTCGTATTGATTGGCAATAGCATGCTACCCCGAATCCTATAGTTTTGCTTATCGACGTATCTTTCTAGCTTGGTCCGAAAAGACGATCAAAATCTTGAGGAAGTTGGGCCTAGTAAGCAAAGTACTGCTTCGAGAAGTTCTCAGTTCCGAAAACAAACGGATTGGAAAGATCATCAGATTCTATTTGGTCCAGGTATGAGGACATGGTCATACAGGCAGCTCAGTCTACGCGCAAAGTATAGGTCTGCGTGAAATGAATTATAATATTTGAATCAACCCATCATACGAGTACACTGGATATGTCCATGTTGAGGACTACTTATATTCTGTTACCCATAGGGCATAGAGCATCAACAACGCTCTGCAATGTGTTTCAACTCTTCCAACTGATCCCCAAAGTTTCAGATTCCTTCTCAACTGTTCTGCTCTGCGTAAATGTGGAATCGTATCCCTTCTACTCTGGAGCCTAGTGATTAATGAAATCCTTATAAAATTAGACCAAAACGGGATCAGGGCCGTCGCTTATGCCGATGATGTCGTCCTTTCAGTGACAGGAAAGTTCCTGTCCAAAGCCACAAACCTGAACAACGTCTAGCATGCATAGGCACGACCAGCGCTATTAGGACAACCTACCTACCGCCGCCCTCGAAACCATGCTCGGGCTAAGCTCACTTGACCTCTTCACTAAAGAGGTTGCGGCAAAAAGTGCCCTACGACTCCGACAAATCTAGAGTTGGAAAAACAGCCAAACCGGACACAGAACCATTACCAAGTGGTCAAACGCCAATGCCCCTTCGGACTACATAGCCCCACACTTGCACTTCCGCCTTAAGATTGATTCCAAATTTCCCTCCAGGGAAAGCTGACAAATAATGTCGTCATTAACCCCGCCTCCACATCTATCTGTAAGGATGGATCAAAAATGGTTGAAGTCACGGGCTCCGGTATATTCTCAGAGGAACCTTTAACCGCCCGGTCCATGAAACTGAGCAGCAATAGACAGGTAAATATCTAAAAAGACAACCACGCAGCTATCAAAGCCATCAAGATTGGTCAAGGGATCCAAAGAGGAACTCAAATCCCTCAGCTCGGGGCATAAAATTACGCTCTGCTGGATTCCAGGACATATGGAGCCAGAAAAGGCTCAGAATCAAACGACCTACAAGTAGACAACTCTGTGTTAATGCCCATCAGTCTTCTTCTCTTCAGACTTCTATAATAAGGCCAACGCAAGGTGGAACACAATCACTCCATGCCAAGTCTCTAGATAGCTTTGGACCCAATACGATAAAAAGAGGACCAAAGAACTCTTATCATTAAACAGACCACAGCTGTAACTCCTCATAGGAGTCCTTACTGTGGCCACAATTCAATGGCGGCCCATCTCAGCAAAAAGAGAATCAGCACCACCGACCTGTGCAGAGGCTGTGGCGACACAGAGGAAGAGGAAAACTCAACAAACTTCCTCTGTGAGTGCCCAAGCCTCAACAAAACCAGATATTCATCCCTCGGGAAACCATACTTCAATGACCTTAGCGAACTAGCAAACACGCCACCTAGAACCACCCTAAAATCCATCATGATATCGGGTTGGTTCAGGAAGGCCACCCCCGCTACTAACTAATCATTAAACCCACTCCCGTGTTCTTTTAGTTTCAGGTATCCAACAGTTTGAAGAACACAATGGATCCGTTGGGATCCGATCGAGACTGCACCCCAGCTGATGCAGTCACCCCCCCTACCTACCTACCTTTGCCTTGAGTTGATCAGAGAACTCAAGGAAGGGCAAGCTTTGCTCGAATACTCATATTGATTGCGGTTTCCTGCACAGACTCAAGATGAAAATTATTCAGTCATTAGCTTTATGAGATTAATGTTGTAATGAAATTCAGATTAAAGAAAAATGTTTCCTTATAATAAACTAGCGGGTACACGGAGTGCGTTACTGCGCAGTTGTGGGCAAACTTCTTGACCAATTTTGACCAAACTTCACAGAAACACTCGGGATACGGGCCAATATCGAAGAGTGTCTGAAAACTTGAGCCCAATCGGTTCGGTGGTTTCGGAGTCTATAGCATACCTCCAAACATAGGTACATAGGTACGTTGACTTTTATATGTATATATGTACAAGGTGGCGCAAAATGAATCATCCTACCGGAAGATCTTATATTTTTTGCAAATGGCGTCGTACTTCAATCATATTTGACATTTGTGAACTAGACAGCTGCAGTATATAAACAGACAAGCAATGGAGCGCTATACTCCGCAAGAGCGTGGAATAATTGTGTCAATTTTTTTGACCAATAATCGGTCGGTGGTGTTAGCGCGGCGTGAATTTCGACGCCGATTTCCTAATCGTGTCGCGCCAACTGGGCAAACATGCAGGGCGTGGCCGCCACCGGACTGGTCGTTCGGCCGAGAATATTGCGCATGTGGCTGCCGATCTCAACCAGACGACGGGCCACGCAAGTGGGCATCACCAGACGGACCCTACAGCGAACTTTAGTGAAAGACTTACACATGTTCCCGTTCAAAGTGCAAACAGTGCATCAGTTAATGCCTCCTGGCCGTCAGTCGCTTGTGAATTACTGTCAAACCATCCTCAATCCCAACAACGAGGAGGACGATTTTGTGTCGAAAATCATCATGAGCGACGAGGCGCATTTCCACTTAAGCGGTTACGTCAATAAGCAGAACCTTCGTTTCTGGGGCAATGAAAATGCACGTGTGATGCACGAAGAGCCATTACATCCACTCAAAGCCACTGTGTGGTGCGTCGTTCACGCGGGAGGAGTATTTTTTGAGGACGCCATCGGCAATACGGTCACTGACACTGGCGAACGCTACAGGGCCATGATAAACGACTTCTTACTGCCGGAATTGGATGAGCGGGGCTTGGTGAAAATGTGGTTTCAACAAGACGGTGCAACCGCAAACACAGCACGAGCCACAATGGATATTGTGAAGGAAGCGTTTCCTGGTCGCGTAATCTCCTGTTTTGGCGAGTTGGCATGGCCAGCAAGGTCCCTCGATTTAACCATCCCAGACTTTTTTCTTTTGGGGCTACTTGAACTCGCGGGTTTATGCCAACAAGTCTCAGACAATCGCAGCCTTTAAGGAGAATATTCGACAGGAATGCGAACAGTTATCACCGGAAATCTTGCGGAAAGTCATGGAAAATGCGATAAAACGGGCACAAATGTGTATCAACACTGGCGGCAGCCACTTGGCGGATATCATATTTTTCACTTAACAGAAAAAATTTTAAAGGTCCAAATAAAGATTTCCATCACTCAAAATCATTATTTTTTATTTAGTAAAAAAGTAATTCAAAAACAAAATTGAGTGATTAATTTTGCGCCATCTTGTATATGTAGAAGAAGATAAGCGGCTTTTCTCTTATGGGGCCCATTCACGATACGATTTGTCTATCCGGCCTAGTCTGTCCGACCGTGCTTTACTTTGCCACACACTATACGGCGGTTGGACAGATTTTACCACACACAATATAATCTGTCGGACAACAACTTGGCACCGCCTCAAAATATCCAACATTGCTTGATATCCATCCGACCGTCTGGCAGACCATCCAACAACGCCACACACGATGGGATCGGTCGGACAGACTTCAATGTCTGTCAGACTTATCGTATCCTGTAAGGGGCCTATAATAGGCCCCAACTTTCAGTATACAGAACTCTTTGAAATTTCATAAGAAAATAAAAAAAATAAACGTCATGTTGGGCATTTTTTTTTTACTTGTCGCACTCAAAATGCAGTTGTGGGGCACTGCAGAACCGATTCTGACCAAACTTCACAAAAACACTCTCAGAATATTACCGACGATTGCCTACATAAGTGCAGCTTAATCGGTTCGGTGGTTTCGGAGTCCATAGAAAACATAAAAACATGGGTACATATGTAGGTACACTGATATACATAGATGACGTCTTATGAATGAAATACCAGAACTCGCAGTCCGTAAATTTGAATTGAACAAATTACAGCAACAAAAATTCTTTTCCAATTCCAATGGCAGGCAAGAGAGTTCATTAAAAATTGTGAATATTTTTAATTTAAAACATATTTCCCATCATAAAAATGTCAAAATTGCAAATATGTGCCAAGGACACGCCAATAAAATTCATACAGAGCAAAAGTCATATTGTGAGTTTGTCGACTACGAGTACTCTTGTTACTGCCGAGTCCCTTGTGGTGGAGACATACATACATACAAGGATTATTATTGTTTTTTTGTTGTTGTAGATGAATTTCATTATAGATGTTATAAAAATATTTTAATATCAACGACGAAAATTCAATGTTAATGGAAGAGAATCCAGAGAAAGGGCAGAGAATTGTACACGATTGACGACTTCCTTGTTGAAGGAGACTTTACATGCCTATGGCGGTGCCAGAGGGAGGGATGATGATGTATTTACTTGAACAAGTATTCCTGCTTGCAGCAATAAAATTCGAATGGAAACACCCCTTAATCTTGAAAGTTCTACTCAATAGACAGGATGCGCAATCGTACGTATGTACGTATATGCCTTGAACCTGGTACATTTGTACTCAGTGTTGGGAGGAATAAAAAAAAAAGTAGGAGAATCACCCAGAGCGACTGTTTGCAGGATCGATGAAAACTTTTTTGTGATTCTAACCGAAAAGCTAAACTTAATTTATTTGTTACGGACATTTTCGCACAGTTTAAATGGATTTAAATGGAATTAGAAAAGTTTTTCGTCCTTGCAGACAGGACAATTAAGGGGGAAAATATAATAAAAGAAGAATTTGTGACAGACTATTCACTGGGGATAATATTTCTTGCGTTTTTTTGACCGAATTCATTTGGACATTTTAAGTGGAAGAAGAATGACACCGCTTCAGTGATATTGAGAAGATAATGAGCACTCTGTCCAAGAGGTATCAAGAAAGGATCTGGGATCTTTGTGTGGAGGTTTTGAACTGATGTGGGAAATACTGTATCTTAGATACCACAGTTTCGAGGCATGAACAGTCTGTGTAAGTGACACCAGCCTTCTACTTTCTTCGGCCTCGTGCGCAATCCTTCTAGTTCTCTAGATCTATCTGCATGCTATTCTCGATTGCTTGGTCTTTAAAACGAAGGACTGGTTTTTCAGGACTTAATGAGGCTAGGAGAATTGAATTTGTCGATCCAATTTGGCGAAGGGTTGTTGTCCATGCGTTGTCAATACATCCACATTTTGGTAAAAAGGTGATTATTCGCGGAGAACTTTTCTTTCGAATGAGCTACTAATTTTCTTTGCTTTTCCACACTCAAGGCTGCATGTAGGAAGGATCCACGTCCATCGCCGAATCAATTTAGTTCTTCGAAGGAGTTTCAGCAGAGTTGTTTCCCCAAAACGACAAAACGAGAGTTCATCTTTGTTGGATCTCGATGCTTTTAGATTTTTGGCTGTTGGTGGTGAAGCGATGTATCTGTCTTTGTCGAGAGCATATGGTTTTATCCCCTTTCACTTCGAGGCTAATTCTTTTGTTTGTTTATCCATCTCGGCGAGATTTTAGACAAACGTGTTGAGATAGTCACTATCAAGCACGAAATTGGAGAAATCTCTTAGCTCACATTCTTGGCAAAATCTGCTACACGTTTGGAGGAACTCAGAGACATCCTTTTCAAAACATCGCGTACTTTGCATTGAATATTGAACTGCTCCGCTATCTCTATGAGAGACCATCGACAGTCTAAAGATGTTACTGAATTCAGGGTTATTGATTCTAAGGATGTGATTGCAGCTTGGCTATTCAAAAAAATGAGGATGTCCCTAACGGATATCACATCTTTCTTTAGTCAATATTCCTTAGCTTCCTCTATCGTAACTATTTCCGCCTGGAACACGCTACAAGGACCAACCCCGTCGTTGGTTTTTGAGCCATCATCGCTTCGGTATAAAATGGTTGATTCTTCGTCTAAAAATACATATGTTCCTTCCAGAATGATCTGGTAGCGATGGTGACATGAAAGTTTAGACGAGCACGTATTTTCGGGAGAAATTTCGAATTATTTCAGAATGGATGCATGGTCAAAATCTTTTCTAGACCATCGTGAGTTTGCTTCAAGGCGATCGGCTGCACTAACTGGCGTTTGGCTGCTTAAGATGTCGAGGGCTATGAGGTGAAATAAAAAGTTCACTGGCACAGGGGGATTTTTACAAAGTGCCCCACTTCTGCACAAATAATCTGAACGTTAGACTTTACCTAGATAATCACGGTTTATGGGTTTATCTGAGGCTATCCACGAGACAGTCACCCCGCACGTGAGAATTGGTTCTATACCGAGTTATGCTCGTCGTGGTTTCAGATCGACTTGTTACGTATGACGATTGTGGGTGGTGGAGGTATTTGGTAAGCATTTCGCTCTTTTTATACTTTATCTACTCGAGGCATCTCAAGGCGTTTAACGATATACTTTTTCTTCTAGGGCACTTGCAACATGTTCTGTTCGGATGGTCGACTTCGTAATTTGAAAAATCCCGGAAATGACATTGGGCCACCTAAAGGTGTGGACATTCATTGTATTTGGTGAATGTCTAGGATTAATAAGCACGTGGTTGGCATTTCCACTGTCTCAGAAAGCTAATTCGCTGTGTGCATTTATGACTGAGAAATTGTAGTAATTCGTGTCAACGTATTCACGCGCTATTACCAAATGGATTAGATTAAAAGCGTTATAGGGGGCCTCCTTAGTAGGAAAACTCATACTTCATAGTGTGTATCACCGGTATTGGTGTTTGCATTGCGTTGATGCAGATCACAGCAAGATGGTTACTCATTGGGCCCTTACTATAGCAAGTTTCATGACAAATCCACACATGCACCTCCATTTTTTAAAGTTCTTTTCAAAGTCATTCTTTGTTCTTCTGGACTGTTTGACGTTCCTATCTAGTGTATTTCTTGGATCGCAGTAATGTCTGCCTTATACTGAGTAGGGACAGTTCCTAATTTTTGAATAAAATCCGAAGTGTACAGGCTGCGTTTCAAGGTTACACTTTTAAGTCACAGCTCTTGGACGTTGCCGGGTCCATTGGTATCCAAGCCTTATGTTTCTCTCACAGTTGTCTTTGGCTAATAACCTAGGTTAGGTTAGGTTAGGAATGCCAGCTGGCAAAGAGAGATAAGACTCCTGCCGCACTCAGGTCAGTGTTGACCCATTGTGTTACCCAAAGGGGGGAGAGGTGTTCCCTAATGTCTAATGCCTCTAAACTCTAACTACTACTTAATTATTTCCGAGTACATGCATACCACCTTGATGAGTTGACAAAGTTCAACATTTTGTCTGTAGGTACCCCAGAGCTCTCTTCAAGGTTACGGAAGAAGTGTTTGCCGAGGAATTTGTTTCTGGAATGTTGGAGTCCAGGACAATGGCAGAGGAAGTGGGTTGTGTCCTCAATAACTCCCTCGTCGCCATAGCCTCTGCAAAGTTCTTTTTCCGTCCGACGCAGTTTCTTCAAATGGTACCGCAGACTATTATGCGAGGATAGAAAGGGATCTTCTGTCCTTTCGGATAAGAATTTTTGTCCTTGTTCTGTCGAAGGACGGCCATAGTTTTCTTGCGATGTTACAAGTTTCCATGGACTTTCATCTTAGGTTCACCTCTCTTGTGGCTAACTTCCCTGCTTCAAGCCTGAGCATGCAAGGAGGGATGCTTACAGAGAGATTAGTTAGATCTAGTAAGTCTGTTGAACCTTTCCTTACTAGTTCATTAGCTTTTTCATTGTCTGGGATACCCTCATGTCCAGGAACCCAGCAGAGCGATACCTTGTGCTGTATTCCAAGAATCTTAAGCGCTTCGCGACAGCACAAGATTCGATTTAATTTCAGCAGTAATTGCTTTTATAGCTGCCTGGCTGTCGATAAAGAAGGTGATACCATCCTGTGGTATTGCCCTTAAGACTCACGGATGGCTGTTGTCATGGCCAACACCCCCGCTTGGATAACACTGCTGTGGTCTGGGAGTCTAATGGGTCTCGGTATCCCTAGCGATTCGGAGAAGATACCAGACCCTACACCGGTGTCCATTTTCAATCCGTCAGTGTATATTGCTATGGACCTGGCATTGGCTATATGTCCACTTTTCTTCTTCTTCTCTGCTAGGGTAGGCTGCACTAAAAGACATTATAAGGCCTAAGTATGGTGTGATGTAGTCTATTGTGGGCACATAGCCAAAAAATTCATGAAGGATGGTCGAATGCCCTGTTGCATTTGAATTCCAGTTCGCTGACTGACTGATTCTCAAGGCACTAATGGCTGCTGAGGTTTTTGTAAAGACGTCTAGCGGAAGCAGGTTGAGAATAGCCTCAAGGCCTGTGGCTAGGCTTGGAAGTTTGGTGAGTGCCATTAGATAGGTGGGCTTTTTAACGCTGGCCACCATACGAGACTGCCATAAGTGAATATGGGCTTGTAGTGCTGTGTACATCCAGAGTATTAATCTTGGAGAAGGTCCCCAGGTAGGAGGAATCTTCCTTCTGTTCGTAAATAAAACCATTTCAGTCTTATGGGGATTGATATTGAGACCGCAATTCCTAGTCCGTCTACCAAGGGTGTTAGGGCCCCCCTCGATTTGCTCACTTAGAGTGGGGAGAGGAACTTCCCAGTTGCCAGAAGCACCATCTGCATACGCGGTAATTTTGACGCCGAATTTTTCAAGCTGCTGTAGGACCTCGCTCAGAACGATAACCCAGACCAGTGGGGAAATCACCCCGCCTTGAGGGGTGCCTCTGATGGCATACGCTTCTAGTCTTGTTCCTCCGACTTCAGTTATTATATGTCTTGGTTCAAGTATGCTAACAATCCAACCCACCAGGATGCTATCGATGTTCAGCTTACTTAATGTTCTTCTGACCGCTCCAGTATTGACATTGTTGAAGGCCCCCTCGATGTCAGGAAATGCGGCTAATGTGTATTCTTTCTACTGATGATACTGTGTATAGCTGTCTCAACGCTTTTCCCCTTAGAATACGCGTATTGGGCTAGGGATAAATCCCCTGGGCGTAGCCTGCTACGGATGTGTATATCGATCAGTCTTTCAAATGTTTCAAGGATGAAAGAGGTGAGACTTATTGGCCTGAAGTCCTTCGCGGTCGTATGATTCGCTTTACATGGGAATATAGTGTTGTTTCAGGCTATCCAGGAATAGTTCCTTGAGAACCGGAGTAATCGTTTTTGCAGTCTTCTGCAACATGATCGGGATGATTCCGTCTAAACCTGAATTGAGATCTTATACCCCACTCTATTCTGTCCTCTGTAACCAGATCAGCCGGCGGACCCGTTTCCATGGTGCTATTAGTTCCAATGTCATTTCGCGGCCTTGTCGTGCAGCCCGGGAAGTGCGTTTTCAGTATGGTTATGGTTATGGTTAGAGGGACGCGCACCTGAAGGTGCTTTCACGGGGGCCAGTTGGTCCATTGTGTTTCCCTTTTAAATAGTGGTACCATAACTGAATTCTATCGGTTGGTATGGTTGAACCAGCCTGTACTCTTTACGAAACACATCTTGTTCCAGAGTGGGACTTCCACCAGGTCCTCTAGTTCCTCAAATAGTCTGTTTCCCATGTGGTGGAAGCGACGGATTTGGAGGCTGGGGCAGTCGCAAAGTAGGTGTTTGATGGTTTCTGTTTCTTCTGTATCATGGCAGCTTCTGCAATAGTCAGGTGGGTTGATACCCAGTCTGACGGCCATTGCACCTATCGGACAGTGTCCCGTAAGTACTCCTGTCATCAAGCTGATTTCCTTTTTGTTCATAGATAAAAGGCTCTTAGTCCTCTTATCGTTCAGTGTTGGCCATCAACTGCGAGATATGACACAGTCTCCCCTAGTTATCCAGGAAGAGTTGATCATTTCTCTTGTTTTAAGGTCTATTTTTCTTTTCAATACACCAATAGGAATGGCTATTGATGTCTGGGTGAAATCCTCATTTAATGCTGACCCTTTCCGTGCAAGTTCATCTGCTGCTTCGTTTCCTTCTATATTCCTATGTCCGGGAACCCAACAGAGAGTGACTTCGTGAGTGTTGCATATTCTTTTATAGTTTTCCGGCATGTTGCAACTGTTTTTGATCTAACTGTGTCGTTGTCCAGTGCCTTGAGTGCTGCTTGACTGTCCACGAAGATTGTAATCCTGGATGGATTTAGGACCTTATCGTGTATCGTTTGTGCTGCTTTTTCAATGGCGAAGACTTCGGCTTGGAAGATACTACAGTCGTCCTGGAGTTTGTATGAATCGTTGATGTTAAGTGATTCACAGAAAACTCCAGCGCCGGTTCCTATGTCCATTTTAGACCCGTCAGTGTAGAGTTGAAGATCCTGTATATTGGTTAATGTGTTGGATTCCCACTCCTGTCTTTCGGGAATAAGAACGGGGAGTATTTCTTGTAAAAGTCGCTGTATGGTACTACATAGTCCGTTGCTCTTTCGGGATCAATTGATTTATGTATATCTGTGAAGTATAGATCCGTGTCCATAGGATTTATGCTTCCAAGTGCTAGATTGTCTAAGACGGATCGCCCTTTTGGCAGCTGTACTACGTGCGAACTCAGCCAGTGGAGGAAGATTTAGCATCACTTCCAGCACTGCTTGAGGCGTTGATCTCTGTGCTCCAGTAATGCTAACACATGCTGATCTTTGTACTTTCATAAGATTGTTGAGGTAGCTAATTTTATCCGTTACATTCCACCATATAATTGTTCCGTGGGTAAGTATGGGTCTCACAATCGCAGTATACATCCAATGGATTATGGGCGGTCGTAATCCCCATCGTTCACCGAAGGTAAACGTGCTGCACGAGTAGAAAGCACATAATGCCTTTTTCATTCTTTCCTCTGTGTTTCTTTTCCAAGTGAGCTTTGAATCAAGGATCGTTCCTAGATACTTGGCTTCTGAGGAGAGATTCAGGGAAACTCCATTTACCTTTGGAAGGTCGAATTCTTCAATTTTCCTCCTTCTAGTGAACAGGACCAGTTCGGTTTTTGTTGGGTTTAGTCCTAAGCCGTTTAGTTCTGCCCATGAAGACAGTTCTTTCAGTGCGGATTCCATAATGTTGCTGATTGTAGGAAGCTGTTTCCCACTGATCATGATTACTACATCATCTCCATACGCTATTGCTTTAATTCCTTTGGATTTTAGAGTCGTTAGAATTTTGTTACCGACTAGGATCCACAGCAAAGGAGAAATGACTCCCCCTGTGGAGTTCCTCTCGTAACTGTTTTCCTTGCGATCCTCCCCAACTCTGAGTTGATAACTCTACTATTGAGCATATCATTGATCCAATTTGTTATGTTCATTCTTACTCCTAGATCGGTTAATGCTGCTTTAATAGCTTCAGTTTTCACGTTATTAAACGCTCCTTCTATGTCTAGAAAAGCAGCTAGAGTGAAATCTTTATAGTGAGCAGTCTCCACCGACTTCCCTTTCAGGTAGGCGTGTTGTGTGCTGCACATATTGTGCTCGTCGAGAAAGTTCCTCACATGTAGATCAATTATTCTTTCCATTGTTTTCAAAAGAAAGGAGGAGAGACTAATTGGTCTGCGTTTTCAGTGAGAGCTTTAGAGAATCTGTACAGGATTCAGTCCAGTTTCCTTCGGGATCCTCTAGTGAGGACTTTCCTCAGTCTCGCAGCTTCTGTTGTGTCTGTCATGAGTTGGCTTATAACCTAAGTATTTAGTTCCGAAAACTACCAATACTACAGTCAACAACTTTAACATGCTCGGATAAACTAGAATTAATTCAAATGTGGGTACGTAGTACATATAAATACCAGCTTTCCTTCCTAGCACTTGAAACTCCTTAACACAATCCAGATGAGTTCCACAAATTCAAGTCCACTTGCACATGATTTAAGCACAAAACTTTTAAGGAGTACTTTCGAAAAACATAAAAGCGCCAACAATGCGATATGATCCAGAGATTCATAGCTCATGAGGGATTTACAATTCACTCAAAGGTTCCTCACTCGGACTGCACTTTCAATTAGGAGTGTGTATGCATGGAAACTTTTCTAAAAATGGAATCAGATTCTCTCATAACTTTTGAATTTCACAGAATCATGCAGTTTATTGAAGTTTGCCCGCATGCCATTGAAGGCAGTCCATCCATCTCATCTTTTATGAAATACTAATCGATTTTCAATTTCATTGGAATTCAATCAAATCGGATGCAACTATTTGGTAACTTAATTGTGAGATAGTCGAACTGTCGATTTATTGTTCGTTAATCTATAGATCTGAATACAGGTATACCACAGCGTTTGGGATTAAATTTATGAGAATTCAGGACTTTGTCGAGAGCTTGAGGATGATAAAAATGTAAATTGCTACCGAGGTAATGCTACAGAATGCTTGACATCTGAAAGATATTCTTTACCACATTTCATTGAATTTGCATACTCCTTCACTCGGTCTATTGTGTTTTCCAATATCAGACTCGTATGTTATTACAGAATATTTTCAAAATAACTTTCAGAAAAGAAAAAAAAAAAACAAAAATACAGACGTACATAACATTTGCAAGTCTGGAAATATCTCCTTTGGGTGGGTAATATTTTCACAAGATACTCATTCATTCGTGTCCTAATTTGTTACTCTTAACCTTTTAGATAGACATTAAGAAGACTATTACCAGTCCTTGCTGGGTCTCATATTCTTTGGATTCAACTTGCTTCCGCTTGAGCAATTGAATATAAATGTTAGGGATAGCATGATATCACGAATCTTGAGGTTACATTTTACATTTTATGTCCTTTTTTACGGATGCTCAACAAAAGAGAACATTCACAAAGGACGAAAAAAAAAAGTAAAACCATTTGGTAATTAAAAGGAGCCGGGATGGGTAGTTATTTTGTTTCATCTGTTTTTGGCCTCTCTCTCTCTCTGCTATGGCTGAAAATTTCATTACAATCTTTTTAGTTTTTCTTTTCACTTTTTGGTCCCGGGATTTTGTAGAAGTTTAAAAAATGAAACGAAACGAAACGACGAGCCTTGATAATGACTTTCATTTCGCCGAGAGGCTTGTAATCGGGCCCGAATTTCTACTGCGGTTTACTGGTAAAATGTTTTTTTTTTTCGAAGTATTTTTTTTTTATGTTTTTATATAGGAAATGTATTTGTTTTAAATAGCGTTTCGATGGTACATTTTTACAGGAAAACTCTCCAGAGGGTTTATTAGTGGTATTGAAATGAAACAGGAGTTGCTGGGCTATGGGAAGAATGAAAGAATTTGAAATAAAAACGGAATGTTGCCGCAGTATTTTGCGGGAAAATACAAATTGAAAACAAAGTCCTGGAGAAAAATAGTACATTTGGTTTTTTCCACAGTGAGCACGGACACAAAAGAATCCTAGGAACAAGGAAGTCAATAGATGGTGGTCGTATGGGGGGATTTTCAGAATACTTAAGGGAGTTTTGTATGCGCATTTGGATGGAAATGCGTCTTAGTTGGTCCTCCAATTCCCATATAAGTGTACTTCCTCTTCATTTCTGTAAGTTTTCCATAAGCCATTGCTAGCAACTTCCGAAAAAGGGAAATTTGAAGGACTGTGGAAACTGGAGAGGTATATGCGTTCTCCGGGCCGTAGCTAAAATAATAGCTAGAATAATTCTGGAACGAATCAAAGAACATCTAAATTCAACTCTCGACGTCGAACAGGCAGGCTTTCGCAGTGGATCCTCCTGCATAGACCACATAAACACCTTACGGATCATAATAGAGCAATGCGTTGAGTACAGGTCTCCGCTACATCTACTGTTTATCGACTTCGAGAAGGCTTTCGACAGCTCGAATCGAGATGCTATATGGTTGGCTTTGCGCAGGAGAGGCATTCCAGAAAAACTCATAGCTATTATCAGGGCTACATACGAGGCTGGTAAGTGTCACGTTTTACACAATGGTAAGGTGTCGGAGGATTTTGAAGTCCAAAGTGGAGTACGTCAGGGGTGCATACTTTCACCACTATTGTTCTTGGTGGTTATACGCGATGTACTCCATGCAGCATTGACGGAAGGCATAGATGTTGAATTCGTTGGACAATGACATCTTACCTAGACTACGCTGACGATGTTTGCCTACTTTCACATCGGATAATGGACCATCATATGATGGCCCACAATCTAGAAGCTGAGGCAAACAAAGTGGGGCTCAAAATAAACACAGCCAAAACAAAAGCCCTAAGTACTTCTGTCACCCACGCCCAACTCAACATTGCCGGACAGGAAGTCGAGAAAGTTGGCAACTTTCTTTATCTAGGAAGTGTGGTCTCGGCTAACCGCGGTGGCACCGAACTGGATGTGTGCTGCAGAATCGGGAAGGCTAAAGCTGCCTTCGGAATGCTATCCAAAAACTGGAGAAGCAATGTTATCAGCTTAAGAACCAAGCTGCGACTGTTCCGCTCCAACGCAGAATCGGTGCTGCTTTATGGGTGCAGTACCTGGAAGGTGGACACCACTAACACCCGCAAGCTGCAAGTCTTCGTAAATAAATGTTTAAGAATCATCCTGAGGATTTTTTGGCCGAACCGTATCTCCAACGAACAGCTTTATCAGAGAACGGGCCAAGAACCTCTAAACTTTACTATACGGAGGAGAAAGTGGCAGTGGATTATTGGACACGCCCTACGGCGCGAAGACAATTCCATTGCGAAGTACGCCATGCAGTGGAATCTGCTCACCCAGGCTGGCAGAACAGCGGGACGCCCTAGGCATACGTCGCGCAGAACAGTCGAAGAGGAATCGAGCTCTTAAGGAATGAGTTGGAGAGAGTTGAAACGCGTTGCAGAACTCCGAACAAGATGGCGCGCAGGCGTTGTTGACGCCCTATGCCCCTCGAGGGGTTAAAGGATTTATGTATGTATGTATGTATTGCTAGCAACTTCTAATCATTGGCAATGCAGGGTGCGGCTACAGCAGCTGTGAGCTTAGAATTGCTTTTCTTCTTTGTCTTAAGAGTAACGCCGTCTTGTTAATAAGCAATATGAGTCTGACTATTGTTTATTGTTTCAGTGCATGAGAATGAGCCAGTGACTTGACAAATACCTATCATTGGCCACAAGATGTCTGTTCATACAGGGCTAACATCCTTTAATTCAACACTCTTGCAGTTTGTCGAGAACTTATGACTGCAATGACAGCAGAGAAAGATGTTAAGCAGTGTAGCATTGGAGACATTCGTTCACTGTCCTTTATTTCAAGAATTTAGCTGCACGGGATCTGTCTATTGCTTGTCAAATGTCAGATTGCGATATTGACAACGAGAGGGTAGCCTAACAAATAATATCGATGAAGAATATGGAGTATAGAAAAATAGGTGTACGTTTAGGTTCGCACACGGGACATTCGCACCAACTCCCTCAATTAATTCTTAGTGCTCCGTAAAGTAATACATATATTGAATCTTTCTAAAGGATCTGTAGTTAATAGGATAAAAATATGCTGCCCAATGCTAACAAAGAAATGCGATAGGTTCTTAGCGGTGATGAGCTGTATTTAAAAGTACGCCTACGTGAAAAGTCATTGTTACATTGAGTGTAACGTAACAAGATGCCAGCTGTAATTCAATTCCTCAACAAACTGTTGTAACCATCATGTTGTTATTCGTTATTCTTTATGACGAATATCCAACAGAACTCAATTTCTCATCAACGTAGGCTTGGGTTTAGCAAGTATTAGCAGACAGCAAGGGTGGCTTTTCCACGTTATACCATCCATCAACACAGCCACCGTTCTAAACAACACCCTAAGCAACAGATCATGCTAAAGCCTGACACAGACGTGCAGCGAAGCTGCTTGCAGTGCTGCATGCTGCAACGAACGCGAGACAGACATGCAGTAAATTGTTGGCTTTGGAATGCGTAATTTTTCCGTCATTTCTTCCATCGTCCTTTTGACACTGGACTTCAAATAGTTAAGGATCACTTACATGAAACGTCATATAACAAAAATTGTACTAAATTTTACTACTTTGCTGATCTACTACGGGCGGTTTGCATCAAAATTAGAAATAGAGACGTCTTGCAGCAACGCATGTTAGTGCAGCAAACATATGTGTCCTCTTACATATAAAGCCATGTTCTATAATTTTGCTGCACGTCTGTTTCAGAAAACTTAATAATGGCCTTCCTCAGAGATCGGTATTAGCACCGCTGCTTTTCAATTCATGCACGCATGAGCTCTTAGGAACGATCTAGCAATAGTCACATAGAACCAAATTATGCACCATACTATAGTCCATCCAGAATCAAACTTATCTAAGGACCTTTCAACACTCAGTGCATATGTACTTTTAAAGTGCAGCATGGGCAAATCGAAAGTAACGTGGTTCCACCTCAATGACAACTTGCCAAAACAAAAATGCCAGCATCTTTCAACGAGTTTTTAGCTTCATCACAACTTTACAACAAAATACCTTGAAAATTCTTCATCTGGGAATCCATAACGACATCGAAAATAGTGCACTATCTCGACCAGTCTTTGAACCAATCACTAAGATCAGCACAAAACTTTAGAGACCCGAATTTAATGAAATAGAGCATTGGAAGAGCTAGGGCGCTCTATTTCTGTGAATGATACTTTTCGCACGGACTTCCATATCTGCTGGCTACGACCTACATATGAGATCATGGGTCATTCTAAACCGACTACGAACAAATCATAGCAGATCTGGTGAAGTTCTTTATAAATTAGGAGCAGCCGAACCACCATTCTGTGTTTGTGGAAACATCGAAACACGTGACTACCGAATATTTTCGTAGGAAGTACCAAGGCGATTCCAGCGAATGTCTGGGGTAATTTGCATGCCAAGCATTGACAAGACATTAGATTCCTCAATATCAGTTCCATTCATTTTTAGTTTGGCTGCATTAGTATCCCGCATCAGAGACAAGAGACAGCACTGGGTTTTTGACCAATTGAACTCAACTCGGTTTTACGCACCCCAATTGGGCATCAATATCGGAGTTGAGCTCGGTTGACATTCGCTGCCGTTGAGACTCGACAGCTAGGGGTGTCAGTCGTGGAGTCGGAAAAGAATAAGCGAAGCCAAGAGTGCTGTCATCCGCAAAGGAATGGATAGGATTGCAAGTGAGAGAGAGAAGGTTAAAAACAGGGTCGGAGAGAGGAGTGAGCCCTGAGGTACACCAGCATTGGTAGAGAATGGCGTAGAAGTATATCCGTCTAATACAACTTGTATTGAACGATTACTTAAATAGCTTGCAATCCATGATGAGAAGATACTACCGACACAGTAAGCTTGGATATTGCTTAAGAGGGCACTGTGCCACACTCTATCGAAAGCTTTAGAGATATCTAAGGCAACTAATCGGTATTCACCGTGGTGGTGAATACTATGGTCCCTGTACCAGCGTACCGTAAGGTACGCCATAAGGTCCCCTGTGGAACGTTGTTGGCGGAAACCGTACTGAGGGTAATTTAGAAGTCGGTTTCTTTCAAGATATCTCATGAGATGGAAATTTACAATGCTTTCCATGACCTTAGAGAGCAGTGATGTCAGGGCTATGCGTCGGTAGTTTGAAGGAGTGGGAAGTATCTGGGAAGATGCCCGTAGAGTATGACAGATAGAAGAGCTAACGTAGAGGTTTAGCCAGGGTAGAAGAACATCTCTTCAAAACAAGGGGAGGGATCCCATCTGGACCTGAAGATTTGTTACTGTTGAGATCTTTTAGGACTCGAGCTACTGAGAGGGTTCGGAAAAATATTTGTCCTAAGGTATACTGAACCGGACTCAGTAATGGTGGTGATAGAGAAGAATCTAGCAAGGTTGAATTTGCAGCGAACATAGCTACTAACAGATTGGCTTTCTCTTTAGAGTCAGTGATATTTTGATCGTTGTGGACAAGAGCTGGGATGGACGATGAGACCGCTATTGACTGGGTACAAATTCAATTTTAGAACCGTTGTGCAATACTGTAGAATTAAGGCTTATAATTTTGAGTAAATAAATATTGAAATATCTATGATTAACATTAATTCATTCAATGTATCTACATACATATCTTGTTATACGATAAATAATAAAAAACTCGCCTCTTTCCAGTGCAAAATCAACAACTTAAGCATTCTGATTGAATGAAAACAAAAAATATTAATTTTTCCCATCGATCGAACAAACTCCCAAGTTTGGTGACCATAACCATATTATTGGAATTTTCATAACTATTACGACCGCATACACAGACATCACCACCACGAGAACCAAGTATCACACTGAATCTACTAAGGGATGGTGTTGCATTCGGTATTCCGCAGTCCACAAAGTTTTTATCAGAAAAAGCAGAGGTCGAGTGGGTATGAGAGGATTTGCAGAGGCTCGGTATTGAAAATTTAACTTTACTCATTTCTGGCCACGTGCATTAACTTCAGCAAAAACTCGAAAAGTAATCTCGTATGCTCTTAAAAGAATTATTAAAGACTAATTAGGTGAAAACCAATCGCGGTACAGTTTCTCTTAAATAAATTAAATTGAACAAAATGTGGTATTTCAATGAGAGTCCTTTGAAGAGCACTTGTCGTTAAAGGACGACTTCTCTTTACGAAAAACCAATTACGAATTACGTCTGCGTTTTTTAGAATTACATAGAGCAGGGTTCGCCGCCACTCCTTTATGGAAAAGCCTTGTTAAAACCAGATTAGCCTTCACCATCATTATTCGTGCAATTTACTTGGTTAAGACACTGCAATCCCACCATGTCGAATAAAATATTTTGCCTTTGTTTTTCTGAATCCCTATCTCGTCTTTAAATCAGTACACACACACACTCTCCATTTAAGGACGAATCTCCACCCCATCGCACCAGCTCTAATGCTGCAGCACCCTAATTGCTCAATGCAAACGCAATTAAACTTTAAATAAAATCCTTAAGCTTAAGTTACATTTTGAGAGAGCAAACGAACGCAAATGCAAAAAAAAAAAAACGAAATCATGGAGTTAAAACTCGAGGAAATCATTTCTATTGCAATTTGCATAGGATTACAGCTGCAGTGCACTTATGCATGTATGTATAGGTAGGTATATCTGTATCCGCATTGTTGTCTTCGTTATTGTTATGGTTGTGCAATTTACTTGCAGCTCTGTGTGCAAAAATTAAGGACGAGGAAAAAGTTCTAAAGTGTTTGAGTGTGACTACAAAAAAGAGAGGGAGAGACAAAAAAAAAAAAAAAATGAAAAGAAGAAAACTTGTTCGCTATTCTCCGGTGTTGGACAGCGCAGGAAGTATTTTGCTTGAAACGTTTGCTCGGCCATCATCAGTGTGGTACAGAGGAGCAACTCCCCGTCCTGGCTTACTTGGTGGGAAACAAGCAATCCAACGAGGAACAGACCGGCCCTATTCTCAACTGCACTTCAGTTTTATTTCTGTATTTCATTTAGGTGTCCATGGATTTGAACAAAACGGGAAAACAAAGAAATTGGATTAAGGAAACAAGTTCGACTGTAACTGGAACAAGGAAGTTGAAGAATGATGAAAGTGTTTTCTCTTTTTCTCAACGCCCGCCGCCGCGTCGATTGAAGGCATAAAAATGGCGGACTTTAAGGTAGGAAACTTTTTTTTTAAGATGCAATTGTAGAGAAAAATTTAGAGAATTGAAATTAAATCAATCAGTTACAAGTTGGGCCGCACGCTGTGCGCCGTGAGAGTTCCATGTCCAGGATTAACATTTTCTTTTGACGGTATCGCTTCGTTTATCCGGAAAATAAGAGAAAGATTTGATAAAGATATTCAGTAATTATTTCAGTTGCGAAACGCGCTCTGTTTGACGGGGCCTTTAAGCTTCGACGAAAGCATTGCCGCAAAAGACTCATCCTCAGCGACCCTTATTTACCTCAATGGGTTGTCAAGCAGAATATCTACATATGTTTGAGGAACTGAGCACCCAAACATGATAGGTCCCAACATCCTTCAAGAGTTATTGTTCGATGCAGGGCCGCATTTAGAGGTCTGTAGGTCCTGGGGCAACAAATGAGTGGAGGCCCCCTGGATTATTATTATCCAATTAAAATTAAATTAAATTTCAGTCAAGTGTTTCAATAATTTATTGCGAAACCAAGTTAATTATCTTAACAAACACACATATATAAATATAGACAAAAACAGGAATTATATGAAATTAAATTAAAGCGCTAACAAATGGAACCTTGCGAGCTTTTTTCGACGAAAAATCCTTGATGATTTCGCTGAAATCCAGTTCCCGGAGTAAATCGCTTTCAACGCTGAGTAGGGATAGCTTTGATAGACGGTTTTGTCCCATCGTAGTTCGAAGCCTATTTTTTATAATTTTCGTTTTTGAAAATGAGCGGTCTCCAGTGCAATTAGACACCATCAAATCCAAATAGCTCTGAAATTTTGATCTTCAAGAATGTGGTAGTTAAAAAGCTTGGTAGATTGGTCTTTTCTATAATCCTTTTTGTATAAGTCGATCAAAGATACAAATTGAACCAACTCATTACCAAGACTAGGCTCTAAATCATCTTCGTACACTTTCACCAATGCCTCTGCTGCAGCGTGAAAATTAGCAGCATCCATCTTCTCTATGTGATTGAGAAATCCAAATCTCGAACGTACAGCTTCGTATGCATGCAATCTTTCAGTAAAAGAAACACATAGCTGATCCATCACTGGGATAAAACCGGATACTTTGAATTTCTCTTTTGGTGACAGATTTGCGTCTTGTGCTTTCATGTAATCGAGTGGATTCAACCTCACATTTCTTGTTCTGGTGCGTGATTGTATATATTGGTCAGTATGACATATTTCTTTAGCTGCTTCCTCGTATTTATCAAAATCGTCTCTTTTGGATTCAACGAATGATTTCAATGATTCTAATGCACGCATTGCAGATTCAAGAATCATTTTCGGGTCCTGCAACATCTTGTTTGTAGCATCTAATCGCTTATCGGAAGATATGCTGGTTAGGGCTCCTTCGATTTCAGAATAACCATCGACAATGGCTTTCGTAGCTTCAGCTCGACAAGACCAAGGAGTATCGCTAAGCTTTTTTAAAACGTAAAATTTCTGCGATAATTTTTCAGTCAGAATTTGGAATCGTTCTGTACTTGCTGTGAAAAACGTATATAAATTCTGAGCGAAATCAAAGAATTGAACAGCCGAAGGACAAGAGCTGCTGCCTTTCCAACAAAATCGATCCCTCAATATACCGAACAAGTATAGGTAGTTGATCGATATGAGATTCGTCGGGAGTAGAATCCACTGACACCGAATAATATTTGGACTTTTTTATTCTGGATACTATTTCAGTTAGCACTTTGTCACCCATAGAACTGATCAGTTCTTCGCGAATCGTGGGCAAGAGGTAATTGACGTGACCACTTCCTTTATTTGCATGCTCTTTCAAATTAGTTGCCAGGATTGGTTCATACTCGGCTAGCAATTCCAATATTCCCAGAATTGTTTGGTGTTTACTCGTCGGAATTTGAAATATTTTTTTTTTGACGTCTATTGTGGGGGCCCCTGTTTTGCGGAGGCCCGGGGCTGTAGCCCTGGCTGCCCTCCCCTAACTCCGGCACTGGTTTGATGGGGATTTAGTATAGGAATGGCGATTGAGTCGTATTTCTTCGAGAAGACGCAGGAACGCCGCGTCAGTGGTCAGAGCTTTTGAAAGGGAGAAGAGGCTCTGGAGAATATGATAAAAGAACAACAGTCCTTGGTTTCAATTATAATTCTCATTACATTATCAAACTGTTGCAGTAATAGTCTAGTCTAATGCCAAATATTGGAGGACCCAGGCACCCAATAAGAAATCTGCCTGTGACAGCGAGCAAGTGAATGCTCATGTACGCCGCCCCTTTGTTGGTACAGGAGTATGCTGCTCATATAGAACGCTATCGGCTGATGCAATGATGCAACGCCCGCACTGTGTGTAAAAACTTGAAAAGGGTATTAATTCAGTGCGTGAAAATATTAAAAAAAAAAAAAAACTTTCAAGCTACCGCCTTCTACATATTGCCGCAAAATATTTGGTGCACCGAAAGCTATAATTCTTTAACCAATGGTCCATACATATTAATGTAGAATCTTGTCGACGTTCTCTAAAGGAGCTGTTAACCAGTATTGAAGAGTCTACCAGTGTGGGGCTTAGATAGAAACCGCAGCGAAGTGAAATCAGGTGTACTTTATCTCTTGCTCAACTATGATCTGGCTGCGAAAAATTATTTCCGTGATCGATTCAGCGTACCAAGCTGTTTGGAGGAGCATGTTGATTGAAGCCATGGTCCAATCCGGACTGTAATCCTCATCTAAAGTAAGGGAAGTTCCATATTTAAGGAGATCTGGTGACCAAACTGAAATAAAGAGACACTCATAATAGCTGAATTCATCACAAATACTCCAACTTTTTCCTGTCAGATATGTAGGTGACCGTGAATGCGATGGCCCCCTCGTTCGATGAAAATGTTTGTCCTCTGAGCCAAGAAAATAGAAAATAAATCGCAAGCGGACAGATCTGGTGAATTCTAGTTTAGAATTGCAATTTGAAAATTCTTATCATAGTAATCGCAGAAGAGTAAGACGGTTATCTTAGTTAAATGGCATTTTTTCTTTAAAACGAAAATCATTTTGGAAATCGCTTTGCGGTCCAAACTCATGTTGCATGCTCAATGCTACATCTTTATGTCCTTAATATGCTCTAACATTCTCCGAAGGCTATTAAGTATCATTTGAGTAAATTTTCGATGTTATCGCTTATAGTCCCACTGTTTAATCATTCCAAATGCCGATCTCGATCACGTGTAAACTCAGCTACCCAATTGTCTTCGGCAACAGTCTCTGCAAACAGCATCCAAATCGGTCATAATTTGCAAAGGTGTGGGGACCGTGGCGCAGTAGTTAGTGGGTACTTCGCGAACTGTTCCACGTTCGAAAACTAAAAAAATCTTCAAGGTCCCACCTCTTGCAAATGTCTGAAAAACGCCCAAGAATAATTATTTTCATGAGAAAGCTTCTCAATTCCCCTTTCGGATATGGCTAAACTATACAGGTTTCTTTCGTTTGTGGGAACAAATTTAACGCGCACAACATTTATGTTATGTTTATGTTACTAGAAGCTAGGCCCTAGACAAAAATTTTTTTGCTCAGAACTTTTCGAACAAGCGTTGCACCTAAGCTTGTGTAAATATTTATTCGCGAATGAATGAGAGTCAGACATGTATCTCAGAAATCTGTCACATTGTTATCTTTTTTTTCCGTTGGCATCACTGTACTATTAAATGGCGCAAAATTCAAATTTTGCGTGAATTATGGGACACCCTTTAAAATGGGAAATGCAAAATATTTTCCCAGCTGATATTTGTTGATACAAATTAACAATTTCCTCCTTACAAAAAAAAGGCAGGCACATAAAATTTTCATTTAAAAAAAATATTTGGCAACCTCGCGCTAAATGGCACTCAGCTGTGCAATAACAATGGATGATGGTTTGAGCCTGAGGGAAAATTCTCGGTATCAAACGAGGAACCCATGCTTTCAGCATTGAACAACGAAAAACCTGATGAGATTCTTTCGTCGCTTTCAAATAAGAACTATACAACCTACACATATACAACCTAAATTAAATAAGGAAAAGTAAATATGTATATTCAAGTACCTCAAGTACCCTCAACTGCTTCCATTTTTGCTTTTGCTTTTTTTAAACGTCTTATTTTGACAAAGTTAAATGTCAAACTACTACCGCCACACAGAACTTAAATTTTTCGTTAATCTGGACTGTTTTATTTTCATTGTGTGATCTATGTATATGGATCATAAGTGATAATAAAAGACGGCTAATGAAGTCCTTTAACTGAAAACCTGGACTTACTCATCAGAAAGCTTAAAGTAATGTTTTGCTCCACCAAGAGCAGCAGGATTACCAGCTTCCCACACAAAATAATTGTATCCACAATTATCCCTAATTTATATCTTGAAACGTGTGGTTACGGTGTTAAATTTACCACCATCCAATCCCAGCGGTTGAACGCCTGCCACCGATAAGCAACTAAAATATTGGATCCCCATTTAACAGCAGCCAGCGATACCATTTATCAAAACATAAAACACAAATTGTTCGCCAATTTATGGTCAAAGAAAGATATGATCACAACCAATAACAAATTTCGCAGCGCGCGATTTTACCATTGTATTCTCGTGAAGGGAGAATAGCTGCTCATCCCTTTTTTCCTGAATTCAGGGCAAATTGGATAAATCACTGTAGATAAGCAGAATCGAAGTATCATTTTCGTTTTTTCTATACCGTTACAAAAGCAACAACATTGATAAAATACACCAGAACCCAGCTGACAAGAATTTCGCCTTCTCTACGGAAATACGTAACAATGTTCACAAAGGACGAATGAAGACCTCCTCTCCTGTATCAGTCTCATTTCTCTGCGAGCTGTTTTGTTTACCTCAAATCAATTTCAGCGTTTTGATTATTAATGGAAATATTATTCAAATTTCAAATTCAATTTCAAAATTCAACATTTTCTTGTGCGGTATCACTCTGTCAGTGTGTGTCGCTGTCGAGCGTTCGAGCATGCTTATTGGGTGTAATACAAATGTCAGACATTAGTATGACGTGCTATCACACACTTTATGATTTGATATCAGTGAAACAGGATGGGTTATTCTCTGGGGAAAACACTTCACTCGAAATAGATTATTATTTTTATTATTATTGAATGGAAATTATCAGGATGGGGTGGGCGTTGGGCGATGGGCGATGGGTGGTGTTATAAAGGAAAATTTTGCCTTATAAGTATCCTGTATCGTGTAATTCGATTTGATTCGATTTTTATTCCAATTTGACAACAAGAGGATATTACAAATATTACAAGTATATGCTAATGAACACAGAATTCTTTCGATGTGTGGCACGACTTGTACATGTGATCTAATAGAGCTTGATTGACTGCTTGAAGTGCTCATTATTTTTGGTTGTTTTAGCCATTATTTTGCAGTTAGATTGCTACACTGTATTTTATTATTGAAGACCGGCTTGGTTTAAATACATTTTTATGTATTTATGCACATAATTGGGTGCCCTGTGACTGATAAATTCACCAGCGCACTTAGCCCTATAGATCGGTTCCAAAGTGCTTATTTATTTGTGTTAAATCCACCCAGACAGTGATATGGATTTCAGGAGCTCTATCAGCTCAACATCACTCAAGACCTCCAGTTCCGCGAAGAAGTAACTACCAAGAGTCCTCATTCTTCTGACGGATAGGGCAGGGCACAGCAGTTGGCGAACAGATTCGATTTGTTCCTCATCCCTACAGCTTCTGCAATAGTCGTTGTACTGTACACTGAGGCGTTCCGCAATCGCACAATTTCCAGTGATTATGGCAGAGATGACCAGTGTATTATGACAATAAAGTTTCACTAGAGAAATAGCTCTCTTCTTGCTAAAGGCTGGCCATAGCGTCCTGGCCGTAGCACATTTGTCCAGATGAACACTGCGTCGACCGGTGGCTGCATCTTCAATTTTCTTTCCTTAAAGAGGTAATCGGGATCGCTACCAAAGGACGAGCCTGAGATATATGTAGCGCCGACTCCTTTCTTGGTGCTCGTGACCCCGTTTGTTACCTGCGATATCTGTATACGCTGGTACCCAGCAGAGGGTTATTGCATTACCTCTGGATATCTTGTTGAAACGCATTTAGCAGATCTTCATAATTTTCTATCTGATTACTACAGAGTATGGAGTCTTAACGGCTGCCAGGCTGTCTATGTAGACAGCAATTGTTTTGCCAACGATATTGCTCTCACGTATGTACGTTTTCTGTAGCCTGTGTCATTCTGGAGGAACAGTTCATTCTTAGGCCTTCTGTGCCAACGTTGGCTTGTTCCCTTTTGTTTATAACTTTGAGGTTTTGCTAAAAACTTCTGTCAGGTATTCTGAAAACGAATTTCCTTTCAAATCTTAGAATAGGGTACATGTTGTCGGCTTCCGTCGTATAGAAGTATGGCTGTTCGAGTTTGATGACCACTATCGGCTTTCTCTCAGCCTTACAGCGGTTTTGGCATCCACATTGCTACCATCTTATCAGAAAGATGTGAAAAAACAGTATCGTAGAGGAAATTCGCGATTCCATTTGTACATCAGTGTTTCAATGACTTACCACTTCGTATCCTTCTAGCACTGCATTGCCAAAGCCTTGCTTTAACCCGTGAATTTTTATAAATGACAGACCAGAATGACAATTTTCTGTACAGCAAAACTCGGCTCAATAATTACTAAAAATATTGGGACATATTCATAGATGTTTAATAAGTTATTTTTATGTTGTTGCTAAGCTAACATAATTTAAGCCCGGGTCTAAACGACAAACCGAGTCTAACATTAATCACGACAGAACGTATGTTTAAGTTGTAACGTTTAAGTTTAACGTCAGAAATTTGTGAAGAAAAAAATGATATTAAGAATTTTTCGTTGCGCGAGTGATTTGTATTTCGGTTTAGGTTTTAAATTAATAAAAATAGCATACATACCACGTAGATAACGACCTAAATTTAATAAGAAAAATGTCAGTCGATAACAACATTGATCAAGATTTTGATATTTTGGCAGATATTGCAATTGGTAGCACAAATTAGAAGACGGAAGCGCTATAGGACACGATTCGACCCCTTCGAATTGACTGACGAAGAATTTTACAAGAGATATCGATTCGACAAGGAAACGGCAACATTCATTATTCAACTATTAAATATTGAAGACCAACCAAGTAAGAGAGGCTTGTCAGTATCTGGATATATGTAGATAATGTGAAGTGTATGATAGCTTAAATAAGCTAAACAATTGTATATCTGTTGTTACTTCCCATATACATATAAAGTTAGTCGAATTATTGCAAAAATATCAAAAAAACTGGCTCTACAGCTTCTCAACTTTATATCCTTTCCATCCACAGAAGTACAAAAAGTAAAGTCAGCATTTTTTCAAATCGCTGGTTTTCCTGGAGTTATCGGGACTATTGACTGCACGCATGTGCACATTAAGTGCCCTGCAAAAATTGTTGGAGATGCTATGGCGGGTCATTTTCTCAATCGCAAAGGATATTATTCCTTAAATGTGCAAGTATGAACTTCAATTAAATTCATTTAATTCGAAATAATGACGGTCAAAATGCTTAGATTGTCTGCGATGCAAATTGTAAAATTACAGACGTAGTTGCACGATTTCGGGGCTCGCGACATGATGCTCGCATATGGAACAACAGTAGACTGAAAGGCACCCTTTTTTTTTTTTAAATAAAACCCTTGCCCATGTGGCAGACACTGTGGCCTAAAAGATTTATTGTATCATAAGGGTATGATTAGTCTAAGAGACATACTACCTCCGTAATGAAGGATAGTATATCGTTAGTAGCAGAGTTTTTCATTTCCGCTGGCGTACATATTTCTTTATGGAAAATACGTCTCCTTAACCAATGTAAAGCTGGGCAATTGCAGAGAATGTGTTCGGATGAATCGTCCTCCTCCGAGCAGAACCTACATTCCGTGTCTGAGCTC
Source organism: Blera fallax (assembly GCA_946965025.1). Classification (NCBI taxonomy): domain Eukaryota; kingdom Metazoa; phylum Arthropoda; class Insecta; order Diptera; family Syrphidae; genus Blera; species Blera fallax. The sequence goes on along the minus strand of OX337244.1, from coordinate 44,982,497 downwards.
AGGTTAAGTTTGTTGGGGTGGTATCTCAGGCCACAATGTTCCGAGAGAAAGCCCACCAGCTTTCTGATGCTATCCTTATAAAGGTTTAGTAAATCCTTATAGGAGTAAGGTTTGATTAGTAATTTGGATTGTCTCAACGCTGGGACAATTTCCCAGTGGTCCAGGCGAAGTTTATGTTCCCAGTTACTAATCAGCGCTGTGGCGAAAGACCAGTTGATGCCACAGTAAGGTTCAGGTCCTATGAAGGCAGATTCTGAGCCAGCCCTAGCTAGTGCATCTGCTAACTCGTTGCCTACAATCCCTTGACGGCCGGGGAGCCATCCAAGATTAATCTTGTTTAGTCTCGCCAGGGATTGCAGTGCATCGTAGCAGCATTTAACTGATATGGAGTCCACTAAATTGGACGACAGTGCTGCCTGACTATCTGAAGATATAAATATAAATAAAATAAGGCAATGGAATCTTACTGGGAGACGCCGGTTACCCTTTGTCTAATATTTTGCTCACTCCTGTAAGGAACCCATAAAATCGACAGGAGGAAAAGTTAAATATTTGCCACATCGCAACAAGAAGCAAGGGATAATGTCTAAACGGACAGATTTAATCTAAGTTCCGATCCATTCTCGAAAGGCTGAGAGCTGACTTGGATACAGCTAAGAACGTTGTTGTGGCAGTTGCAGTTTTGCACAACATTGCCAACAGATGGTTTTGTTGGTATTTTCGGAAGACGCTTTAGCCTTTGGATGGGAGTTTCTTTTACGTTGACCTCTTCTTCAATAGCTGAATCCAAAAGCGGCTGCAATACTGACGTCGCATTCGGTGAGGAGTCTTCTTCAAACATCTCTTTATTTACTGGTTCGTCAGTATTGCCCTCAATCAATATTTCATCTTACGATTAAATCGTCTTGCTTAGGCTCCTTAATAAACACCGTATTCTCAGTTGCTCTCTGTGCCGTTTTCATGTCGCTAACACTTTTCCGTGCTGCGTTCTTTATCCAATGCCACTGCTCTCTTAGCTTCGGAATTCCCCTAACGTATCCAGCTACTCCCAAATTTATTTGGATGTCTTTCCATGCTGTCTTTTTTTTTTAAATCATCTTAACGTCGTTTCTTTTAAAATATAACTATGAATAGCTATGCGCATTATCTTCTAAGTGAGATACTCTACTCTTGCACGAGTGTTATTTACCTGTTATAACACCTGTTCGCAAGGAAGTGCATCAAACTCACTATCAAGCTCCCACAGAAGTGATAAATTCAATGCGAATCAACGCCAAACTCAAACTCAGATACCAATTAACGCGTGTAAGTGTAACTAACACCGACAGTTGCAAAGGAACTTTCACTCCCACAATCACACAATTGACCAAATGCTCTATCGCTCAACACGCACCCATACATGTATGCATAAGAACATCTTCATTACAGTAAATTAATTTGTTCTGCTGTCACACTGCATTACGATGAAAGTGATATGCTCAAGGATGTACGTTGTAACTTACACCACTGCTTCAGAAACTATTAACAACAAAGCCGAACCAGACGTAATGCCAAACAACCGAAAAGCCATTAAACTTTCACATCATTCAAGATGACGCCACTTGAACCAGGACACGATAAAGACGAAGTGGAAGAGACCGTTGAATATAACAGATAGCATGTGGTTAATAGTAATCTGATTTAACAAGAAGAAGAGATCTCTCCTGTATCCTGTGCCAGTTTTATGGAATTCACATGCGAACGGCGGAAGGTAATACGAGAATGGCGACTATTCATGGCAATGAAAACGTCAAAGAATTAATTACACACAATGAAGTGTGACAGGAAAAAAGGACATCGTATGCGTAGCATAAATAGAATTGCGTTAGTTGTAAATTTATACAGGATGTGGCAAAAATATCTTTTGCCGGCATCCTTGTGCAGGGTTTTTATAAAATTCCTTTCTTTTCCGACATTTTTCCTTGTGCGCAGTACATATGTAAGTGACAGATGATACGTCCTTGATAATTAGCCAGCCCGACGTGCTTTTCTAGAATTCATGAAAATATTCTTTCACTCATGCAAACACAAATCACCCCACTGACCAACCACCCCATATGGTGTTTACTTAATGCGCCATGTGCACTTTGACCAATGGCAATGATTTTAAAAATTTCTGGCCGACGGTTGCAGCAGCACGCTCTCGGATGTTCCCACTATGGAACCGGTCTGGTCGGTAATTGATTTTCCTCCAAAAACAAATTAATTCAAAAACTTTATGCTGAGCTCATTGAAATTTCACTCACAACCCCTCATTAAGCAAGCCATGATAATACGCTGATACCCACCACCACCACCACTGGACCAATGCGGGCCCAGCATACCGTGGGTACTGCGGCAGTGACCGCAGGCCTATGCCAATAAATTCCGTCGTCAGATTTTTACCCCCTGAGTGACAGCAGCAGTGTGCAGCGGTTATTATTTTATTCCTGGACAACAAGGGTGTTGGTGAATAAAGCCAATGCTGATCATGATAGACTGAGTTGATATAACCCAACCGGGTGTGTGCTGGCTGCACAATGTGATTGTGATAAGGCTGACTGGCAATATCCTGCGAGCGTTGCTACTATCGGCTATGCGGTTTGGTCAAACAGTTGTTTGATAGTTTTCACAGCATCTATACGGTCTGCATTTACAAACTGCTGCATCAGTTTAAATGACCCATATTAAGGTCACTATTTCTGCTTGTGACACTCTCTGCTGGATGTGTAGGGCCAATGTTGTTGAAGGCCTTATTCTAATGTCCTTTTGTGCTGTGCAAATAAAATTGATTCATCTGATAGTGAGAGGATGGTGGTGGTGTCGGTGTTTGTTCTCCTCCCAGGACGAATGCATTACGACCGCATTCATCATGACTGTAATGCGGAAAATTCATCGGATAAAATGCTTTGCATTCGAATCGGTTGTGGTATTCTGAAATTGTTGAGTAAAATTTGATTATTTTGTCAAAATTGATGGAAACCATAAAGCAAATTGTTCGGATCGAATTTATTTCAGTATAAGTGGAATTGGCGCTATTGCATTCAGGATTTTTTTTTAACTGGGAATGCAATTGCAAAGCTGTCGCGTTTTTACGAACCTATGCAAGGCTGTACTTGATGTATGGAGTACTTATTGCATGGATGGGTTTTATTTATGTTTAAACTGTACCGACATTTTTCGATATAATGGTCAGAAAGTGGAAATATTGTGGCATCAACTCAAATGCGCTTGTCCCCCAAAACAAAAATACAGATAATTAATATCGAAGCTTAAAAGACAGAGTAGACATAAACAAATTCTCAACACAGTGGGGCAGACGGACCTAAAATCTGCCATCAATTCACCGATGCAATGAAATGATTTTTAAGGTACACAATTGTTTTCAAATGTCCCAATGACAAGTGAAGTATATACTCAAAGAAACGTATCCATCCATGTAAGACAGATAGCCCAAATTCTTAGTGTGCTGCCATTACTGGTAATCTAATCATTTCTTCGACCCGATTAAAGTTTTTAGTAGAACTGTCTGCGCAGATGAAAGTTAGCCACCCCGATCTGAGATGCGAGCCTGAAAAGGACGGCCACACGCCGCTGCTGCTCATCTCAATCGAGGTGTCTATAACAGCCTCTTGGAAAAGAGCCATCTGCTCATTTGAGAGGGGCTGGGTTGATAGGTCAACCGGGACAACACCCAACCTGACAGCACTAGCCACTTGGCTAAAAGTGGGAGCATCAGGTGCAGGTCCTGCCTTGACCTTTTGGCGGCCGAAGCCGGCGGTTTCTTATCCTCCGATCTGACCCGTTTGTTTTCGCGTTTAGCGGAGGGGGCGGAAGAGGCGGGAGGGGCGGTTTTGGCATAGATGAGAGCACTCTCTCTATCTTTGCCTATGCGTAAAGCATATTTAAACCGTCTCCTTTCTGGTAAACTGAGTTTGATGAACCCACTCTTCTGATGCTTGATCTGTAGTCCGTCTAGCTTCTTCCCAATGGAAGGGCATCCGGATTTCCCCGAGACAACGCGACAGGCATTAACAAGGGTGGATGCGTCAGAATCTGAAGTGGCCGACTCCACTTCTTCCGTTCCGGGATCTTGGGAGGGTTCAGATGGCATATGGCATCGCCTTCTGACTTCTTGACGTTGTTCGGCTGCTTAACAGCAGACCGAGACCTAGAGGCCGTTGTATTATTGGCCGACGAGAGCACTAAAGCTTCTCTAGCTACAACGGGTTGCTCGACAGCAGAACCCGAGGTTGATACGATAAGAGAGTCATCGGTCTTTAAGTTTTTTATATTTTGAACCCACGAGTCTCCGGGAAAGGAGGTCGCCCATGATAGAGCCCGGTATGCCACAGGAAGGCTGGTTTGAAACCGAAGGTAGCCAGGTATTCGGAGTTCGCATACTAATGACTAAGCACCCTCTTAGCCATGCATCCCTCAGCGTATGCTGTTCCACCTTGGATTAGGGATTTAATATTAGGGTTTACTCCCCTCGTCTCTCACTTTAGCCGGCTTTCATGCCGTTGCCGCAACCGTTCAACCGGGGCACAGGAGAGGCACATAAGCACAGTAACAAGTTCCTCGGTTGGATGGTAACTGCTACAGCATGAGGGCCGTTGCCCGGTGGCCGCCACGTGGAGGCAGTGAGTCTTCTTGAAACGTTTGCCTGTAGGTACGCACCTGACCACCAGGCGTATCTGTCAGCGCATTGCATACTTTACAACCATTGTAAAGATCTCTTAAAATTTCGATAGACTATTTCCGTACTCAATCTTCACGGGTCGGCAGCATCTTGTAGGGGCTGGACGCGGGTACATAACTTTAGCCCCACAAGTAAGACGGAGTGGAACAACACGGAGGCTCATTTGGGTGGCAAAACTTAACAAAGAACAGGTGCCGAGTCTCGAATTATGGTTAGGTTAGGTAAGGTTGAAGTGGCTGCCAGCTAGGAGTCGCCAGCACGCTTAGACCAATGGCAGGTCCATTGTGATACCACGTGGATCATGGGAGAAAGTTTCTCTCTACCTACTCGTTAAAACCATTTTGAGCTTTTTATGAAGCGTATGAGGCTCTTGATGTCAATATTCATCAGGTCGCCTATGTCGTTGTAGTAAGGAGCTCCTAAGTGAAGCTTCCTTCTACGGGAGAGAGCGGGGCAGTTTCATCCTCTTAGACACCTATTGTGGTGCCGATATGACACCATCTATTGAGAGAAATCAAATTCTTAGAGGGCTTTAGATCCAGCTTCGGCCAAATCCGTTTTGTCGCTAGACATGTTGAGTGTCCACCTAAGATTTGTACTCTTGGCAGCATCCAGCTTAATTTTTAGTTTGCGAGTAGCTATTGGTATACCAGATACTTAAGGCGTCTTTGTGCGGCAAGAGGAGTATCGTAGTTCCGATTCTGGCGAGTTCATTGGTATAACAATTCCCTGGAATGTCTCTATGCCCCAGCACCTAACACAGGTCAATATTGAACTGCTCAGCCATCTCCATAAGATACGATCGGCAGTCTAGAGCTACTGAATAATTTATAGAGGTCGATTCCAGGGATTTGATTGCTGCTGTCTGAAAAGATGCGGATATCTCTAACAGATATCACGTTTTCATAAGCCAAGATAGGGCTTCTTTTATCGCCATTTTATCCGCCTGGAACACGCAACAATGATGTGGAAGAGAGAACTTAAGATTAAGCCTATCAGAGAAAACACCTGCACCAACTCCGTCTTTTGTTCTGGAATTTGCGAGTTTTTTAACGTTTTGTTCGCTCATTAGATGAGTCAAAAGAAGTACTTGGTTGACCATGCTTCTTCTCAGAGGCACTTAAAAATGAAATGGACTTTTCCAGCCACTTTTTATTTTGCATTAGAAATGGAATTGGTTTGCACCCACCATCGCGATTCATAATCTGATTTGAAGTGCAATATTCGATTAAGCATGTCTTGGTTGTCAAAATATTTTGTTCGAGTTTTTAACTCTTCCGTTAAGAAATTAAATTGATCTGATATGGTATTTTGAAATACCTAGAACTTTTTCATACACATATACATATGTATATATGTGTATATATTATTTCGAGAGATACCGAATCAGACCACAGGTCCCTTTTCGTCTCCCTTTCACGATCCATCTTATCCTGAAAGACTCTTTGGATTTCCCCACAGTTCTTCTCTGGCTTCGATTCCTCGTGGCAACGCTAGCATCTGTTTAATAGAAATGTGGTTCATCTTCTGGGTTTCTACCCAGTGGCGTCCCAAGACCTCTATTCTTCTGCTAGCTAATGCCAGACAATGATACAGTATATGTGCCGCCGCGCCGTCTCGATTTCCTCCAGCCATAGTTTAGAGGTTTCATCCTCCAGAAGACCCATCTTCTTCAGGTGATACCCAAAATTTCCATGAATTGTAAATAATGCTATAACCCATTTAGAACTTCTCTATGAGTGTAACCAGTTGGCCCTTTAATAGCCATTTTAGCCTGCCTACAACCTTCCACGGGTAACCATCTTCTCTGGTGTTCCGCCACGATCCAGTTGCTAATCAGGTGCTCCACCATTTCTCTGCAAATTGCAGGAGATGGTTCCAGACTAGAGAACTTGGAGGTTGACCCTTGCTTTGCTAGAGCGTCCGCCTTTTCATTGTCCTCGGTTCCTACGTGTCACACAGAGCAGCGTCCACCACCAGGGATGTATTTATATCTGTTTGCTCCATGCGTTTAATCACTGTTTGATTGTCCAGTGCTATAGTAACATTTTTACCAACAACTTGACCTTCCATCAGGTGATCCAACGCATGTAACAGCGAGGAATCATCTCGGCTTGATAGACTGAAGTATATTTCCCCAGACTAACATGACAGGGTTGTTCTAGTTCTTCTAAAAGATATCTGCCACCGCTCTGCCATCCATCATGGATCCATCCGTAAATATGGTTACATCACCAATTTCCTTATCCGGAGGTGTTTCATCCTTGATGAGAGTTTTGTGATACCTTTCGGTAACACGCACTCTCTTTATTCCGTCCATGGGCAAATTCAGCTCCCTGATCTAATTTTCCACAGACCCAGGATTTTTCGGTGCCCATAGATGGTATCGCGTCAGTGCCAGTTGCTATCCCGGTGCGGTGCTGCCGTTTCCTTAATAAATAAGTCCAGCGGCAGAATGTCTAGGATCACTTCCATTGGGCATGTTGGTGTCGTTCGTATTGCACCGACTATCCCTAAACATGCCAGACGTTGGACCCTACCTAAATGCTTCTTAACAGTTTTCTGAGAGGCTTTTTGCCACCATACAACTGACGCATATATGATAATTGGTCTAACTATCATCGTGTACATCCAGTATGCTGACTTCGGCGATATTCCCCACATTTGTCCACGTACCCGTTTGCACTGATGAAGCACCCTTTTCGCCTTCATTCTACGTGAAGGTTCCAAGTTAGTCCGGCATCTAGGTGTTCTCCCAGATACTTAATCTTCTTGGTCACCTTTAGTTCCGATCCAAAAAGTGTCAAGGGCCAAATTCCAGATCTCTCTTCTTCCTTGTGAAGGTGATTAGATCTGTCTTTTCCGCATTAATGCAGGGTCCTTGTTCACGACACCACCGCTCCACCACTCGGAGTGTATTTCTCATGGTATCTGCTATGACGTTCATGGATTTGCCTCTTGGCATTATTGCTATGTCATCGGCATATCCCACAGTGTGGATGCCAGTCTCTCCAAGTCTTCTTAGAAGAGTACAGTTATATTCCACAGTGTGGGTGATAATACACCTCTCTGCGGGCAACCTCTGCTCACCCTTCCTCTAAACCTTGAAATTCCCATATGTGGTAATTGGTCTAACTATTTATCGCGCCCTATTTTTCAGCATATTGTCCACCAATGATTAACCCCGCGATCTTCTAAGGCTACTCTCAGACTATCGAAGCATATTTTATCGAAGGCACCTTCAATGTCCATTATTGTGGTCATTGCAATGTCTCCGGTATATATCGCAATACGTACAATCTGTTTCCGTTTCAATACTTGTAGGTTAAAAGTAACTCATAGTACTTTGCCCATAGCCCTTTGTTTTTTATATCACTTTTTACCTTTCCCAGCATGGATTCTACCAATTTTTGAGTGGTTTCGGCAGGAATCTTCCCCCATGCGGTCTGAACCCTAGCCCAAAGCTCGTTTAGGTTTGTGGGTAAACTTTCCTCGCCCAGAATTTGCCATTTAACAATGCCCCACAAATTCTCTATCGGATTCAAATCCGGACTTTGCGTGGGCTATTGCAACTTTGAGTTCGTTATCTAGCCAGTTTTTGACAATTTTGGCGTGTCTTTGGGGTCACCGCCATCTTGGAAGATAATCTCTTCAATGGGGTACGCATTCCTTAACAAAATCCGGTAAATTTGTATGGAGTATTTGAAGGGAATCGTCTTCTCGCAATATGCCATCGATTTTTGCCAGAGGTCCAACATGCTACCAAGTAAAATACCCCCAAACCATTAGGCTACCTTCACCGTGCTTCACTGTCTCTCTAACTTGGTACTTAAGGACTCTTTCGGTAAGTCTGTGCCAGAAGTATTCTTTGTCATCTGACTGGTAGCGACTGATTTTTGTCTCATCAGACCATATGACTCCCTTCCAGTCAACCACCGTCCAATTTTTTGGTCTGTCCAGAAATTCAACCGTGCTTTCAAATTATTGTCAGATAATGCCGGCTTTTTCAGCTTGATAGCAGATACAAGACCAATTTTTTTAAGGGCTCATTTGGCAGTCCATTACTAATGTCTTTATTTATAGCCCTAGAGGCAGCCTTTGGTGTCGTCATCTTATTCGCACTAAGCATCCTTTCCACGAGACCAGCATCCCCATCCGTTAACAACCGATGTCTTCCACCTTCATTTTAAGGGGGACTGCAGTTTTTCCCTTTCTGGACCATAAGGACTATTCTCTGATTTTTGTTGCAGAGCTTGGCAATTTTTCGTGAACTGCAGCCATTTTTAGCCAGCTGAAAACCGGACAAGATGAGGACGTGCAAAATTGAGTACATCAGAGTTCTCAACATAGTCGCGTCATAATTCCTATAAAAATCCCTTAACTTAGTATTTTTTTTTTATTTTTTGATGGAAAACATCCTTTTTAAAAAAAATATTAGGACAAAAAACACGATACCTCACATATTTTCTGTCTTAACCCTTGTCCGGGCAAAGAATATTGCTTACACAAACGGACCTATGTGTCCAATAGACACATTGCTAAAAATATCGAATCAAATACAAATGATACACTTTTTTTTTTAAATTTTGTTAGAAAAGATTTATTTTTTTTTTTTTAAATACAGTTAAGGTATTTAGAAAAAGTAGTGCTTCGCAAATGAGGCTATTACTTTTGGCAATTTGAACAAATTTGTGACCTGGGGCCAAATCGTCTCTTCCGTGAACGGATGATCATTCGTACGAAAATAAATTACGTTATACGTCATTCGAATAAGAAAATTGGGATCGCGGCATACGATTGCTCACGGAACGGAATTGGAAACATTCGGAACGAAATTGTAATAGATTTAGTCCTGAAAATGTAGTATGAAATGTCATTAAAACTTCAAATACAGACGTCATTTGGTATATAGAAGACTATAATTAATTTGTTTGAAACAAAAATCATTGCTACGGCATTATTGTTTTGTTTATCAAGTTCCAACGAAAGTGATAATGACGAAAAATTTACACGACTTTACCTAAGGGATGGAAAAAATCCTCCGTCATTGCCTGAAAAGGCGTAATGAAACAGACAAACCCCTGAAATGTGAAGTATTAATTGTTTATTTGCAGATTTATAAAAACATTTCAAATAAATAAGGACGTATTAATCGTATCTTTTCGATTTTAAGCTTCCACTACCATTTGTCTATTGCAATTCCACCCGTCCTACGACTAGTATCAACGCTTTAACTTTTACTAATAATTTTTTGGGTCGAATTTATTTTATTGCAGTTTGTTCTATAAATATTTTTTAAATTTTTCAATATAATTATATTCATTATTGTTATTTAAATACTAATTTTGATCAAATAACTTAAATTTTGTTTCATTTTCCCCTCCTTAAACTAATTACGTCTGCTATTTACCTATCGAATGACCTTTCGAAAGAATGTAGGCGTTCACGGAAACAAAAACACTCGATCACAGAAGACATAATACTGAATTACGTTTACGCCTATACGATCACGTATTTCATAATACTAAATACACCCTTTTACGTGACGTATCATACGTTCACGGATCAGACGATTTGGCCCCTGGCGCTGTGCTGATTGCATACGTTTTTCTTGCAGATATCACAAATTTGTTTCTGTGTTCTTGAAATTGAAAAAGGGCAGATGAGTTTGGTTGCGGTAAAAAATGTGACATCGCCTGTACAGAAGATCTCGACAAACCAATACTTTTTCTTCGTTCAATCTGTGGCCTTATTAGAGCTTCGGCGACACTCACAAGAAACAACCGCCTTCGTGCGTGGTATTTTTCATTCCATTTAGGGTGTAAGTTTGTCCAGATAACATATGCAGCTACAGAACTAACATCTAGCAAATTTACAAAGACAGTAAAGGGCCATCGGTTTGTCCGTCGTTTGGATATGTACGCGTGCACCAATTGGTCAAGAGAATCTACTCCTCCCTTTGTTTTGTTGTAGCTCAATATTATTTCAGGCTTTTTGGAATCAGCTGTGCTGATCTCTGGCATCAAAACACATTTATTCTTTTTTTGCACATAAGAAACAAGAGTAGCCTTTCTAGTAAATCCAAGCATCGATGAATGTACTTCTCTGTTTCGATGTGGCAGAAACTCTTTCGGCACAAATCTTTTATTCTTTCTTACTGTGCCGATTATAGTTAAGCCATTTGTTAGCATTTTGTAAGCTAAATCCAAATCAGTAAAATAATTGTCAAATGTTATGTTTCTATGTGATCCGTAAAAAGGTTCGGTTATTGATGCTACTACTTGCGCAGCAATCCCTTTGGCGACAGTATTTCCTTCTTTACCCACATATGGAATACCATTCACAGGATAAAAAGTTTCTGAGTCACAGGCCCACCAAATTTTCATCCCATATTTGCCTGGTTTAGCAGGCACATATTGTTTGAATGGACAACGTCCTCGGAATGGCACAAGCTGCTCATCCACCGTTATATTTTCCCCTGGAGTATACATTTTTTTCAAATAATTATTTATTTTATTGAAAATATCCCTTATTGGTGCTAATTTGTCTTTTTGACGTCGAAGCGATCTACTTGTTTTGTCATCAAACCTTATGAAGCCCAGCAAAAACTTAAAGCGCTTCAAGCCCATCGTGGCCCTGAAAATTGGAGGACCGTACACAGGATTCCATAAAACATCGTAACTGGTTGCACTTTGTTTGAGATGCCCAGCAGTTAGCAGCAAACCAAAAAATGCATACATCCCAACACTATCTGTGTTCTTCCAATTTTCTTCCATCAAGACTCGAGAACCTCTTGGTTTGTAAATTGAACAATTTCATTGACAATATCAGCATCCAAATATAAATAAAAAGCGTCCACTGGGTCATAAATTTGTTGTCCTGGTGGGAGATTTACTTTGTGCAACGACTTGACACCTCTTATTATATTATGCGCTCGAGCATGACCAGAAGGAAAAGGAGTATTTGACCAACTTACTTTATCTTTTGAAGTGTACATCATGGTTTGTTGCTGCTCTTGTGATAAAACCACATTTTCGTCTCCCGAATCCTCTTCCATTTCATCATTGATGCTCGCGATTTGTTCATCTTCGGCTTCACTTGCGAGGGAAGTATTATCCAATTCTGAGTCAGATTCAGAGCTAACATCACCAGAATTATCATCATCTGATAAATTAGCTAAAATGTCCTCTAATTCTCTTTCAGATAACGCTCTACTGTTCGCCATTTTTAAGAACTGCTAAGATATAAAAATAATAACTAGGCCTCCATGCATCAAATGCTAAATTATTACCTGTCAAGTGCTTTGATTTGCTCTGAATTTAAATGTCAACCGATTGTCGACGGCGATGACAGTTTCTCAATCCTCTCTCCATATCTCAATGCTTCCACCAATCAATGTGCTTACTCTCAATTTGTGAATGCGTGAACTTCATTATGTGAATGTGTGAACTTTAATGCGTGAATGTGTGAATTGTCAACGCATGAACGGATTAAAAAAGTAGAAAGTAAACCTACTTTGTCCGTCGAAGTTTATACATCCGTTGGTTATGGGCCACCTTCCATAAGAATGCGTGTATTCTATTTAGGTGTCAGTTAAGAACGACGCAACACCGGATCAACGGATTCTATGGGTCGGGCCCATAAGTTTGTCGAAAATGCTTTGCCTACGCTGTTATATCGTTTTTCAGTTGACTTTGTCGAATGTGTCTAATGGACACTGCTGCCCTTATACGTCCCAAAAATGTGTTTATACTTGTTTTTTTTTATATATATATAATCTTCTATATTTTTTTTACTATAAAAACATTCATTATAGCACCAAAAGGGAAGTCACAAATCGACAAGTCTAAATGTTATCTCATTTTTGAAATATCACAAAAAAACATAAAAGCAATGTGTCCATTAGACACACCTTGCCCGGATAAGGGTTATTAATGTAAAATACATGAATTTGTATTGATTTTGTATTCAATTTTGCTCGCCACTGTATGTAGCTGTCTCTTTACGAACTCATGCACCACTAATTTGAAACAGTGTTGTGCACTGTATATATTGGGTGCATGCATCTGCTTGATGACACTATAATCATTTAATTTGCCAGTGAAATTATGACATCAAAAGATTATGGAGTGACATGGCGGCTTTGGTCCAGGGAAAATCATAGTTTCCCTACTAAGAGCATAACGACATGATGATAATGCATCCGACAACGCACTCCCAATCAATTAACATATTTTGATGCCGTCGATAACTATCTAGCAGCTGTTTGGAGCAGGTGTTGATAGAATGTGATTACCATCACTTTATTTGAAAATCACATTGTGTTGGGCTATACTTGGTGGTTGTTGTTGTTCATGCATAACATACTCTTACTTATACCAAGCGGTAAAAGAGATTTTGGGAAATTACTATTTTGGACCTCATAATTTGTTGACAAAATTTGTATCCTTTTCATAAACCAAACTTGTGTACTTTCGCGTCACACTACAGGTAATAACAGACCAAAAGTTCGCCACAATGACACCTAAGCTGAAAGGTAAAACCCCTAACAAGTAATAAAATTCAATTATAATCATCGTAAGTAGGACTCCTCTAACGGAATATAGTCGAAATCATAATGAATTTGCCTCCATCATCATCAAGAGTCAAGGTAATGTACCACAACCTACAAAACGTCGGTCAAAATCACACCGAGGAACATTAAGGCCCCTGCATCCCAAAAGCCCCCCATGTCAGGACAACAAAACAATTTGTTCCCCGGTACTTGTGGCCCGGTTACGGTCCCTGCGGGTTTATCCACAAGTCGCACCCCGCATACAGAAGCAATTTAACTAATTTATCAAGTTAATGAGGAAAGTTTTGTGTAAGTGTAATTCATCGGCAAGACGAACCGAACAGCTGAGTTTGGGAAGGCTGGTGGAACGAAGAGGATTTTCATGTATTCTGGCCAAGAGACCACAAGCCATATTTAATGAATTCCGAAAAGAGATGGATTACTCGGGGCATTAACACTTTAATTACACTAATCTGGACATTTATGGTGCTTCACAGTAATATTTGCTGGAAGGCGATCCAATTGCTTGGTTGGATTTGTTTTATTTATTTTTTTTCATATTTCATGTCGACGTGAGTGCCATAGGCGTCATGAACACGTATTGAGTTCGGATATTTGAGTGTCATGGTGAATAGGTTTTAAAATTATTTTCTTATGAAGCAGAACCTCTCCTGTATCGCAAGTCAATTTGAGGAGACATTCTCAGATATTGGTCTGGATAAACGAATCGATAGGTGTTAGCTTACACATGTATGCATTCTCAGACGTAGTCAAAGTGAAATGAATCCAGTTAAGAGATACAGTCTGTCAAAGAAATATCATCTGTGATTTATTCAAAGAAGCGGATGACAAAAAATCATGCTTGCGAATCTTCTGGGCTTAGCGTCATAAATATGAAGTAGAGTGAAGCATTCGTTGGAAGAGTTTAAGTGCCAGAAGCTAAAATGTTATCGACGTTTTGAGAGCTATTTCTATATCGACTTTAGTACTTATTTTACTTATCGGGGTCCCAACACGTGGAGGGTCCCTGTCTGATACACACCAGCCTTACGCTGGGTACGCTGCTTCCAGTTTTCCAGACCAAACGCTCCGGCATTCGCAATTTCTTGGTCTTTAAAACGGAGGTTCGGTCTTCCTTGTCGTCTCGAACCTGGGGGCTGGGATTCGAAGATCCTCTTAGCTGGAGCATTATTGTCCATTCGCTCGATGTGGCCGAGCCAGTGTAGTCGACGTCTTTTGACTTTCCGGACTACATCCACATCTTGATACACCTCCATTCGCCCTCCTCGCATATGGGACCGAATATTCGACGAAGAATTTTTCTCTCGAACGTATTCGAAATCTGCTCTGCTTTCCTGCTTATCGTCCAACACTCGATACCATAGAGTAGATCTGGCAGGATTAGTGTTTTGTAGAGCATGCATTTTGTGTTCCGAGTTAGGAGTTTTGAACCCAGTTGTTTCGCTAAACCGAAGTAGCAGCGGTTTGCTTGGGTAAGTCTTCGTCGGATCTCCACTAAGGTGTCGTTCGTGGAGTTGATGTTTACTCCGAGGTAGGTAAACTCCTGACGTTTGGTCCTAGGCGGTGGTAAGATGCTGCTTTGTTTGTTGACAACATGTTGTTTGTTTTGTCCTCGTTTACCTCAGGACCGACTCGTTTCGCCTGTTCTTCATTCGCCGTAAATGCCTTTATGACGGCACCCTGGGACCGACCGATGATGTCAATATCGTCTGGGTATCCCAGCAGCTGGACGGATTTGTTGAAGATAGTGATGACGCCTGCCCTGCGCACTATCTGTTCCAGCACTAGCTTGAAGAAATCACATGATAGCGCATCTCCTTGCGTATTTCATTGCGTATTTTCCAGCGTGAGGTGACAAAGCTGGATTATTTTGCGCGGGACCTCGGATTCGGCCATCGCCATGTAGAGCTCTCAGCGATATGCGGCTTTGAAGTCGATGAAAGGATGGTGAGTCTCGACTTGAAATTCGTTGGTCTTTGGAAGAAACAAAAAAGAAGAAAAACAGCGTTCTGCTAAGAATGGGTACTGTTTTTTTGAAGCTATTTTTGGAAACTAGAGTCAATCCGTTGTTGATCTTCTCTAGTTTCAACAATGCCTTAAGCGGTGTAGGATAGCAACTGGTTAGTATAGCTAAATGTGTTCTATGTTTATGTCAGTATTTGTAGTTATAGTAGAGCTTCACATTGTATTCTGTGAGATTGGTTTAGTAGCCTGCTTCATTCAATCTGGTCTGAGATCGCAGGGTCCTTATCGTAACTTAAAAAGCGACTTAACTTAGTAGTAAGAGGCATTTTCCTAAAGCGTGATAGCTTTTATTTGGTTTGAGGCTGGGAGTGCTGCGATTGAGATCGAAATGAGTGAAGTTTGAGTTAACCTCCCCAGCATATGGGAAATTGGTTCATTGGAGCCATATAAGGTGCAATGGGCTGGTAGATAGAACAGCCAAGGGCATCGTAAGTTACGTGGGTTGGTATTGAAGAAAATTGAGTTGTAAAGAGATGCGCAATCGATGGAGCCTGAGAGAAGCCGATGAATGAAAAGAATGTCTGCAACATCTTTGCGTTTCTCAAGGGAATTCAAGTTGATGAGGTTGAGTCGGTTTTGATAGGGAAGCAGGATAAGTGGGTCGATCCAAGAAAGACCTCGAAGGGCAAATAGAAGGATTCGGCGTTGAATGTTCTCGATTCTAGACACATGTACTCTTGCTGAAAGGGACTCGCATATTCAAGGAGGGAGGGAATAAAGGTAATGTAGAGGGATCTAGTCACGTAACGGTCGGAGAATTCCTTGGACCACTATATGATAAAGCTAAGTGAAGAGTTAGCTTCAAAAATTATCTCCTCAATATGGGAACGAAAATTTAAATCCCTATCGTACAATATTCCAAGGTCACAAGGAGATTGAACGATGGATATAGGCTAGGTTAGGTTAGGTTGGGGGGGTTGTGCACCAAAAATGTGCTTGCACGGGGGCCTATTGGTCCATTGTGATATCCCTTAGGCTGTGTTTCCACATCCAACATTATAGCAGTTAGCCGGTCCTTACTCGAACCAGCGTGTACTCCTTATGAATCTTGTTAGCCTAATCAGCGGTGTTTCTGCCAATTCATCCAGTTCTCCAAAGAATCTGTTCCCCATATGTAGGAGGCGACGGTTTTGGATATTTGGGCATGTGCTTGATGGTCTCTGCCTCTTCGTCATCTTGACAGCTCCTGCAAAAGTCCGGGGTGCTTATGCCCAACCTTAGTGCCGATCGCGCAATGTCCCGTCAGTACACCTATCAAGATGCGGATTTCGTTCTTTCTGGATATAGGCTGACCAAGAAGAAAATTAAGGCGGGCAGAGGACACGTGGTGTTTCCATTATAAGGTAATAGATTGGTATTTGGTGATATTGAGCTCTAAGCAATTTTGGAGCACCAGTTCGGGAAACTGCCCAGCCCTTGTTGGAGGAGACAGTAGTCCTGTGGTGAAGAGATGGCTTTGAAATATTTGGTGTCATCCGCGTTAAGAGAAAGGAAGGAGTGTTTTATGATCCGATCAAGGTCGTTAGTAGTAAGAATGAAGAAGAGAGGACCCAGATGGCTGCCTTGTGGAACACCGGAAGTGGCCAAGAGAGGAGCTGATATGACAGATCTAAAGCGAACACTATAAATACGACCTTCCAGGTTGATTTGGGGAGATGAGAGTCTTGCACTGAAAGCTTGAGGCTTCCTGTAAAATACTTTCAAAGGGTTTGGGTATATGAGAAAGTTTAGCAATGGGGCGATTATTTGTTACTTCGCTCCTTAAACCCTCTTTGTGTACGGGGAAATTCTCCTTGTGAAAGAGATGGGTGAAAGAGGTGTGAGAGATGGAGGGAGAGATTGGATGAACATTTCTTAAGAAAAATGGCATCCGCGCCAGGCGAGAATTCATCATTAAGACTTAGCAATTAATTTTCGATAAGAGCAGGATCAAAGGATTGATGCAGAAAAGGACCAACGGAATATACGAGTTTAGGTGAAAGTATATTCTAGGTCTTGCATAAATAATTGGACATGAGTAAGAGCACGAATGAGTTTATCGGCATGCACAAGCTGTCCGTGAACAAAATTTCCTATGCAGTGTAACATGGGCTGAGACTATGATCCACAAAAGCAAGCCCAAGACCAAACAATAAATCATAAAATGGCAGTGACACTGAAGCAGAAGATGTCTCCCTCAAATTCAATGGTCAATCTGGCATCGTCAAGACGGTGGCCGCTGTTTTCTGGTGTGCTGAACTAATTTTACTATTTCGATTATTTTCCACATATAACTACGATCACAAGCATCTATTATACTGGTGAACTGGATCTATCTACAAGTCATATTTTGCACTGACAAGAAACCTCAAAAGGGAGTGAACTTATTCAGATAAAGAGGTATGCGCCGCTATTTATGAGTTCTTTGATGATGTCAAAGAGATTGATGCATTACAGAAACGGTATGAAAAGTGTGCTCAGGATCAAGGATATTATGTCGTTTCGTTTCACTGCCAAACCATACCAGCATATTTGTGAATGCAACCTCCTAAAACAGCAAAATCACATCCAAAAAGCTATAGACAGCTGAAAACAATTGCATAACTCACAATATACTCGCATAAGACATTCTTGTTTATCTGTCACTGTCAAGGGTGCAAAATGATCAATTTAATCTATTCATGCCTTCATGCATCCATGATTGAATTTTGTGCACATTTCTATCGAAATGTGTTTATATGATAAACAAACACAAAGAATTTCTCTAGTTTGCATACAAACTCTGAATAGTGTCCAGCAATTTCCTTTTCCTCGATTTAATGTTACTATTTGTCATTATAAGTCCTTGAATATTGTTGAAGTATAAATGTGTGTACACACAGTTTGCACAATGGGCAATTCCAAATGTTTGACCACCTCTCCGATGACAGTGTGTTATGTTGTTGCGAAGTTCTCTAGCACCAAATCGTTCAACGAGCTGGACGTGTGTCGAGTGATTGCAAGGATTTATGTACTATACACTACTACAACTGATGGATGCATCTAAAACCCTTTCGCAAATAATCGTTCTTCGAAGATTGGATGGATTTGCTTGTGCATTTGAAGGGTTCCTGAGAGGAACAATTGTGTGAAGTGTCAATTTGATTGAATGAATTGAAATCTCGAAATTCCGAGCACCTCTTGTTGTGTGTGTTTGAATAAGATATCCCCTAGAAGGAAATAGTGATGGAAAAAAATTGAAAAAAAAATATCACAAGCGTCCTAATTTCCAATCACTTGATTGTTTGACAATGTAAATTTTAGTTAACAGTACAATGTTAAATTGATGATGAAAAGAACGGAAATTTAAAGGATTGGAAAAATACTGACAAGGCTGGGTCATATTTCTATTTTTAATTTTTTTCTCCTTGTAACTTATATTTAATATTTGTCCTTTCATAGAATTCTAAAGTGTGTCCCATAATTCAGGCAAAATTTGAATTTTGCGCCATTTAATAGTACAGTAATGCCAACGGAAAAAAAAGATAACAATGTGACAGCTGACATTTCGGGGTTAGTAAAAATGGAGCGCTATTCGAAAGAACAACGCATTTTCATTGTTGAGCAATATTTTAAAAATAATGAAGGTTTGTCAGCTACAGTTCGCAAATTTCGTACAAAATATGGCCGTCATAGTGATTTAAAACCATCAACTGTGAAGAGAATAATTGGAAAATTCAGGGAGACTGGATCAATTAGTGCTCTTAAACACTCTGGGTGTCCTGTCACAAGTCGTTCAACAGAAAACTTCGAAGCAGTTCGCGAGAGTATTGCTGACAGTCCAGGAACATCAATTCGGCACCGTAGTCAAGAATTGGGCATTTCGAGAGGCTCTCTACTTCGAATTCTCACGAAAGACTTGGAACTTCATGCTTACAGAGTTCAATTGACTCAAGATTACTGACCATGCAGCGCGAAGAGAGTTCGTTGAATGGATTTTGGAACAACAACAAGTGGATGCTGATTTTCCGAACAAAATCACCTTCAGTGATGAAGCTCATTTTCATCTTGATGGCTTCGTTAATCGTCCAAATTGTCGCATTTGGGGCTGAGAAAACCCACGAGCAATTGTTGAGAAACAAACGCATCCACAGCGCGTGACTGTTTGGTGCGGATTTTGGGCTGGAGGCATTATCGGACCATTCTTCTTTGAAAATGCGGCTGGTCAGAGAGTAACAATTAATGGTGTCCGTTATCGTGACATGATAACCCAGTTTTTAGTGCCTAAATTACAAGATATGGATGTGACCAACATGTGGTTTCAACAAGACGGTGCCACATGCCATGCAGCCAGAGAGACAATTCAATTACTGCATGAGTCATTTGCTAATAGCCATGCAGATCTTTCGATTTAACGCCATTGGACTTTTTTCTTTGGGGTTTTTTCAAGTTAAAGGTCTATGCAAACAAGCCCACGACCACCAACGCCTTGAAAGAGGAAATTGGGAAGTGTATTAATGAAATTCAGCCCCATTTATGCGAAACGGTCATGGAAAATTTCAATAAAAGAGTACGTACTTGCCAGCAAAGTCGTGACGACCGTTTATCCGATGTGCTATTCCATACATAACCCCAATCTGTATACTCTATGAATCAATAAAACATTTAAGCTTTCTAATTAAAAATCTGTATTTTCTATCAAAATTACATTTTGCGTGAATTATGGGACACCCTCTAGATTTCAATGTTTTCAAAGTTTAAGGCCGTAAGATGGACATTTACAACATTTTCATTTATTAACCTCCTGTAATCCGCCATTGAGAGTTGGACGTACGACATAAGTACGACATCTCATCTAAAGCACATAGACTACGCTGACGACATATAGTTGCTTTTGTACTGAAGAGTGGACTTACATCAAATGGTCCAAAGTCTGAAGACTGGAGCAAACAAAGTGGGGCTGAAGATACAAACGCCCAAAACAAAGGCTTTCAGACTCACAGAATTAGCAGAGTGAAAGCTGCGTTCAGAATACAGTCTAACGTTTGGAGAAACAATTTGGACGGTATCAAAGCCAAGCTGCAAAAGTTTCGCACTAATGGCAGTATTACTGTATGAGAGAAGTGCCTGGACGATGTGGTCCATTGTTATTCGTAGGCTGCAGTCTTTCGTTGTCTACGCAACATCCTTTATCGCATCTCAAACCAAGTGCTCAATTTGAGAACTAAATGGTCACACCTTCCAGCTCGAAGAAGCCAAATATGCCATGCAATATAATCCGCTTGTACACGGAAACGTGTGTAAATTGATACCCCACATCCGTTTCTTTAAGAATTGCCAAGTTGGCTATCTGGGGTGGCAATGGTGCAGTGGTAGCGTCATCGTTTGTCAAGCTGATGGTTCGCAGTTCAAACCCTGATGTCAGTAAGCAATATATAATAAGATGCAGTCCGATCAATTGCGAAATCCTATGACAACACTACTGTGAAGGCATAACACGGGCAGTTGGTTTGTCATATGGCTGTAGAAATTGTTCGCTCTGTTGATGATTGATATGCTTATGACATCAGGTGGACTGCAAAAAAAATACTGTGAATCAGAAGCGAAGGCAAAAAAAATTAATGACAACATAAAATCTTCCCAGTTATCTGGACAACTCCCCTGGAGCAATTCTTTCCAACTATCCCCAAGGTCATAGATGCCTTTTCAACTGTTCTACGCTGCATGCTTCTTCTATATCAGATCTTTCACGCACAACTTGGGTCAGAATGAACAAAGAGGAAATAAGGAGGAAGCTACTTGGAGCTAGAACACATCGCCATGAACCCAACACAATGGTGCGATCGCATGACAGATGCGCTAGGACGACAGAGAACTTGAGTAAGTAACTTCAGGTACTCAGACAAAGTGGTCAATTTTGAAATAGTTAATAACATGTTCGCGCAAAAATTAAATAAAGATCAGTCTTGCCAATCGCTATTTTTTTGAGCGTTTTAGTAAAGAAGATCATCTTAGAACCACCAAGGATTTTTTGTATAAAGGCCAAATCATCCCTGCATTATTGTTTGGTGCAGAAATATGATAAAGGAAGCGTGGAAGAACAGATTTACTGGTCAGTATTCTGATTGTCAACAAAACAAACTCGTATCCAATTTCGAAGAGCGGTATGTCTCAATAGTTAGTGCGTAGAACTACTAAGGGTGAGGTTCGAAGTTGAAATCTTAAAAACACCAAAAGGATTTTTCACGGTTCCACCTCTCACGAGTGCCTGACAAACGTCCGAGAGTAATAACTGTCATGAGGAAAGTTCTTAAATTACGTTCGGATATGGCTTTAAACTCCGGGTCCATTTGTGCGAAAAAATATTACACGCATAACATGAATGGTCGTGACAAGCTAGGCTCCGGACAACATGCGGTCTGTTGCGTCAGATATTTGTATTTGTAACATCGAAGATGTATCCTGGAAGAGGACTTCACCTTACGTGGTTTGTACTATTGCGAAGACACCTACACCATCTTGACTTGAGATATTGGATCCATCTGGCTAAAGATTGACCCGTAACCATTGCTTCATCGAAAATACGTAAAGTAAGTAATACCTACACAGACATAAGCTGCTTTAAAAATGGTATTCTGGTCGGATCTGAGCTTGTTTCAAGCCAGTCTTAATATTGAGGTAAATATGAGCTCTACCAGGTGAATATGAGCTTGGTTATTCGAGTCCATGTTTAGAACATTGAACTTGAAAACAAAATAAGATATTCCGGAACCAAAGAAGTTCCTGGCTACGATTTAATAATATGACAGGCTCCTGTTTCTTACAACCTTCTTATAAATGCTGTCTTTAGATTGTTACATATTTTGCAGAATTTATTGTGGTTACAAAATCAAAAAAAGCAGCCAGTAATTAAAATCTTTTCGGATAAGCACTTCGGAATGACTGTGCGTGAACGAAGCTATGAGGGCATCTGGGAGTCACGTCACATGAAAAAGGTTTTTGAAAATAAAAACAGGCTTTGACAATGGGACTGTAAGGTTGAGTGCTACCGTAACTGTATGATAAGTCAATAAATCCATTAGTTAAGGATGAGTTTTTCATTTTGAAAAGTACGGGAAAACGGATGAGTAGTGTTTCATATTCAATTCCGACGGCTTATGTATGTGACAAGAACACTTGTTCCAAACGTGCTTTGATTATATCTTCCTATACTTTCACAATCACAAGTGAACAGATACAGTCTCCTTTTGTTTGACAAAAAAGAAAAATACCACTCATCGTAGCTTCACAACTCAAAGACCTGGCCTGCTGTAAACAGTTGACTGTCTCCTCCTGTTTTCGCTTTGTTTTATCATTTCTTTAGTACCTACTCTTTGGAAAGTCATGTCACTGTTATCACCCTCAGATGGACTTCGCTCGTGTAGCTTTCATTGCTGTCATAACTGCTTAAGATTTAAGTGTACAAGTCTATATGTATATGGGTTGGGATATCCTGATAAAATGGACTAACAAAAGGACATTTATGCTGTGGCGAGTTTTTCCTGCTTATCCCAATGCCTTCTTTTGTAAATTCAAATCTTAAACTTTATTATGACAGTCAACGGAGATAGACAAAAAAAATCCAGGATATACAAGTGAAGAGTACTTCCATCCAGGCGGCACTGGCCCACAACCCGTTGTTGTTGGATTCTTTTGTTGTTGTTTCATTACTGGCTTATTATTATTGTAGATGGTGTTGTTAATCTCATTCTACATCCTTTACTTGTGTCCTATTTGTTATCTTGTTGATTTCCTTTTATGGGGAGAGATGACGATGGGAAGGTAATTGTTGAAAGGATTAGAGAACCTTTTTTTAATTGCCCCATTTCTGTGACAGTGGATATGCCGAAAATAGATTCAGCGTTCAGGACCTCTGCTTGATGTATACATACACATATTTGACAAATACCCCAACTTATCAGAATATCGCTGTTTTAAGTGCAACCCAGCTGTGATGTTGAAAGGACCTATCGCATGTAAAAGTACTCCCATGACAATGCTACCGTCTTAATTTAAAAGAGTTTATCACAGCTTACTCGCAATTGAGTGAAAAGAGCCCTTGAAGTCCTTCCTTCATAAATTCTGTTCTCTCAATCATTTTAATGAATTTCTCAGAAATATCACTACGCTTTAATTTAATTCATCATAATGAACAATATAAACACAATGTCCATCCAAAATTCATCTTATTTTTCAAATCTCCTTTACTGTCTGCGTCCTTTCTTTAATTTTATCACAGGCGTTCGTAAACAAACAACAAATAGCTCAAAATAGGCTTACTGTCACTTTATGTTCATATCCTATTATCATTTGTAGCACCGAAATAATGTTAAAAAACATTTTTTTTACGGTTGCCACCAAATACTACAATAGGCTAATTCATTTCAAGCTATAGAACAGGATGTACAAAAAAAAATTAAGTATCAGACACAAAACGTAAAAAAAAGTAATTCTACAATAAAGCCAAGGAAACCAGGATCATGAGCATTATAACAACAGCAACAATAATGGCAACAATAAGCCATTATGCTGAAAGGAGAAAGCAACACCACCAATAACAATAATTAAGGACTTTTTTTTTCTTTTCTGTAAAAAATATCTCTAGCGCATAAAAGAAAGGAGGCCGCCTTTTTGTGTGAATATCCTGGTTTTGTACTTTTTTTCCCTCTGTGAAAACTCGTGTAATGTCGGAGAGCATATTTTTTTAACAATGTCTCAGAGAGATATCAAGATTTAACAGCAATTACGGTTTAACGGTGAAACCTTTCTTAACGGTGACAGCTGAAACTAATGTCGACTGTTATACAACTTTAAGAACCGAGTAAAACGGCAAAAGAAAACTGTAAACAGGATACCCTACAATAGAATCAGTTTCTTTTTTTTGTCGTCCTGATTATGTTAAGAGAACGTGGGATATACATGTGCACATATGTACATATTTTTGACATGAGCAGAAAGTAGTGATCATCGAGAAAATATGTTAAAAGACTAAGGACTTAGTTCCGATAAATCAAATGGGAATAATTTAAGGACTTGTGAACCGATAGTAGGGTAGGTTTAGAAGGAGACCTAATGGTCCATTGTGAGTCCCCTTTTTTAAAATGTTGGTGGGAGGTAACCCGTGGAAAACCTATCTAAATTGTGGCATTTGAAACCAGTTGCTGCTTTTTAAGAAGTTTAGGAGATCGGCATCTGGACTACTGCTACGTGGATTCTAGAGTACGAACACGACGTACTTGCAGGGCGGGGCAATGGCATAGCAGATGTTGGATCGATTCTACTTCCTTCTCGTCACCGCAGCTTCTGTATAAATCGTTGGACTCTGCACTCCATCCGATGGCGCAGTGTCCTGTGATTACTCCCCCTCATATGCGGCTGGAGGATCGGTCTAGTGCCAAAAGGCTCTTTGTTTTAGTTTTATTTAATTTCGGCAATAATATACGAGAGGTGGCACAGTCCTCCCTGGGTAACCAGGAGGAGTTAGCCTCTTTCTCTGTTATGGCGTCAAAAATATTGTTCAATCTACCAATCGGTGGCAGTATGGATGTGTCAGCTACACTGATGCTCATTTCTGACCCCCTTCTTGCCAAGGCGTCGGTTTTTCCGTTCTCTTCTATATTACAATGTCCAGGAACTCAGCTATCGATTCTAAGGAGAATTGTTCTAGTGTTTGTTTTCGTATATTAATTTGGTTGATGCTTATCAAGTGCTGAGGACGATTATTCAATCCTTTCGGCAAGGTGGACATCAGATTTCTTCTGCCGGGTGTCATCGCAACCCATCCCAAGACAACTCATACCGGGACACCTCATCCCAGGACACCTCATCCCAAGGGACAACCCATCCCAGGACAACCCATCCCCGGACAGCTCATACCAAGGGACAACTCATCCCGGGACAGCTCATCCCAAAAGAGAGAAAAATATGCTTTGGGTTACAGCATGGAGTTTTGGCGAATGAGTGAGGTTGTGGAAGAAGGGATAGTGATCACGTGGTCGATTGATAATATGTGATTGATAGATAGATACCTGAAAAGTATTTATGCTTAAAGGGTTGGTTGGTGGATATGCGTTGAGCGTTATATGTATGTGCTCATGTGCATATTATTGTTATGGAGGGTGACTTTTTTGTGTGTAGGATAGAAAGGAAATTGGAGAATGAGAGTATGCGCGTTTGTTTATGATTGCGCTTTGTATGCGAATATTTGTGTTCTCTTGTGTTGCGTGGCGTGAATGATCGAATCTGTATGATATGCCATTCTAGACTTTAGAGGTTGGTTACATTTTTTTGTTTGGCTATTCGATTAGAGGTTCGGTTCGGCGTATTCATGAAACGAATATTATATGTACATGTGTATGTGCATGCATAGTACGTTTTGTCTCCCCTGATTGGATGGCATATTTTCTTGTTTGGATCTGTTTCCATGATGTGAAGAAGAGAAGATGGCCAAGGAGCTTAAATAATAATGGATGATTTCATTTTAAATGGAATGGTGCGTAGGAATTTAAAATAAAGGCAGCTACGGCGATTGATAGGATTATAAAATAAAATTGTTGATCTAAAATGGGGATTGTGTACATGTATGTGTGTACATATGTATGTACATAAATAAATAGATACCTAACAATATGCCGCGTAGCGGCGCCCTGAGCACCTGCATGTGAGGCCGAAGGCCGTGCAGTGTATGAGTCGAGGAAATGTCCATAGTGTTTTTTTTTTAGCGAGCGTAGCGAGCTCACTCACCCCGACTTTCAGGCAATAAAATTTGCAAAAATTTGCAAAAATTGGCGTGAATGATGAAGCTCGTATGACTTTTAGACTTAGAGCGAATTAGCTTCAAAATTTTTGCTTTTTAAGACAAACATTTTCTATCTTTTTATCAATCTTTCTTTTTCTATCCTAAATCAAACATTTCTTCGCTACATTGAAGTATGCACCAATACACTGCAATACAGATCGAACTTAATATTGTTCGCTTACAAAACATTTCATACCGATATTTTACCATCCCTCATCGAACTCAGAGAAAATCCTCTCAATTATCTCTTATTCGCATTCGCACACGTTGTTTTGTTTGTACAGTGTGACCATAGTGGAATATTTAGAACAGCAGTGAATAAATTTTTTTTCGAAAAATTATCGGATATAAAAGTGGAATATTTATTCTCCAAAAGAATATTTAGATAAAAAATATGAAGAATATAAGAACTACATATATTCTTCCCTTCAGTTAATTTTATTATAAATAAATTAATCACGTAATATTTAAATACTAATTTGAATACGTAGTAATCCCGCAGAAGATGAACAATTAGATTTTGATTTTCAAAACTATTATTTTTTACAATTTTTTTGTGTTTCGTATAAAATAAACTTTTAAGTAAATTAAAGGGGTATTACCAAGTGGAATATAAAAGTCGAATAAAAAAATATTGAAATTGAATATAAATATTCCAGCTCTCCGGCTGAGTGGAATATTTTTGAGAGAAGCTAATGGTCACACTGGTTATGTATGCATTGCCGCTCGAACACGTTCTCTATTTCTGTTGATAAATAGAGTATTGACATAAGATGAAGTTATTCGGATATTGGTTTAGTACATACATACATATGAAAGTCGAGGTGAGTGAGCTCGCTACGCTCGTTAAAAAAAAAACACTATGGACATTTCCTCGACTCATACACTGCACGGCCTTCGGCCTCACATGCAGGTGCTCAGGGCGCCGCTACGCGGCATATTGTTAGGTATCTATTTATTTATGTACATACATATGTACACACATACATGTACACAATCCCCATTTTAGATCAACAATTTTATTTTATAATCCTATCAATCGCCGTAGCTGCCTTTATTTTAAATTCCTACGCACCATTCCATTTAAAATGAAATCATCCATTATTATTTAAGCTCCTTGGCCATCTTCTCTTCTTCACATCATGGAAACAGATCCAAACAAGAAAATATGCCATCCAATCAGGGGAGACAAAACGTACTATGCATGCACATACACATGTACATATAATATTCGTTTCATGAATACGCCGAACCGAACCTCTAATCGAATAGCCAAACAAAAAAATGTAACCAACCTCTAAAGTCTAGAATGGCATATCATACAGATTCGATCATTCACGCCACGCAACACAAGAGAACACAAATATTCGCATACAAAGCGCAATCATAAACAAACGCGCATACTCTCATTCTCCAATTTCCTTTCTATCCTACACACAAAAAAGTCACCCTCCATAACAATAATATGCACATGAGCACATACATATAACGCTCAACGCATATCCACCAACCAACCCTTTAAGCATAAATACTTTTCAGGTATCTATCTATCAATCACATATTATCAATCGACCACGTGATCACTATCCCTTCTTCCACAACCTCACTCATTCGCCAAAACTCCATGCTGTAACCCAAAGCATATTTTTCTCTCTTTTGGGATGAGCTGTCCCGGGATGAGTTGTCCCTTGGTATGAGCTGTCCGGGGATGGGTTGTCCTGGGATGGGTTGTCCCTTGGGATGAGGTGTCCTGGGATGAGGTGTCCCGGTATGAGTTGTCTTGGGATGGGTTGTACCCGACCCCTTCTGCCGTACTTTGTGACGAATGGTTGAAGTTGCTTCTCTTCTAGTACCAAATTGATGACTAATTGGTGTGCGGAAACTTGCATTGTCGTAGTGCCCCAGTACCACACTCGCATTGAATTTCGTTTCCTCACGTTTCCTCTCGTCTCAACCGCAATGTTTTGGGTATTTTGCGGTGTTTCTGTGTGTTTGCACTACACATCTCCATGCTAATATAACATAACGTAGCCTATACTCTATAAGTGCGTGGTAGACTTGTTTTTCGGTTTTGTGCTGGAGATAAGCTAGCGTAGACACGGACCCTTTTAGTTTGTTACATAAATGATTTATGGCAGCCAATCTCGTAAGTATCCACGTCTTCGATTTGCTCGCAGTCAGACGTAGCGGACGTTTTTCGTATTCCCACCTCCGTGAATGTCTGACAAGCGTTCTAAAGTAATAACTGTCGTTGTAAAACTTCTAAAAAAATCCTTTCGGATTGGGTTCTAAGCTGTAGGTCGCTTCCATTTTGTGAAATGTGTGGGCGCCGTAGCTCAAATGGTCAGAGCGTTGGATCGCTGAGTGAGAGGTTCGACGTTCGAATCCTAGAAACACCAAACGGTCCCACCTCTCGCGTAATTAAGATTTGCAAGGGCAAATCAGAAGAGACGGCATTACACTCACTGGTATGCAAAATTGGATATTCCCTGTTCCACACGGAGTATACAATGGTTGCCTTCCTGGATACAGAAGGCGCTTTGAACAATGTCAATACATCAGCGATAGCAGATGCACTATCAGACCTGAAAGTTGACAGCTCACTTTGCGAATTGATTAATCTAGTGCTCAATGGCCGGTTTATCGACTCTAGCTTGGTGGGACGTCTACCAGAAGATCTGCTAGCAGAGCCACTCCGCAAGGAGGTGTTCTATCCCCGCTTCTCTGGAATTTGGTGGTCAATGAACTATTGATAATCATGGAAGGCTAGGGATGCACGGCGATCGCTTATGCCGATGATGCTGCTTTGGCCGTCTCGGGAAAGCACCTAAATAATCTCACTAAGCTCATAAGATTGGGCAGTTCGGTGTGGTTTGGGTGTAAACCCCCACAAAACTGAACTAGTACTCTTCTCAAGGAAATATAAAACTGCGTTAATCGACCCTCCCTCTCTCAATTGTATCAGCTTAACCTTCTCTGACAAAGCAAAATATTAGGGTCTCATCCTGGATAGGGAGCTAAGCTGGAAACCTAATATTCAAGAAAGAGTCAAGAAGGCTACAGTAGGACTATTTTTCTTGCAAAAACGCCATTGGTAATAAATGGGGCCCACAACCTCGAATTACTTACTGGCACTAGATCTCGGTCATTAGACCGATACTCACATACGGGGTGGTTGTCTGGTGAACAGCCTTAGAAAAAGCTATAAATCGTGACTACCTAAGTAAGGTCCAAAGAACAGCTTGTCTGTGCATAAGCGGAGCACTAAGTACAACTCCCTCCGCGGCACTGGACATTCTGTTCCATCTGATACCCCTCGATGTATTTATCAGGGAAATGGCAGCGAATGCAGCCGTTCGCCTTGAAGGTACCCAACAGTGGTCAAGAAAAGAATTCAAAATCTCTCCCGAAAATACGGACTACACCATCCCACGTCTAAGTTTTGAGAAGAACTTACTAGAGAGGAACTTACTGAGAAGAACTTACTATCACTCTGGGAGGACGATGCATTTTTAGAAGATGAATCAATTCACATCTACACTGACGGATCAAACACCAAAGACGGAGTTGGTGCAGGTGTTTTCTCAGAAAGGCTCTCTTTCGGTCTTCCCAATCATTGTAGCGTATTTCAGGAGGAAATTATGGCGATCAGAGAAGCCCTATCTTGGCTGAAGAAAAACGTGATTTCTGTTAGAGATATCCGCATCTTTTCTGATAGCCAGGCAGCAATCAAATCCCTGGAATCGACCTCTATAAATTCTTTAGTAGCTCTAGACTGCCGTTCGTCTCTTGTGGAGATGGCTGAGCAGTTCAATATTCACCTGTGTTGGATGCCGGGGCATAGAGACATTCCAGGGAATTGTAAGGCCGATGAACCCGCCAAAGAAGGAACAACTTTACCCATCTTGCCGGACAATGGCACCACTAGCTACTCGCAAACTTAAACTTAAGCTGGATGCTGTCGTGAGTACAAATCTTAGATGGACAAGTGGATCAACATGTCTAGCGACAAAACAGATTTGGCCAAAGCTGGATCTAAAACGCTCTAAGGATTTGGTGTCTCTCAATAGATGGTGGCATATCGGCACTGCAATATGTGTCATCACTGGACACTGTCTAATGGGCAACGCTAGGCCTCTTTGCGAACGACTTTGTGGAAGCTGCATGGATGAAGAAGAGGAGGCAACTGTTCCTCACCTACTTTGCTTCTGTCCAGCTCTCTCCCGTAGAAGGAAGCTTCACTTAGGAGCCCCCTATTACGACGATATAGGCGACCTGATGGGTATTGACATTAGGAGCCTCCTACGCTTCATAAGAAGCTCAAATTGATTTTAACGAATAGGTAGAGAGGGACTTTCTCCCATGGTCCACGTGGTATCGGAATTAACCTACCAATGGTCTAAGTCTGTTGGCGACTCCTAGCTGGCAGCCACTAAACCCTAACCTAACCACCTCTCGCGAATGTCTGACAAACGTCCGAGAGTAAGAGAAAGGTTTTCAATTTGCCTTTCGGACAAACTTGTGTAAAAAATATAACACGCACAACACGAATGGTCGCGAGAATCTAGGCTTTGGACCACATACGGTCCGTTGCGCCAAGTATTTGTATTTAGTTTGTACCGACGCGACGCGACGGTTCGAAGATGAACTGTGGTCGGTGCGGAATTTTTCTCGGAAACTGTGAAAATATCAGTACCCTTCTACTTGTCCGATTCCAGGCAGAGATTCAGATAATAAGACACAAGTTTACACACACTAATAAGACAACAGACAAGACAAGCCCCGATTTCAACAATATCATCCTTCCAGCTATTAGGGTAGAGCTGTCGTTGCTAGATTGTCGGACTAAAATCAGTCTTCTAGGGCATAGCTTTTCAGTCAGTGCTTAAATGGTGAACTTTGTGAATGTCATCTCTATGAGCCAATATATTGAAGAAAACGTAGCTTAATCGTTGAAAATTATTTAAATGGAAGAAGAGCTAGAGTGAACTGTAATTGCTGAGAAAATAATACTGAGTTTGAGAAAACACAGGACAGACGGCTGATCCTACCTGCCTTATCGTTATGTACTTGAATAAACAACAACAACCACCTGTCACTGTGTGTAAGAAACATGTAAAAGGTTACTCATAACCCCTTGAGTGGATGCAAATTATGAAAAAAAAACCTTAAAGCTACAAAAAGTAAGCAAAAAAATATCTTTAATGCTAGCTATGTATCTATTCAAGCCTATTTCCCAAGATGCCTGTCTTTTAATTCACAACTTACCACAAAAAAAAAAAATACATTTTTGCATCATAAATTTCCCTTCACAATAACAGAGAAAGGATCTCATGTGGGCATGTGAAACAACCCTCAAACTAAGGACGCCAAGGAATCTCATTCAGCTCCCTATTCCCATTATGACAACTCCTCTTGTTGTGATGTGGGGAGAACAGTGCACTCAGGCGTATGTGCAACCAGTGTGTTTTTTCCTTTGAATTTCTTTCCATTTTCCTTTTGTTTGGTCTTTTCTTTATTTATGTTTATTCTTCTACCACTCCCTGGAACCACAGTCTTCATGCCACGCATAACGAAACAAGAACAACAGCATGACATTGACGGTGGATGCCTTTCAATGTTTGACCTGGTTTTGATGTGTACCGAGCTTGTTAGGGGGCAGTTGAAGTTGTTCAGTATGTGCGTGTGCATTAGGGTATATGTTGAAATCTTTTTTATGCAAACTATTATCCTTGTACTTGAATAGATGATACAAAAGATGAGTGCAACTGTTGCTGCGTTATTGTACTGTGTATGCCAGAATTTGTCATGATTGTGGCATGAGAATAGCCTCGTAATTAAATTGTTTTTGTGTTTTTATTTCCTTGGAATATTGAAGGACGTTGTTGGTTAATAATTAGCCTTGACTTAACAAAAGGCATGTTGTTATTGTTTTATTCAAAATATGCTGCAATAGGTTGATGAGAATTTGCTCACCTGTTAGAGAGGCCAGCTTGTGAGGAGATAATACTACGACGAGTGGTTTAAATATTTACCTGGACTCAAGATTTTTGGTTTCCCTCAGCAATGCATGCAGATAACAGGCTTATATATGCACAGAGATATGTATGTATATGAAGTGAGGGGGGAGGTCAAATTCCCCTACTAAGACTGCACCCGAGTGCTCCGCTTGCAAGTAGTCCAGGTGCTTTGAAGGGATGTTGGAATCCTGACCACGAATAGAACTGAGAACAAGTAATTTTTTGTATTAAGAAGGCTTAAGCAAAATTAGCAAGCAGAATTGGGCTGACCAATGCTGAATTAGCAAAGCAAAGGCGCTGTTGTCTAAAATCTGCAGCAGCAATGTTTTCAACACAAAAACCAAACCGAGAAAATGGCTGTCGATTGGGTACACCTTACGGTGTGAAGACAGTTCCACTGAGAAGTAAGCAAAGCAATGGAATCCACTTAGCCAAGACGGGTGGGCCTTGGTCTAAGTGTGTCTGGACTCTCGTAGAAATGTAGTGAAGTATGTGCTGTTATGAAATAATATATTGGATACAGAGAAGGATATTACAGCAAGCCTATTGAAAGTGCTCCGACGAATGGAGGATTCAAGAAGTAGTTGACTGAAACGCCGGCCATTATAGTAACCATCTGCAAGAAGGTTTACTAATGGTTCCATTGCAGACACGTTTGTAAAACCGATGACATTTTTTCCATTTTCTGTGTTGAAGATGATCTTATGTGGGAGACAGACTGCTGGTATTGATACCATGGTATGGATACCATGGTATGGTGAATACTATAACCCCTGACAGACTGCACTTCGTAGTATACGTTGACTTTTGCGTTACGTGGTATACTTTAACATTTGTGTTGTGCCTCCTCCAGCTCCTTACATATTTCTTGCAACACTCCAATATTGCGTCTTGCTCCTCGCAGCTCGTCGATATAATTCCTCTAAACTTCTCTTACTTCATTGTTTCCAATGCAGATTAAATTGTCCTCCTTAATTCATTTTCAAAACATTTTTCCCTGTGATTGCTTGCTTTTGAATTGAACAACCACCAACAGAAAGAAAGTGGCGCTGCAAGCAGTAAGATGGTGGTATATCACCAAAAATTTGCGAATCTCAATACTAGGTTCTATTCATGGTATACTAGGTGTTAACGTGGTATTGCAGTGACAGACAGGTGGTATAGAACGCAGTATTGCTATACCAGGGTATCAATACCAGCAGTCTGTCTCCCACATTAGGCTAACATTTACACTTCTGCTGTAAAATATGGTATTGTCGTTGCGAAATAAGTTTAATATTGCTTTGTTTTTTCGATAATTTAAACCTTTGCTCCTGGGCGTATATGTGTATGCATATGTATATTGAATAATAGATGTTCATCAGGGTCAAACACAAGCACCATAATTCAATCAACACTAGCACGTAGGGTATCCGAAAGTGCATTCTCATAGTGTGTTCGTTAAATATCCATCCAAAGCTATGGCCTGGTTATACGGTTATTTGCGTAATCACTAGGGGCTTAAATATTATTGAACTTCATGCAGCTTCAAAGCAGTTTTATTCATTGCACTCGTAAATGTTATGGAGTAACTTTGGAACTCCATTGCTCCTTTAGTATCGGCGGTAATATTTTATTCATTCGCTTCCTAGGAATATAAAACCATGTCCGTGAGGACAACGTTTGTTATTTTGGTTTGTTAAATACCCCTTCCAATTCCATTGTACATCTAATCAGGAGATAATTTATCTCCAAATATTGTTGATCCTAAATAAGAGTCAAACAATTACCGTCCTTGATGAGAGCAGGACTACACAACCCATGTCAATAAGTCTGGTTTCTTCCTTTTTTATTTTTTGGCTTCCAGCAAAGTTATGGACCTGACATTTTAATACGGAATTACCTCCGTCATTAGCGATGTCAACGGTTCTCATCTACATTGACTAATGCGCTCAAGATTAAGAGGAAAACTTTTCAATTTCCAATGTTTGCCCCTTCACGCTACTCGTAGTTACGTTGCGAAAAGTTTTCCAACCAAAACAGCCCTTCCGCCCATCGCCATTAACCGATTCCTACAATGGCGGTGGAATGAATTTTGATTGTTCCATTCTTGTTTGCATAAAAAGTTCGTGTAAAAATGTCAAAGGCAGAACAGAAGCACGGTTATAGCGAGATACATATCTACCGATATACGTACATCAGTTGTATATACTCGTACAAGAGAGTTCGATGAATAAATTGCATTGATAGCGAAAAGAATTACCACGACAACATTCGTAATGAAGTAGCGGTCAGAAGCAGAAATTCAATTAAAAAAAAAATTTATTTATATCCAGCATCGAATTATTTAGCTCATTGTGTTTCCATCATCGTCGTGTTATAAGCTGCTTTGTCAATTTGAATTGGAAAATCCGCTAATGAGATTAAGTAGATTGGAGGCTTGGGGTGGAGTACGCCTTTGTTGTTAGAATTTCAAGGGGGATTCGAAATTGTTGGTGCTTAAATAAATACTGCAATGAAATTGTTGTTACTAAAGTTTTGGAATTCTTTTTTTTTGTGGTTATTTGTTTGTTGTACCTTTTGTTTGGAGGAAGGAGAGTTCCAGTTGGAAGTAGGAGATTAAGTACTTATTATGGGAAGCAAATTCGGAATGTCTAGATTTCGATTACGGGGTTATTACTGCGACCGTGTAGGTGTATTGCTCCCCGACTTGGCGATT
Organism: Blera fallax; assembly: GCA_946965025.1. Classification (NCBI taxonomy): domain Eukaryota; kingdom Metazoa; phylum Arthropoda; class Insecta; order Diptera; family Syrphidae; genus Blera; species Blera fallax. The sequence goes on along the minus strand of OX337244.1, from coordinate 44,947,664 downwards.
CTGTCGATGAGATACTCGACTATGAGTACCTCCTCCAGTCCAATTTCCTTGATGAACCGGAGTATCTTGAGTGAATCTATTGATCGTAGATCTTCTTCGGATAGTTGATAGGCATCCAGGTGTTTCCTCGTTTCATGGACCAATGCTCCGCATTCCTTAAGAAGGTGCCCTGGGGTGTTTTCAACTTCCACGCAGAATTAACAGTCTTCACGTTGCTCTACACCCAGTTTCCTGAGATGTTTCTTAAGTCCACAATGACCTGTTAGGAAGCCTGTGAGGATGCGCAATGGGTTCTTGTTGGTGTTCATGCAGACCCTACTTCTTTTTCGCTTTAATTCCCAAGAAGTTCTTTGGCCTATCTCAGTTTTCCCATAGTTTTATTTTTTTGCAGTCCTCCCCTTCTTTAGCTCCCTGCGTATCGTGTGCGATCGAAGGTAGTCTAGTAGGTTAAGGTGGTCTCTGAGCTTTTCTTAGTTAGGTCATCAGCTGCTTCATTTCCATCTACTCTGACATGATCGGTACCTGGTACCCGGCCTGACTATCCGACAGTATCGCGATGTCTTGTCGGTGATACTTCGTATCGAGGTTGAATTGCGCGCACCAGTTTACATGGCTTTCGACTTGGTTCTGCACCTATGGATGTTTTGGATCCATCCGTGTACCACTTTATGGTGTTCAGTTTCACTTGGTACATTTCCACTTCACCACTCCTTTCGTAGCAGTAACTCTTGACCATATCATCTCTCGGCCAGTCCAGAAGCGTGACTGATTTGGAAAGTCTGGAATGTCTGGAATGTCTTGGAATAACTAGTTGCATTCTATTGTGAACACTGGTCCTTATGGGAGCTTAAACAGCCATTTAACGAGAGGGTCATAATAAAGCCCAAATCCTTGGCCCATAAATGGATTTTTTAACGGCCCCACCTCTCCCGAATGTCCGACAAGCGTTCGAGAGTAATAGCTGTTAGGAGAAATCTTTTCAAGTACGCCTTTCGGATATGGTTTTAAAATGTAGGTAAGTTAGACTCTGAACCGCAAAGGTCCGTTGCGTCCGTCGTGTGTTGGAAAGGTAACACGGCGGAAATTACCCTTCAGTTACAGATGCAACCCATTAAAGGATATACATTATACATATGTATATTTTGATAGAAATAGACCACTTTGCACAACACATAGTGCTCTCTCTATGTCAGGCCAACAAGACCCGTACGGAAACCTGTAGAGATGAGGAAGAAAACCTTGTAGTAGAGTCACAGTCGGTGCTGAGAGTATGGAAAAACTTTTTCTGCAGACTGTATAACAGCGATGAACACCAGCATACCGCTGTCAGGAAGAATACTCCATTCAACATAGACGATGATAGCCAAAACTTCCGTCCACCTGACCAAACCGACCGAAGTGATGATAGCAATATCCAAGCTGATGGCCTACCTCCCGAGTTGTTCAAGGCAGCTGGAAATGACTTGGTAGAGAGCATACACCAACTCATTTCCAAGATTTGGTCAGACGAGTGTACGAGTGATGAATGGAATCTCAGCATCGTTTACCCGATCCACAAGAAAGGAGACCCCCTCAACTGCGCCAATTACAGAGGCATTAGTCTCCTCAACATCGCCTACAAGATCTCATCTGCCATATTGCGTGAACGCCTGAAATCCTTCGTCAACAACCTGATGGGCCCCTTACAGTGTGGTTTCAGGCCAGGAAAGTCCACAGTCAATCAAATTTTCACACTCCGACAGATCCTGGAAAAAACCCAAGAAGTCCAAATCGATACTCACCATCTTTTTATCGATTTTAAGGCCGCATATGACAGCATTTATAGAAACGAGCTATATAGAGCCATGTCTGGTCTTGGCATCCCTGCCAAACTCGTCCACTTCTGGAGCATGACGATGAAGAAGGCTCGCTGCTCCATCAAGGTCGGTAATGACCTCACCGAGACCTTCGATGTCAAAAAAGGATTTAGACAAGGTGATGCGCTGTCATGTGACTTCTTTAATATTATACCTGAAAAAATTGTGCGAAACTCACAAGCCAACACCGGAGGCCAACGCCAGAGGCACAGTCTTTCAAAAGTCCGTACAACTACTAGCTTACGCGGATGACATCGACATAATTGGCAGAACACAGCGGGCTGTCACTGGTGCGTTTGCTAGTATCGAAACAGAAGCCGCCAAAATGGGTTTAACGGTAAATGAGGGCAAAACCAAGTATATGCTGTCGACAAGAAGGGACACACAACATCGACGAACGTCACAGTCGACAGCTATAACTTCGAGGTAGTAAGGGAGTTAGTCTACCTTGGCTCTGCTATAAATTCTGACAACAACATTTCGGCGGAGATTAATCGAAGAATAACTCTTGCCAATCGCTGTTTCTTTGGGCTGAGAAGGCAATTGAGTAGTAAGGCCCTATCCCGAAGGACTAAGGAGACTCTTTATAAGACCACAATCAGTCCTGCTTTATGGCCCTGAAGCATGGACTGTTTCGAAAGCGGATGAAGATATCCTTGGTCGTTTCGAGAGAAAAATTCTTCGTAAGATATACGGTCCCGTTTGCGTTGGCGGGCTTTCGAGGAAAAGATTCAACGACGAAATTTACGAGCTGTTCAGCGACATCGACCTAGTCAAAAAACTGCGCATCAGTCGCCTCAGATGGCTAGGACATGTAGAGCGAATGGACACCAATGCTCCGGCCCGCAGAGTCTTCGAATCTAACCCGGAGGGACAACGCAGTAGAGGAAGACCTCGCCTAAGGTGGCGCGCACAAGTAGAAAGGGACCTCAACCAACTTGGAGTGCGCAACTGGAGGCAGTTAGCTAAGGACAGGGCTAACTGGAGAGGCTTGTTGGTTGAGGCCCAGGTTCACCCCGAAGTATCTTCCCTAAAGTAATATGTCGCATTCTCCAAACTTCCACCCAGTAAAACCTCAGGATTACTACTCTTTCATCAGTAACTGTCAGAAATTGATACTTTCTGCCGCTTTCTCTGCCCGTTTCAGACAGAGTCAGCATGTATCATACTTCTTAAGAAATACCTTTGATCATCGCAAAAAACCATTTAAGTGGTAACTTGCCAACGCAGGCTGCTTCCCGTCGGACCGTCTTATTACATTTACTTTTATAACGTCCACACCAAACAAGAACCATCCTCTCTCCCAACAAACTGAAAATCCCCATCCACAGGAAGAATTTAAAACACTCCCGGGATAACATATTGTCGGCCTGAAATCACATCAATTAGGAATTTATTTTCTTTCGATTTTAAAGGCCGATAGTACTACACCACAATATTTTCACTTTACATCACAGTGTTATCCTTATAGTGCTGTCCTAACCAAGCTGTCAAAATATCTTTCTGCAAGTTCTTCAATTATACATGGTCCTTCTGCATGCAGCAGCCACAGTATAATACCCATTATATGTACGAGCACGACAGCCTACCCATACAACCATTGACCACACTAAAGAGCCTGAACAGGATCTCTAAGCCACGCTGCATTGAAAATGCATTTATGGGTCCAGCAATAAACAACATAATCGGCCAAAAATTTAATTGATCCAGAAAATCCCATTTTCACCCCCTCCCGAGTTGATGCAACAGAATGTACCCATGTTGCCCTGAATAGAAATGGGAGTTAACCAAATGGTCCGGAATCTAATGCTCTGACCATTTTAATCATGCCATGGGCTATACAACCAGCTAAAAATTCCATGTTAAGCTTTTGGTAGAAGGGAATGAAGCCAGCAGCATGGACGTTGTAAGCTTTTCGTATACAAATCGACGAAGATAGGTTTAGGTGACCTTATTTCGTGTTCTTCCTCGTCCAACAGTCACCTGACCATGATGCATCTAGTTTACATAAAATTTTACAGTCAACGAAATTCAAGTGGTTGTCAGTAAAAATGTCTGTCTGAATCGACCGAGAATTTTGTATGAGATACAGGTGCGCTATGGTCGGTGTTACTGGGAACGGATTAATCGTAACAAGTGAGTACACTGTAGATACATACATAAATTGAGGTCATGATGTTTCTATTTTCTCCAATAGGATTGAAATACCAAAGGATTTAGCAATCATCAGCGCAAAGTATATGAAGAATATGAAAAGCTGTACAAATGTTCGTTCAACCACAAGCCCTTGCAAGGACTTTAGCGACAGCCCCATCGTGCTGCATGCTCCTGTTATACAAAGAATAACACTTCATTCGACACTCAAGGATGAATCAAGAGCATTTCCTTGCGGAATTCTCAACAAGACATCTAGATAGTAACAACAGGAATACCACAGTAGAGTGCAAAGATGCACAAGTGATACAAATTGCTATTCGAGAGAGCTATCCGACATTGTACGACTGTGAGTGCATGTAGATGGTGTCATGCATCCTCAGTATCATCACGTAAACTAAACCAATTCCCACTCGAATAATACAATCATGTGTATTTTAATGTGTCAATTCGAATGCCTGATGTGTTTACGATTTCAAAATAATGTTCAAATCATCTGAATAATGTCATTATAATCACAATCGACCATCGACCATCAGGTGTTCGCAGACATGTTGCTTGGGGTGGTCATTGGGGTAGGAAATGATGAAGCTATTACGACGGATGGCATCGTTTAGTAGTCAATTTAGTGTATCCGCTGTTGTAACTACTGGAACTTCTGTGATCAATTTAGAATTTAATGGAAGTAATGCGATTAAGGTAATTGATTGTGTTCATTCGTTGGCTTTGGCAAGGTATAGACTGAGGAATGGCCAACTTAGGTGCTACTAGAGAGCTTAGTAGGTGGACTAAGAGATTTTCTTTCTGTATGCTTGCAATCAACATTTTTAAATAAGAAGTGAATTTGTTGCATCGGGTTAAAAACGGTTGATGCTTCAAATACAATTGGCGGGACATCCTTAACATTCTTAGTTAAGGGACATTCACAGCTCAGCGGCTTGCGAATACGAACGAGCAAATGTTCACAAATTTTTGACATTTCATTCACAGCAACTTCTAGTCGCAGCAATCTGCGAATTTCTCTTGTCATTCGTTGTATGTAGGAAGGAATTGTGAGGTTAGTTAGTTAGTTTAACTTGGCTGTCACACTTAGACCAATAAAGGTCCTTTGTGATACCATAAATCAAAAACAAATTCGCTACTCAGGGACTAACAGAACCAACCGGAGCTTTTGATAAAGCGATAGATGCGCATGACGTCTAAGGACGCTATGTCACCAAGGACTTCAAGGAAGGGGGACCCTAAACGGACCATTCTTTTATGCGACAGAGCTGGGCAGTTTCATAGGAGGTGAGGGATACTTTCCTCCTCCTCCTCGTCTCTACAGCTTCTGCAGAAGTCGTTAGAAAAGAGGCCAAGTCTTTTGGCTTGTTGCCCTATAAGACAGTGTCCAGTGAGAACACCAACAACGGAGCTGATCTGTGATCGCTTTAGTTTGACCAACTCGGCACTGCGTTTATGATCTAGCCTGGGCCTGGTCTTGCTAATAGCATTCAGCTTTAGTAGATGCTTACATGTAGCTAGGGGCATACCTAGGGATTGCCTATCAGGCAGAATCCTTAGAGTAGTACCTTGTCTGGCGAGTTCGTCTGCCCTGCAGTTTCCTGGAATGTCTCTATGGCCTGGCACCCAGCATAGGTGAATATTGAACTGCTCTGTCATCTCCATAAGAGATAAACGGCAGTTGAGAGTGTTCTTTGAAGTAAAGACGCATGATTCCAGGGACCTGATTGCCGCGTGGCTGTCAGTAATATCCCTGACAGATAGTACATTACACTTCAGCCAGGACAGGGCTTCCTTAATCGCCATGATTTCCGCCTGAAAAACGCTGCAATGATTAGGGAGGCGGAACGATAATTCGAGGTTGAGCTTTTCGCAGAAAACACCACATCCCACCCCGCCTTCGGTCTTAGAACCATCTGTGAAAAAGTGTACCGAGTTACCATCGTTTGGGGGAGAATTGTCCCCTACATCCCGTTCCGGGATGCTCGTACGGAAGTTACGGTCAAAACTCATTTTCGGCAGGATGTAGTCTGTATTTTCATGTTTAAAGTAAAGCAGATCAAGGATCGAGGAGTGGCCAATGTGATAGCTACACCACTGAGAGAAGGCTTTCAGATGGATGGCCGTACCGGCAGCGACCTGTTTACCAAAAATGTCTTGGGCTAGCAAGTTGAACATAATATCCAGTGCTGCTGAAGTAGTCCTCAGTGATGCACATGCATGCAGATCTTTGCACCTTAGCTATTTGAGTAAGGTGGACAGCCCTGTTAAGATCGGGCCACCATACGATCACGCCATAAAGTAGAATAGGCCTGACAACGGACACGTACAGCCAGTGAGTGATTTGAGGTTTCATACCCCAGCTCCTACCTATAGCCTTTCTACAGGAGTAGAGAGCTACATTGGCTTTCCAGTTTAGTTTTCTGTCCAGAATAAGACCCAGATATTTTGCTTTGTCAGTGAATGTCAGACTGGTGCCATTTATCTTGGGTGGGTCTATGAGTGGAATTTTATATTTCCTCGTGGGGATTAACCCCCAGTCCACATTTGGAGGCCCATCTGGTGAGCCGAAGGAGAGCATATTTGAGGATTTCCTTGAGAGTATTTGGGTGCTTACCAGAGGCAACGATGGCAACGTCATCAGCATAGGCGATCACTCTGCATCCTGTCTTGTCTAGGTCCACCAGTAGCTCATTTACTACCAGGTTCCACAGAAGAGGTGACACGACACCACCCTGGGGTTCTTCTGGCAGATGCAAAGCCCAGCTGTGCGTTAATAATCCTGCATGTGAGCATTTGATTGATGAACACTCTGAGCGAAGTATCCACTTTCAGATCTGTAAGTGCGTCGATGATAGCTTTTGGTTAGACGTTGTTAAACGCACCCTCAATCTCAAGGAAAGCCACCATAGTATGTCCTTTAATACCCAAAGATTTTTCAATGATGCGCACAAGCAAATGTAAGGCTGTCTCAACCAATCTGCCTTTGCAGTACGCATGCTCGAACGGCGAGAGCAAAACTGGGTTAATGCTCTGTCGTAAGTGGATATCGATTAGCCTTTCTAGAGCTTTAAGTAGAAATGACGATAGACTGATGGGTCGGAGATCTTTTGGTTCCACATGCGAGCTCTTTCCTGGTTTAGGTAAGAAGATGACCTCCACCTCGGTCCATAGTTGGGGAATATAGACCAGATTTAGACAGCCTGACATGATGACTTTGAGCCATGAAAGCACAATGTCCTCTCATTGCTGTAATTCTGCAGGAATAATACCATCCGGTCCTGGGGACTTGAAAGGCTTGAAGCTGCGCACGTACCATAGGATTTTTTCTGTGGTTACTAAGCCCGAAGAGTTACTGCACGATTGAACCGAAGTATTTACTAATCGCGGGTCAGTAACAGGGGAGCTACCAGGAAAGTGAGTGTCCAGTAATATATCAATGGACTCTTTGGTCTAGTGACCATCCAGATGCAAAAGGTAGCTGGGTATTGAGGGGCTTTTTGAGAGGATTTTCCGCAACCTGTTAATTTCAATCAATCAATATTTTAATTCAAGATCAGCTCCCACCGCCTTCATGATTAGGAGTTTGGTCGACCGTTGTGAGGAACGGGGTTCAGTGGCCGACCGTCCTGGAAGAGGAAATATTCGCACTGAAGACAACGTGGAAGCCGCGCGGCAGCTGGGCATGTCCAGAACAACATTGCGGAGAATTTTAAAATTGGACCTTAATTGTGCAAATACTGCCACCGCAAGACCACCGACAACGACTGCAATACCTTATTCGTCTTACACAATTAGCCACACAAATTGATTTTTTGAATAATGTGTTGATGTCACATGAAGCGCATAGCCATTTAAGCGGTTATGTCAACAAGCAAAATCATAGATTGTGGGGCTCCGAAAATCCAAGGGCAACACACCAGCATCAGTTACACCCATTAAGATGCACTGTTTGGAGCGGTGTTATGGCCGAAAAAGTTATCGGCCCATATTTCTTCGAGAATGAGGGTCAAACGCCAGAAACGATTTCCGGGGCTTCTTGCAGAACAATGATCGACAACTTTTTGCGGCCAATGGCGGAGCAGTATCCTCATTTGTGGTTCCAACAAGATGGTGCGACTGCACACACTGCTAGGCAAACTAAGGACCTGCTGCTTGAAATTTTTGGCGAACGTTTGATTTCAAAAAATTCAGATTTCCCTTGTCCACCTCGTTCACCAGATTTAACTGCGCCCGACTTTTTTTTATGCGCATATTTAAATAACAAAGTGTATCTTGATAAACCATAGACTATTAGACAGCTAAAGCAGAGTATTCGAGACGAAATACGGAGGCCTGCAATCAGAAACATTACGTGGTGTAATGGAAAACGCGCTGAAAAGACCCAATGTCTGAAATGGTGATTTTGCAGACTAACTTCTCGCCACCATTCGCGTTGTGCGTGTTAAATTTTTTCACACAAATGGAGGCGGGACTGTGAAAAATCTTTTCCTGGGACTCGAACCTCCTTCTCAGTAATCCAACGCATAAACCACTGAGCCAGGGCGCCCACATACATATACATATTATTTCGAGAGATCCCGAATCAGGCCACAGTTATGGGTCCCTTTGCGTCTCTCTTCCACGATCCATGTAACCTGAGAGACTCTCCGGATTTCTCCACAGTTCTTCTCTGGCATTGATTCCTTATGTCAACGCTAGCATCTGTTTAATAGAAATCTGGTTCATCTTCTGGGTTTCTACCCAGTGGCGTCCCAAGACATCTCTCCCTCTGCTTGCTAATGCAGGACAATATATGTGCCGCCGTCTCGGTTTCCTCCAGGCATAGTTCACAGATATCCTCCTCCAGAAGACCCTTCTTTTTTAGATGATACCCGAAATTTCCATGACCTGTTGATAACGCTATCACCCATTTCAGTGCCCTTCACTCCAAGCTTTGAACTTCCCTATCCTATCCTATCCTATCCAGTCGGCCCTTTAATATCCATTTTAGTCTGCCTACAACCTTCTCCGGTTAACCATCTTCTCTGGTGTTCCGTCGCGAGCCCGTTGTTAATCAGGTGCTGCACCATTCCTCTGTCAATTGCAGGAGATGGTTCCGGACCAGAGAACTCCGAGGTTGACCCTTGCTTTGCTAGAGAGTCCGCCTTTTCATTGCCCTCGGTTCCTGCGTGTCCTCTCACCCAGCGTCAGAGCAGAGCATTGAGATTAAGAACACATTCCATCGCCAGGGATGTATTTATATCGGTTTGCTCCATGCGTCTAATCACTGATTGATTGTCCAGTGCTATAGTAGCATTTTACCAACAACTTGGCCTTCTATCAGGTAATCCAACGCATGTAACAGAGCCATCATCTCGGCTTGATAGACTGAGGTATATTTCCGCAGACTCACATGTCAGGCTAGTTCTACTTCTTCTGAAAAAATACCTGCCCCCACTCTGCCATCCATCATGAATCCATCCGTAAATATGGTTACATCACCAATTTCCTTATCCAGAGGTGTTCCATCCTCGATGAGAATTTTGTGAAACCTTTCGGTAACACGCACTCTCTTTATTCCATCCATGGGCATATTCAGCTCCCTGATCTAATTTTTCACAGACCCAGGATTTTTCGGTGCCCATAGATGGTATCGCGCCAGTGCCAGTTGCTATCCCGGTGCGGTGCTGCCGTTTTCTTAATAAATAAGTCCAGCAGCAGAATGCCTAGGATCAATTCCATTGGGCATGTTGGTGTCGTTCGTATTGCACCGACTATCCCTAAACATGCCAGACGTTGGACCCTACCTAAATGCTTCTTAACAGTTTTCTGAGAGGCTTCTTGCCACCATACAACTGACGCATATGTGATAATTGGTCTAACTATCATCGTGTACATCCAGTATGCTGACCGCGGCGAGATTCCCCACCTTTGTCCACGTACCCGTTTCCACTGATGAAGCACCCTATTCGCCTTCCTTCTACGTGAAGGTTCCAAGTTAGTCCGGCATCTAGGTGTTCTCCCAGATACTTAATCTTCTTGGTCACCTTTAGTTCCGATCCAAAAAGTGTCAAGGGCTCAAATTCCAGATCTCTCCCTTCCTCCTTGCGGAGATGATTAGATCTGTCTTTTCCGCATTAATGCAGAGCCCTTGCTCAGGGCGCTGTTAATATTAAGAGTGTTTATCGAGTCATCAACAAAGACCATCCAGACCAACAAAAGGTCTTCAGGTCCTTCGGCCTCAAATCAAAGCCAATGCAGATGATGCGAATTCTGGTAATACTGCGTCTTTTCCTAGAAAATGTTGACAAAGTGTGAAGTAAAATAAGAAGGAAAGGAAGGAAGGTTGCAAAAAGGAATAGAATTCTTCTTCTTACGTCATGACTTACTGAAAGGCTCGCGGTTAATATCGACAAAAATTTTATTTTTCTCGCCCCTTGGGGAACTGGCAACAGATTCCACCATCCTGTCTACGTGTGTTCATGTTTGAATTTCTGATTCTGTCATTGTGTTAATGTATTGTGTTTAGGGTATTGACCCTAAAAAAATCTTTAAAAACGGTCTGTGATATGAATTGAAGGGTTTACTCCCCGAAAGGCGTACTAAATAAAAATCGAAACTTGTTGGGAATATAAATAAGAGAGCAATTTATAAGAGGCTCTTTCAATATGCTTACAATAAACATAGAGCAAAAATAAATGCTTTTAGGTTGTACACATAAGTATGAGGACTTATCTCTATGGAGTTGGACCGGTTTGTATCTATATTAGGCTACTATGTCCCCATTTTTATTTTGTTTTCACAAAATCAGCGTTTGTTTTAATGAATCCCTTAATGTTGTCCCCTTTTATTCCAGATCTGTCTTACGTTTAATTGGAGAAGCTTAAATCTTAAAGTTTAAAATTTCGAAGAATGCGAGAAGATGTATTTTCTTGATATATATGAAAAAGTTGTCAACGAGACTAATTGTTAAAAAGGCTTTAAAAAGTCTGCTAGAATTAATTCTATAACAATATAATTTTATTTATTTATTTGAAAAGCAATTTCAGAGATTAATCACATTCAAATTGAGTTCAAAAAATATGGCCAGCAAATGCTAGACGTTAAATTTGATTTAAATAAACAAAGGAGCGAAATAAATTCAATTGCTTTAATTAAACGCGATGAACAGAATGCAATGACAAACAATAGATTTATCGATGGCAGGAGAAACAGATACATAACTATAATTCGACAGGCTGTGTAGTTTTTTTTTTTGTCGGGGCGGGCATACCCTACTGGAGCACTCAGACTCAAGAACTGGTCCATTGTACTACCAGGTAGAGAACCCCACTTTACTCTAGAGTTTTTTCGTCTTTCGTAGAAAGTCAAGATGGAGCTTCAGTGATGAGGAGCTTACATCATCGGCACTCACCACATCAGCACCGAAAAGCCGCCACCTGATCCGAGCAAAGGCAGGACAATCACATAGGAAATGTTCCGACTTCCCGACACGCGTCGCAGATAAGGGTATCACTTAAACTTAGCACACTAAGGTGTTTGGCAAAGGTGTAGTGGCCCGTAAGGACGCCAGTAAGTTCTCTACAGTCCTTTCTGCTAAGGGCTAGCAAGAAGACCGCCGATTTCCTAAAGACGTAAGGGACCATTCGTTTAGTCTGCCTACATCCTGGAGAGCTATGCCACCATTGATTGTGCTCATTAAAAACCAAGTCGTCGATGGAAGCCCTGACCAAGGACGCTGGCAGACCCAACGTGGGTTCAGGTCCTGAGAAAAACTCTTCTGAACATTGCCTAGCAAGCTCATCTATCTCATTCCCTATTATCCCGTTGTGTGCTGGGACGCAGACGAGATTCAATGAGTTCAGCCTTCGGAACGAATTCAAGGAGGTCTTGCATTCACGAACTATTTTGGAGAAGTTTAGAGGGTTGAGTAGTGCATCAAGCGCAGCCTGGCTATCGCTACATATGCATGTATTTCGCCCCTTCCACCTGTTTCTCACAATATAGTCCGCAGTCATTAGGATGGCATGCACCCCTGTCTGACAGACAGATGCATGCCTTCCCAATGAGAAATGAAGCCTAATGTTGTCGCATTCCACCAAAATACCAGTTTTGGAGCCGTCTGTAAAAATGCAACTACATTCCTTTCCTGGTTCAGATTCTGGCCAAAGCCAGTCCTGAACATGAGAGAAGTCGACTTCAAATTTGCATCGCAGCCGTAGTTCTGGTGTCATTGCATCAGGTGGCATATCCATTAGACAGGGGTCATAAGGCAGCCGTCGCGCAAGGTCATCAAAACTCCAGTGCGAGTTGTGCCAGAGACCACTTCTCTTTAAACGAAAAATGGCTATGAGTGCACCCCATGACATAAATATCAAGAAGGGAGGTGTTTATCAAAGCGTCGAGAGCAGAGCCAGGCGTACTGGGGAAAGCTCCCAAGCAGCCGGCGAAAGCAACTTTGACGTATTCACGTGAAAGCTTATTCCACCACACAGCCGACGCATATGACAGGAGGGGTCTTATCATTGCCGTGTAGGTCCAGAAGACTTTCCTTGGCGATAGGCCCAATGTCTCACAGCGCCTTAGAGGTCTTTAGTTCGACATGTTTCGTCCAAAGAAGTATGCTATCCAGGATTACTCCTAAATACGAGTACTTAGCTTTCTTGGAGAGTTCAATGGTGATGCCTTTTAGCGCAGGCTGAGTCAGACCAGTCAATTTCACCTTCTCGTAAAGAGAACCACCTCAGTTTTGAGTCGGTTAACTGATAGCCCATTCCTGTTGCACCAGTCGTCGAACAATCCATATAGTGGTAAACCCTTTCTGGTATCAAAAGAGAAAGGGTCGTTCGTATAGGTAATATAAACGAGATTGGGTTTTTAGAAAATTTCCGAGATTTGCGGCAGTGTGAGACTTTGATTAGTAGCAGACTGGACTAAAATCACACCGATAAGGACCCAACAGGTGCACACAGTACATCAAAAAGGATCTTGAATGCAATTTTGAGAAGGCTGGTGACTCTACCTATCTAGTTGACTCAGTTCAGGGGGATCTCCTTTTTTTAATGATCGGACAGGGGTTCTATTCATCGGGTAAACATATTTTTATCCAACCAACTTTTACAGAAGAGCTACTGTACTTGTACGTTCTGTAGCAAGTCATCTTCCACGTGCCTTTAAGACCGACAGCTAGACCGTCAGCGTCAGCAATGTTAGTTTCAGTATAAGTTATTTCTATCCTCATTTATTTTTATCGGGTTGACAACATTTTTCTGTGAATGTGTAATAAATTCTGAAATTCCATCTCACTTCCACATATCCTTAAACTGTAGGTTATGATATTTATCCCCCAAAAATTAAACTGAATCTTAACCGTACAGATACATATATCTGTATACCTCTATACGTCTAAAGTAGTTGCCCTAAAACTTGATTTAAAAAAAAAAATATTTGTATTTTTATTTTATCCAAACATATACTCGTACACTGTGATAAAATATTTAGTGTCGTGGATGACAAAATCCTCATCAAGAGAATTCTCGCTTCAAGTATTTTGAAATGTTGCAGTAATTTCAACATCTTGTCACATAGCGAAAAGTCAAATTCAATTATCCTTCCAAATTTTACATTACATTGTCTATAGACAGAGAGGAGGAGGAGGAGGAGGAGGAGGACCAGCTTTTGCAGGATGCACTCTGCCAGCAAATCTAAGAAGTTTGTTGAATTCCTGCAAAATATGACTTTTCAAAGGCAACCAGCTGGAAAAGTCTTGCAAATATTTATTAAGAAGAGTAATTAGAATTCGCCTTGAAGTGCTGCTGCTTGTGGACTTTGTTATATTGAACTTACTCTGTCATTTATGAGTAAAACTTACTGCTTCCTGATGCGCTAAAAGAACTTTAATTCTTTGCTCTTGAAGAGAATTTTCCAAACAGGCTTGCAGAAGGAGTACTTCGAGTTGGATTTAAATTTTATTGTTATGCAAATAATATAAAACTTAAAATGCTACAAGGTGAACTTTTGTTGTAGAAATTTTAAATAAACTCTCTATGCTAAATTTTTAATTTTACTCATTAGGAGAATGACGGCATGGAGGGAGATGGGTTTGTTCCTTTATCCTTTGACAGTGCAACAGAATTTTGTGAAAGATAGAAATTTCATGAAATTCAAAAGACTTTTTTAAATTCTCCATCAATCCTTGATTCTGGTGAAGTGCTTCATAAGCTACCCTTTCCAACGTGGGACGTGGTTTAAATAAATATTCTTATAAGAAAATTCGTAATCCATTGCCTAACACCCATATAGTCAAATTGATCAATATTTCGATGCAGGACAATAAACGCACATTTTATTCCCAGTTAGCAAGACTCGTAAAAAGATGGGAATTATTTGAGCTGGCAAAAAATGGGGATAAGGTTCCTTACGCCGAACCAGTAGAAGCAGGGGCGGACTAAGATGCAGTGGCACCCGGGGCGGTAAAGCAACCTTACACCAGTTAAAAAATTTGAGAAAAAAACACGAACAAAGATTTTATTTAAAGGTGCTTTCGAGCTTTTATTGCACTGAATGTTTCGATTAAATCGTTAAAGTCTATATTTTTTGTGTGCTCCTTTTCGATTGAAAGTATAGCTAGATTATTCAACCTATTTTGACTCATTGTTGATTTTAGATAAGTCTTAATTAATTTTAATTTTGAAAAGCTTCGTTCACATGATGCCACTGAGACGCAAAAAAATTCTCATCGCCAATGACAGACTCGGTAACGAATCTGAAAAGTTCCACTTAACAATGAAGCTTAAAAATTCAAAGGCTGTCCAAATTTCTGCATCTTTTAAATTTTTTTTTGCAGCTACCATGTGACGCCGTATTCGCCCGATTTCCAATATGATACTGTTGTCTGTTAGTTCTGTAAATGTCGAGGTAAGCATTGGAACAACAGCACGCAGTTCTTCTTCCGTTCCATACAGCAATATTTTCGGTTGAAGAGCTGAGAAAACTGACGCAATGTCTTCTATGGCCTTAGATCGATGAATAAGTTCAGTGTAAAATGTATCCTGACATTCTAACATGTGTCGTGTTTCCTCTTCCAACGTCAAACCAGCATCTTGAGCCTTTTCGCCTCTCATAATTTTCTTCTTTTTTGTTCTTTCCCGCCTTTCAATTGAAATTTCTAGCTCAGTACATTGTACTCTTGCGTATATTATGGCCTTTTTCACGGTTTCATCACGATGTTCATGAAGAAAACTCGCGAGTGCCTTAACTTTTTTCTAGAGTGAGCCCGGATTTTGGCAAGTATTTGCGTGCTGCATTAACTTCTTTCAAAATATCGCACCAGAATGAAAGATAACACAAAAACGTAAAGTCGCATACAGCAGATAAGAGTATGGTTGCATCACCTCTTGTATCCAAATTTTCCTTTTGAGGATCACAAAGGGGTTGAAGAGTTGAAACTATCTTCACTTTCCTTCAATGGCTTAACAGCCTCGTGATGAGCGCTCCATCTAGTGTCTACAAGTCTTTTGACTGACACACCTACATTTTTTATGAGAATATCCCAACGATGCGTAGATGCTGAGAAAAATGTGTAAAGTCTTTCCACAGTCCCAAAAAACGTTGTCCTTGAAGGAATGCTTCCCAAAGAGTGAACTCCACAAAGGTTTAAAGAATGGTTTGCACATGGCGTAAACAAAGCTTTTGAATTAATTTGCGGATTAAATTTTGAACTCCTCCATGAATACCCGCCATAGTCGCAGCATTATCATATCCCTGAGCCTGGCAAAGGTTAATATCAAGACTATCTTGATTGAGTTGCTTTAAGATACCGTCGGTAATTTCTTTGGCAGTCTTTCCAGATGTAGGAAAAAACCCTAGAAAGGATTCCCTCACCTTAACTTTGCCGTCCTGGATGTGAACGTATCTAATGACCTCGCTTATTTGGTCGATATGTGATTCATCGGGTGTGCTGCCGAATATAATGTCAAAGTACTTCGCCTGGTGGATGTCTTTCACAATATTTGTCCGCACTTCTTTCCCCAAAAGTCTTATAACGCGTGCCGTTATTTGAAAACGAAACGAAGAAAAATACTCATAACAGTCAAGAAAAAAGAACAGAACACAGGACTGCGCGGATCGCTTGAATGCTTGGTTGTTGCTCTTGGGCGATAATGGTTTTCTTATTTCCATAATACCTATCTTAAGGGAATAGGTCAGAAACGAAATTCATGCGTACATACATATAAATAGTTATTTGGGAAACAAATTTATTGTTTTATTGTGTTTTTATTTTGTGTAATGTGCAAAATAGTTATTTTGTTGTTACTGATGGCACCCCTATTAGTCTGCCACCCGGGGCGGGAATAGGATATGAGAAAATTAAGCACTTTAATAAAGGAGTTTTAAGTTTTCGTGCATTTTTCCTGATGTTGTCAGAGATTGCGATAACCTTCTGCTCACTAAGAAATCCATAACCATTTCTCGGTAACATGTCGAACGGATTAATATCCCACATCAAACTCAGCATAACTAGTTTGGTGTTTTTTTCTATAAGCAACATTTACTGGATTATGGAAGCCGCCCCTAAATCTACCTCCCAATAATTTATCGCTGTAAGGATACATGTATGTAAGGATATGAGGCATTTGAGTGATTTTGGAGCTTAAAGTAGATTTTCGCCAGTGAAATTTTTTCGATGCTCAAGGCACTGTCTTTTCATGAAGGAAAACCTGTATAGCGCCCAGTAGGCCTTTGTAGTCCCAAGAGAGACTCCTAAATGGAACACAACAACAGGGCTACGTCAAGCCGAGAGATTCATCAATGCTTCCGATAGCAAGAGAAGTCAGAAGCTCCTCATGGACTTCCTCAATGGACACTGTACACTCAACTACCATCTCCACAAGATGGGCATAAGTCCTATGGATTGGATACGTGCCGATTTTGTCTGTAACATCAAGAGACTGCCTAGCAGGCAAAAACACTTTGGAAGGAAGATCAGTTCCCCTAACATAGCCAACCAGGCACCCGCAAAAACGATCCTAAGATTCCTTCACGACCTTGATATTTGCTCGGGATAAATATTCTCTCCATCACTAGGAGAACCTAGGGACAGCACAAAAGATCTTTTAGGTTGCAGTGCTTGTATGGCCTTCCCAGAGATAGGCTGAAGGCCCTCAGAGTCTAATTCTGGTTGACCAGAAAAGGTGCCTTCCGGTTTCTGCCGCAAAGAAAGCAATTCTTATACATAGGCCTTTGTATAGGTACATGTTGTGCAGAGAATTATGAAGTGCCAGCAGAAAGCGTAAAAGAGAAATACACTTTAGTGTATGACCGGCTGTCAGTCCATTACTCGTTACAAGCCTATCTGACAAGTTTGACCGAGCCAAGAGCCAATTTAATTAGTAATCAATAAGCCCGCACCACAAAATAACTGACATAAACGAGGTTGTGGGGAGGGAGGATCAGAGGCTACTAAATAAAGTACTGTTCTCCCAAACAGTACATTAACCTAAATTTTCTGATTAAGTGCGCGCATCCAAAGTACACCTGATTGACCTTATTCTCATATTCAAAAACAAAATTGCTCCAATGCCCAAGGTCAATTGTGAGCATATTCATAATACAATATACGGTATACACACACGTGTGGTTATGAGTAACAACATCCAGTTTTACCCATTTATCGTGAGCGCTTTTATGGCCACCAATTGTCTGTCGTAACAGGAAGGGTATGTATACTGGATTTGATCCTGTTGTTTTCCTTAAGACAAATGTACACATTTGCCACCGCATTACCCCTATATCCTTATTTTGTGTGTTATTACATATTGCCGACGGCGGCGGGTGCCAAGAAATCCTTTGTATGAAAATCTCAGCCATCAGATCCTTTTCTTCCTTTTTTTTTTTTCATTTTTCCAACCCAAGCAAAAATGGAGAACTTGTTTATGCTTCACTATGAATTTAGGTCGGTGAATGTTTTCCTCATCATTTATTTTGTCTGGATTTTGTTCACAGATTGCCCCCGGGTAAGTAAAACCAGTTCCTTCGAAGAGTTTATTACATTTACGATATAGAATAAGGTTTGCCATGTAAAAAGAAAACACATTTTTTGTAAAACCGTCCAGGAAGCTAAAAAGGACAAACTGTTTGATTAACTATGGTAGTTTGATTAAATGATGGTAGTATACAGGATATTCTTAAAAATTTATTCAGTAGTCGTCACAGTCGTTTTCGAGAAAATAGATTTTGTTCTTGAAAATTGGCCATTAACGTGAAGTTGAAACGAATCGATTCAAAATAGGAACCAAGTGTAAAGAAAATGCATCTAGTCTTTTAGCACAAAGTCAAGCGAACATACTGCAGCCTTTTCGACAGACAAACCGATTTGAGTAGTTGTAGAATTGATTCCAGTCAGATTCTCCTTTAAGGATATATGTGGATCGCTTCATCTGGTTTTTAAAATATACGACTTAAAGTACATCATCTGGACTTCCTTCGAAATTAGACACACCGCAAGAAAGTGATAGGCATCCTTTCGTATCTTCATGTTACAAATGTCGCACTTCTATAGGTATGTAGCTCTCGGAATGTAGTTCAGATGTAACAGTTATTCTCGCATGTGAAAATTATCATCACAGTTTCTATAAAACATCCTACATTGGATGGATGGCGCGTTCTGTACTACATTTCTCGACTTGTTCGGGTGAAATGCAAAATATGTCAGATGCAAGCGTTCCCATTCTTGAAAAAAGTTTGCTTTATTTCCTACTACACATTTGAGCACAATCACACAATGGAGTCCTATCATCGCTATCGTCATAACTTTTATTATGAAATGCAGTCTTAGAGTTTTAAAAATTCTGCCTCATCCGCCATCCCAACGGTCATTTACAATGACATTCCAGCTGTCAGCTCCTTAGACAAGGCCAATCCGCTCCCTGCACAATTTGCAGCCAACTCCACACCGCAAGATAGTGCTTTGTCTGTTCCTGAGCTTGAGAGCGTCGATTTCTTTATGGAACAAGTCCATTTTCGCACTCGCACAGTTGCAAGAGTTCTTCAAGGTCTCAACATTCACAAATCCGGTGGTCCAGATGGTATCCCCCCATAAGTTCTGAAGAGGTGTTCTTCTTCGCTGGCAAAACCTCTGCGTAAGCTTTTCTGTCTGTCCTACTCTTCTGGACTCTTTCCGAGAAGATGGAAAACAGCATTTGTCCAGCTTGTCCCTAAAAAAAGGCGAATCTTCCTCTCCGACCAATTACCGACCCATTGTACTTTCGTCCCTTCTTTCCAAAGTCATGGAAACGCTGATAAATCGTCAGCTTCTCAAATATCTTGATTCACGAAAACTCCTCAATGACTGGCAGTATGGTTTTCGTAGTAACAGGTGAACTGGCGATTTGATGGCATATCTCACCGAGAAGTGGAACCAATCTCTCCATCACTTCGGTGAAACAAAGATAGTTGCGCTTGATATTTCAAAGGCATTTGGCAGAGTTTGACAGCAGGCGAGTTTTGTCGAAAAGGCGTGCATATGGCATCGATGTGTCTCTTCTTCAATGGATTAGAAATTACCTTTCGGGGCGTTCAATACAAGTTGCATTGGACGGCTTCAAGTCTGATATTCACCATATAAATGATGGTGTCCCCCAGGGCTCAGTTTTGTCTTCGACTCGCTGTCTGCAACCTTGTCTGCAACCTCTAATCCAATCCATTCCTTCGCTGATGACAGTACCCTCAGTTTTTCATATTCGTTCCCTAACTCACGTCCCTGAGTATATAAGGCATTCATCCGCCACAAAGATGGAATACAATGCCCACATCTGGTCTGGTGCACCCAAGATAGGCGCCAGAACGGCGCGATAAAACTAATAGGTAATAGAGACATTGTGAGCTCCATAGACTCACTAGAACATCGCAGAAATGTTTCCTGTCTTTCCCTATTTTATCGCCTCTTTTACAAAAAATGCTTCAGCGACTTGCAGCCACTTACATTCCTCCCCTTCAAAATTTCACCCCCAATACGCGTCACACTTCAAATGCACATCAGTTCACCCTCAAACCCAACTTCGGCCGTACTAGGGATTCGTTTATAAGCTGAACGACACGTATGTGGAACGATCTTCCGTTCTCTGTATTTCCTCATCGGTACAACATTCAAACATTTTAAGCCAACGTGCACCCTTCTTCCAAACGCCCGTGCCCTGAATACTCAGCATAAGGGTATTCATACCCCCTTTGGTGCGGGCTAATTATACAAAAAAAAAAAAAAAATAGTTCATGGGATACACTACACACCAGAGAGGCGCGAGTTAGTTCAATCGTCTAGAAAAGACGGGAAAACCTACAAAAAAATTGAAGAGGTCCTGGGATGTTTCGCAAAAATGATGAATAAACCGATGATATATGGAGAAAAGTTTAAAACACGCGGCCGAAAGGAAATTTTGCATCCGTCAATGGTGGAACGTGTTGTCGGGTACTCTACGGCGCATCTATCTTCAGCAGCTACCCAGATTGTCGATGTGGTACTCACACTATTAGAAGACACCTGAGGGAACACCTCGCAGTTCACAAAAGGTTCCACTTCTCAAGAAAGGCCACATATCCTAAAAGTTGCAGTTTGCGAAAGAGTATTTTTCTTGGTCGCCTGAGAAGTGGAGGGATATAATGTCGACCGATGAGAGCAAAATTTTTCTGTGTGGCGGCAAGGGATCTCAGCTTCCACTCAATGCAGAATATGATCCTAGATTCACCACAAAAACCAGACAACATGGTGGATCTAGTATCATGATTTGGGGATGCTTTTCCTACTACGGTGTTGGTCTAGTATATTGGATCAAAGGTATAATGGATAAGCATTCATACAGAGATATACTGTAGAACACCATGCTACCATAAGCCGAGGACGAAATACCACTGACTTAGGTTCCCCAGCAGGGCAACGACCCGAAACACACCAGTCGAACAGCTAAGCAGTGGTTTTGGGACAGTAGGACTGAGGTCATGGACTGGGCTGCTCAATCCCCCGTTCTCAAATTCCCTTGATAAATAAAAAAACAAAAATAGCAACGAGTTGTGGGTGGTAGTTAAGAAGTCTTAGAGTTCATTTCCGTCCGAACTGTGCCTTCATCTTTTTGACTCCATGAAACGCCGCTGCGCAGCTGTAATAAGCAATAAAGGACATGCCGCCAATTATTATTAGTTCATCCTCAATAAATTCCTATTCTAATTTAACAAAATTCACTATAATTTTGTACATAAATAGCACTGCTATTATTTTGCTCGCAGCTGTATCTGTATCTTTAAGAAAGCTCACCATTTTCTTCAATCAGTTCATTTGATGAATTTTTAGTCTTTTGAGATACAATGCAAACAAGTATCTGAAACATTTTTATATTCCCTGCGGTTCTCATTTATTTTTCCACCTGTTTGATATTTTCCATATTACATTTTCCAACGCAGATACATATGTAGATATCCTTCCTAACAAGCATCCACATGACATGGTTGGCGAGTATGTACATACACACATTCCATTATTATTGTTTCCATTGTCTGATTGTTGTGGCTGACTTCAAGTTGACTACAACTGTTGCTCTTGCGGTTGGTTGGATGCGGCAACGAGACACACAATTTGCGTTTGTGGTAACCTTTCCTCTTCATAATAAACAGAAACGTTTGTTGCAATTGTTCTTGTATACGGTTTGCATTTCCTTGCGAGAGTAGCTCAAGGTAAAGCCTTAATTGGAAAAATAAAACTCTTCTAAGGCAAACTCTGCGTTTTGTGAGCACTTTCTGGGCCATCTGGTATTGTTGTGATGGCCTGCATTGTTATTTGGGGTAGAGATACAAAGAGTGCTTGTTTATTGTCTGTTGAAATTTTTTTTTGTACGAACGAGAATATGCCCATTGTCAACACGTTTCTGAGGCTGAATGTGTATGGGGAGCAGATGTTGTCTACCTACGAGGCCGTACGGAGTTTGCGTTTCTAATAGGATTCCAATCAAATGGATTTAGAAGACTTGTTTGTGGAGGAAATGAATCTAAGGAAGTGACCTGTTGAGATTTTTTTTCCAATTATTAACATAATTGGATGGAGGATGCAATTCATTTAATGGGAGCCTTGCTTCTACTGGAGGGTGGCTCTTAGTGATAATTCCCCCCCTGGGCTCGAAAGGCATCAGGCAAACTCATAGGAAATATTTAGAACTGCCTTCATGGTTGGGATGTTAAAATTTAGTCTGCATTTAGCAGGTGCATTAAAAGCCAATTAGAATGAATGGCGGGAACTCGCTTTTGTCAATATGACTTCTTCGTCAGCGTATGCCACATACAATCCAATCTGCAGTACCTACATTCTATTTTCATATGCGACCAAGTTTTACAGTCTCCTTGTAGACCTAAAATTGAAAGCAAACAGGATCAGCAATTGAAAGTGACCTTACACATCTAGATTAGCGGAGACAAATAGGTCGTGTTTAGCAATGATCTGCGTACTTTATACCAATCGCACACGCTGTGAGGCAAAGCTAAGCTATTTCGCTTCAAGTGGCAGGATAGCATTTGCATTAGCTTAAGCCTATTACAGATGTAAAATTTCTCTCCATGGATTTTTTTTTCAGTGGAATGTAATGTTCACTTCGCTCTATTTGTCCACCAAAACCTCCATTCTTGACACAGTCCACTCTGAGACCGTTTTCGCATGACTTCAGAGTGGTGTCGTTTTCAATCCCCTAAGGGGACTTGGGCTTATGTTCCATTTGCGACTTTTTTTCGAGCTCGTATCGTCGGTTTTGGCTTTATCATAAGTTTTCGTCGCTTTTCTTTTCGTGCTGAAAAGATTCAATATACAAAGCTAGGTTATTGCGGCAGTCCTGGCTTCCTGCTCGCTTTCCAAAAACTGCCTTTGGGCACACTGCTTCCAGCAATAGAAGAGCGTATGCTGTTCCGCATCGCCGCTGCTCGCATCACTGTAGGAGCATGCTGGGCTGTCGACTTTTCCCATTTTTTAAAGATAGGCTCGAAAATATCCGTGTCGGTGAGAAACTGGGTCAGATAGTAATTGACTTCTCAATGCTCAGTCAGCTTCGTAGCTCACCGAGAAGTCGCTTGGTCCACCTTCCTTTTGTCTCGCTTTTTCGAAATATGTAGCTCCTATGTCGCAAGTGTACGTGCTCTTTTTTCTAAGCTGGCTTACACTTTCTCCACTGCACTCTTCCCTATTCTTCTCTTCGGCTAGGGTTCCTATTGGTATAACACCCTTGATGGCGTGGACGGCTGATTAGGATACAGCGCGGTAAGCACAGGCGATTCTCAGGGCTTCCCTTTGTTGGACTGCTGCCACAAGCTCGCGGTATCTATTCGCGGAAATGGAAGATACCTCCATCTTAATGGCGTATTCGGAAGGACGGAATAATCAAAGGCGATCAATAAAAATCGTCTCGAGCCTGAGACCTGGAAAACGAAATCTGCTGCTGGGAATCTATCGCGTAAGACTTATGGGATTTTTATAGTAAATGGGTGTCAACAAATGTCATAGAAGTCATTGAATGGTTATGGCAAGGTTTATACTTAAGGGCTTCAATTAAATTAAAGGCAAATACAGCGTAGTAAGCGACTTTGTCTACCTTGGCTCTGCTATTAACTCTGAAAATAACACCTCATCAGAAATCAAACGAAAAATAACTCTTGCCAATCGCTGTTTCTTTGGGCTTCGAACAACTAAGGAGACTCGGTACAAGACCTTGATCACCCCAGTCCTGCCTTATGGCGCTGAAGTATGGACTCTTTCGAAAACGGATGAAGATATCCTTAGTCGCCTTGAGATAAAAATTCTTCGTAAGATATTCGGTTCCGTTGACGTTGACGGGCTTTGGAGGAGAAGATTCACAGACGAAATTTACGAGCTGTACAGCGGCATCGACCTAGTCAAAAAACTGCTCATCAGTCGCTGAAGATGGCTAGGACATGTAGAGCGAATGGACACGAATGCTGCGGCCCGCAGAGTCTTCGAATTTAACCCGGAGGGCCAATGCAGTAGAGGAAGACTTCGCCTAAGGTGGCGCGTACAAGCAGAAGGAGACCTCAACCAACTTGGAGTGCGCACCTGGAGGCAGTTAGCTAAGGACCGGGCTAACTGGAGGGGCTTGCTGGTTGGGGCCCAGGTTCACTTCGACCTCTAGCGCCACCTAAGTAAGTAAGTAAGTAAATACAGCGGTGGATATTATGTGGTTTCATAATGAAGACATAAGTTCAAATGGGTATTTAGCATTATCCAGCAAATGACAAACAATTCAATTCAATTGCTTTCAATTATTCTGACCAATTACAAACGAATAACGAATAATTGCATAAATAAATGAAATTCTTCCATCCTCTAACAAAAGCAACAACACCCAAGGTATACCTACATAAACACGACACAAATCCATTCTTTTTCTATCCCCGGAATGGTTTCAATAAATTCACAATAATTGAAAGCAATTTCACGAGTCTTACTTCCGTATGGGATTTTATTTTCCAACGAGTAACAGCAACAGGTTACGTGCAAAGTTAAGCTATTCTATTCGGTGTAGTGGAAACTTTTAAAATTTATTGACGTCGATATTTTAAAGTTCATTGAATATCTGTTGTGAAATGAATAGAGGAAGCGGGAAAATCTGTTAGCCTAAACCACTAGCAGACAATATGTTTCCTATTTTGTGTGTTCAGGGATAATATGTGCTCGTTAGTTTTTACCTCGGGAATGTGAATTGAAATGCGGAACAAAGCTACTGAATTAATCATTGGAGCAAAATTTTGGGAAAGGTTTTATTTTGGGTTTTTCAATAGTAAAATATATGCTAATTCGATATTGTACTTCTGTGAGTTGATTAAATTTTATAGTCCTAGTATCCCATTGGAAAAGGAATTTTTAACGCGTTTTTGTTTCAATCTTATTTTTGGAGCAATGACTGCCCGTCTTTTGGAGGATAATATTTAAGTCCCAAAGTCCTCAAATTAGGTGGCGCAAAATTAATCATGCAATTTTGTTTTTGAATTACTTTTTTACTAAATAAAAAAAATGATTTTATGTGAACCTTTAAAATTTTTTCGGTTAAGTGGAAAAGATGATATCCGCCAAGTGGCTGCCGCCAGTGTTGATACACATTTGTGCCCGTTTTATCGAATTTTCCATGACTTTCCGCAAGATTTCCGGAGATAACTGTCGAATAGCATTCCTGTCGAATATTCTCCTTAAGGCCTGCGATTGTCTGAGGCTCGTTGGCATAAACCTGCGACTTCAAGAAGCCCCAAAGAAAGAAGTCTGGGATGGTTAAGCCCATGCCAAATCGCCAAAACGGGAGATTACGCGACCAGGAAATGCTTCCTTCACAATATGCATTGTGGCTCGTGCTGTGTGTGCGGTTGCACCCTCTTGTTGAAACCACATGTTCACCAAGCCCCGCCCCGCTCATCCAATTCCGGCAGTAAGAAGTCGTTTATCATGGCCCTGTAGCGTTCGCCAGTAACAGTGACCGTATTGCCGATGGCGTCCTCAAAAAAATAAGGCCCAATCACTCCTCCCGCGTGAACGCCTCACCATACAGTAATGGCTCTTCGTGCATCACACGCGGATTTTCAGTGCCCCAGAAACGAAGATTTTACTTATTGACGTAACCGCTTAAGTGGAAACGCGCCTCGTCGCTCATGATTATTTTCGACACAAAACCGTCCAAAATCGTATAAAGTAACTGATGTGCATTGTAGTCAGGCGTCGTCCCTGGGTCCTAATGCAACAGTAAATGGTGAGCTCTATAGGCGCATGATAACAGAGTATTTCTCCCATAAAATCGAAAATATTTATGTGGAAATATGTGGTTCCAACAAGACGATGTTACTTGCCACACATCGGGTGCAACGTTGAATGTTTCGTGGGAAATGCTCCCAACTGGCCGCCAAGATCATGCGATTTAATGCCGTTGAATTTCTTTTGCAGGATTAAGCTAAAATTCGTTTCTAACCCAACAAAACCGAAACGTTGAATCAGCTAACGAACATCCGCCAAGCTATAGCCGGGGTACCGCCTCGAACCTTGAAAGGGTCAAATTCTGCAGAAAGTACAGAGACGCCTATTTGGTGGATAATATATTTTATACGTAACATTTTCGGTAGTAAAAAAATTGCCTGATTTTCTTAAATTTGTGTATTTTTTTTTTAAATCGGAAACTCAAATTGTTTCACCGTTTCCATCATTTGCAAGTTATAAAACTGGTCATAAGCCACCCCTGATCAATAAACACATATTACATTCAGCTCCTGTCTTGCTTCCTTAGTTTCCTAAGCAAGCTCTTGTCCAGTTTTCAGCACCCGTCAGATTTTTGCTGCACCAGTTTGGTTCTTCGTTCTTCAAATTATTAGCTTGGAGTAGTTGGAGAAATACGCATGTACATATGTATGCCGGCCATAAGTTTGGAATCACTTTCTGGTTTCCATCAGCCTGTTCCTCTAACTACAGTGAAAAGACGCTTGATTGAAGCCGGCTTAAAAGGCAGGGTAGCAGTTCGAAAACCTTCCCTCAGGTCTCAAAATCGAGCTAAAAGATTGCTGTTGGCCAAAGAGCGTAAAAATTGGACGATGGAAGACTGGGTGGAGTAAGGCGCTATGGACCGACGAGTCCAAATATAAAAAAAATACCAAAATACGATTCCAAACTTATGGCTGACAGTGTATATGTATGCATTTGTAAGCCCAGGAAGTATTCCAAATCAAGTTCATGACTACCAAAAGATACGAAATTTGTTTATTTATCTACCTATTCTGCTCCGTAACACAACTGCCCAGCTGATCTTTGACGTGAAATCTGTAGATCTGTAGAATACAAACTCCCCCCCACTCCTCCTTCGGCATTATTTGACTTTTTTTCTCCTTGAATAAAGCTCGCTCCCCATTCGTCCTCAGCAATTCTACCTTTCCGATGTAAATAATTAGCAGAACAAACATTTCTCATTCTATTTCGTTCGCTATCCTGCGTCTTTTCACTTTTTTTTGCCTCTTCTTCCATCAGGACTTTTCTATAAAAAGAGGCAAACCTATGTACAACTACGAGTCGGCTAATTTAAGCAAATTCCAAGGAATGTAAAATATGCTAATTGTATGGCACGACACTACCGGCGAAGCAATGCAGATAAATGTTTTTGCTACACTGCACTAGATCCATCCGTCTCTCCAGCATAGACTAGCACACTAGCACACCTACATTTGCGAGCACATCCTGCTGGATCCGAGTTCCGAGAACTCATGTATCGGAATGGAATGTAGTCCAATTAAAACTCGAATGGAATGAGGTATTTGGGTATGCAGTCGGTTTAGGTATAGATACATACGACGACGCATACATTGTACACACAGCGGGGTGTGGATACATGGTTACATTGCTGATTATGTTGGTAAACAAGTCGAGAAGAGTTGGTTTTCATTAGATTGAAATTGGGGTGGTGTGGGGGTAGAACCGAGCGGACAAAAAAAGGGAAAAAAAAGGAAACCATTGTATGTGCTACGAATTGAACCATTTTATCCCATGCTTAGGAGTTTATTTGTTCTGCCAATGTCTGGTGTTCATTTGGATTGTGCACATGGGAAATTTGTAATTAATCTCGTTTACATCTTGATATGAATACAAATGCTCTAACGAATGACATTGGTGCTGTGCGGCGCGATGTACGTACATTTTTGTTGATGACAGCAATGCAAAAGAAAGAGAGAATGAGTTACAAACATGGCTACTGAATTGGCATTCAAATTAGCTCATTAATTCATTCTATTTGATTCACGAGGACTTCAGTCCTATCTGCAGCATATTTTAAGGATATCTTTGGACCACTCAGTGAATGACAGACAACAAATTGGTTGCCCAGAAGTACCTGAATTGATTACCTATTGCTCTGGGACATCATTGGTCCTTCGAGCGTGGTCTATGAACTGCTTGCGTTGCAGGAGTTTGGCCAGTAACGAATGACCAAGCCTGTAACTAAATATTTCGTTTACATCTTGCATAGTTTACATTGCAAAATCATGCTACAACTTCAGGTGCAATTTAAGTCTAGAAAGGGAGGGTAACTTCTGGAGATAAAAAGCTCTTCAGATATACTGAAAACCATAAGAGATCATTAACCATTGACGACGTTTGCTGCTGTCTAGGTTGGTCATAAGATCGTCCTATTCAATCCTGCTTCGCTTCTTATGGCCATTTTGACCGCTAATTTAAGATATGGTGGGTAATACTATCCAATGAGGCGAAACTACCCCAGCATCTGGAATAATTTCAGCATTTTTAGGGGCTGAAGTAAGTCGAAGAAACAAACTGAAAGTGACGTGTTAAAATATTTCATTTATGAGCATTGGATGTGATTTAAGTAAATAATTTCCTTTGGGCCATAAGCAAAAATAGAACGACTCCACCTTCTGTACTATTTTGGCCTTAAAGCACAAATCTTGAAATTTTAGCCGAACGAAGCAGGTCTCATGTAATTAAGTTTTGATAAATCGGTAGCGAATTTTAACAGACCATATGTGGTTCAGAACCTAGCTTAGCTTCTCACGAGCATTCGTGTTGTGGGTGACATAATTTTTCGCGCAATGAAAGGGCCTTACCGTACGAATCATTGAGCGACGAGGCCCACAAAGTCAGACATAAGTGTCGAAATGGATAAAACTTGTATTGCCCCTATCCGTGCAAAAATTTGGGTCATCTGGTAAACTTCAGTGATGCAGGGAAAGTTGAGTTTCCAGGGGCAGTTCTTGTATTTATTTTAGTCATTCCTAGAAGACGTGTTTTGGAAACAAATCATCCAAAAACATGATGATCCCGTTCTCCTTAAGTATTCATCGTCGTGAGAACCAATGTTAAGCCCACAATTACTTACTTACTTAAGATGGCGCTACAGTCCGGGGTGGACCTGGGCCTCAACCAACAAACGTCTCCAGCCAGCTCGACCTCCAGCCAGCTGCCTCCAGTTTCGCACGCCAAGTTGGTTGAGGTCCCCTTCCACCTGCGTGCGCCACCTGAGTCGCGGTCTTCCTTTACTGCGCCGTCCCTCGGGAATGGATTCGAAGATTTTCCGGGCCGGAGCATTTGTGTCCATGCGTTTTTCATGACCCAGCCACCTCAATTGTTGACTTCTGGCCAAGTCGATATCGCTGAACAGCCCATACAGTTCGCTGTTGTATCTCCTCCTCCATTCACCGTCTATACAGACGGGACAAAAATCACCCGAAGAATTTTCCTCTCGAAGCAGCCAAGAGCGACCTCATCCCCTTTTGACAGGGTCCATGCCTCTGCGCCATAGAGCAGGACTGGGATGATTAGAGTCTTGTATAGGGACTTTCCTGGCCTAAAACCACACTGATATGGACCGATCAGGTTGTTGACGAACGGTTTCAGGCGATCACATAATACGCAGATAAGATCTCATATGCGATGTTAAGAAGACTGATGCCTCTGTAGTTTACGCAGTTCAGAAGGTCTCCTTTCTGCAGGATCGGGCAAGCAATGCTGAGGTTCCATTCATCGGGATACTTACGTCCGACCATATTTTACAGATGAGTTGGCGCATGCTCCTTACCAAGTCATCCCCGGCTGCTTTGAATAGCTCGATAGGAATTGAATACATCCACATAGTCTATGTACATTTCGGCTAGTTGTAGGCTATGTACATTTAGTAATTGGTGGTATTTAAGTAGGCTTTGTCTACAAGTCTACTGTAGCATGAGTGATATTTTTGAAAAAATAATATAAAAGGAATCCTTTTCTACTTAAGGCAAAGCTGGGCAAGTTCAAAAAATTCTCTTAGAGGCAATTACGAGCACCATCAAATATTCATTGGCACACAATGCCCAAGGGTTTACGTACTGTATACGTTGGCATTGACCTAACGCGTGGCTAAGACCGTTTATCTTATACATATGTACATATGTATATTGCTAGTTGGAAACGAGGGTTTTCAGTTTTGTGTTGTATATGATTTGGTGCGCTGTAATGACACATCAATACATAGTGACTCATCTAAGCTACGGGAATACGTTGTATGATAGACCGAGTAAATGCTATCAACTGGAACTTAAATCTCGAATTTCATGCACAGATTCTAAAGAAACTCGTATGGGAGGACGTAAACAGGGACTACACGTCACCGTATCTTGACGCTGAAAAACTATTATGTTACACTTTTCCAAATAGTAAAGAATAGGAAACCAATGAACCAACAAAAGACAAGTCTGTATTGATTTAAGGATAATAGATGTATTAAAGATGGATGGATATAAGAACGGGCGCGGCGTATTTTCCGAAAGACAAAACAAACACATCTCAATAAGCCTACCTGACCACCGCAGCCTTTCAAGCAAAGGTCCTGGCAATGAAAGAGGTAGCCAGTATGGTATCAATGATGGAAACACCACGAGGTGATTTTTATTTGTCAGGCGGCCATTAAAGTAATTTTTGCTACTAAGATCAAGTCCAAGCTAGTTCGACGGTATCGCGAAGAACTTAAGGTTCTTAGTGCGAAACACAATATAACTCCCAGCTGTTTCCCTGGTCCCATGGGTGTAATCTCAGAGAACAAGTTGTGGGTAAGATACTTATGAAAACCAATAAAGGAGGAACTCGCTAATCACCCGTAACATATCAAGGAAGCCTTAAATACGATAAATACAGAACGAACAAACTTTTAAAAAATTACAGAAAATCGCTGTTGATGTTGATTTGTGCGGCCACTCGGCGCAACCTTCTAAAAACCATTCAATGAAACTTAAACTCAACGCTGACAATATAGGAAGAGGCTGCGATGATGAAGATGCTCACGAGGATAGACCTCACTTCCTTTGCCACTGCCCAAGCCTATGTGATAGTGGTGTAAGAAAAGTACTCATTCGGTACAATGTATTCGTTACTACCATGTACTCATTCGTACTCGTTACTCAGATACGTATTTGCTTACTCATTCTGTTTGCACTACCCAACACATTTCAGGAGATTCTTATTCGCCACAGATATGTATAAGAATACCCGTTGTCTCTTGTACTACCAACAAGAATTTTTCTAAGAGATTCTCTTACTCGCCCAACACCAATACTATCTTCTTCTTCCTTTATTCGGCGAGGTTATGATCAGGATTATAGGGATCATAACCCTCCCACTTTACTGCATCCCTACTGTTCCGCCTGTGGGGTTCGCCGATTCGACCTCAGAAAATATCTGCAGGCCTCCCGGTTTCGGATCACTTCGTCACTGAGGCCGAGCAAATGCTGCTGTTTTTGCATTTGGGTGATCCAGGAGTTTTTTGGCCTGCCTCTCTTCCGCGCTTCTGTAGGAACGTTGATTAACATTGCCCTTTTGACAGGGTTCGTAGGATCCCACCTTTGAACATGGCAATACCAACCGAGCCGATCGTGCTCCAATTTTTTAGAGATCGGTTCTCTGACGTGGAGGCTTCCTCGGATCTTCGAACTTCTAATTCGATCAAGCTTTGTTACTCCTGCTGTCATGCGAGGCATCTTCAGCTCAGCTGCCATTAATTCAGTTACACTGTCCAGCACACGCAAACCGTATGTGAGCGCCGGACGAACAACTGCGGTGTAGAGCCTTCCTTTCAGCTTAGGGGGCATTTTTCGGTCACAGAAGATAGCAGAGTTTTCCTGCCACTTCATCCACCCTACGCTTACGCGATGACTGATGTCGTCATCAGTAGTTGCTTCGCTATTGATCATAGATCCCAGATACTTGAACTTTTCGCACTTGGGAATCACTTTTACATTCAAATAAATGTCTGGACCAGGTCGGAGTGTCTTTTTTTTGGACTAATTCGATACCCATTTCCCTCCAAAACATCCACCCATACATCAAGTGCTCGTTGCAGGGACGTTTGATCCTCACTTATGATGGCTCCATCGTCAGCAAAGAGTAACTGATGCACTTTGGGGTCCGTCACTTTTCCTTCAAGCAGATAATCCAAGACAGCAATAAATAACAAAGGACTTTAGACGCTTCCCTGGTGCACACCGACTTTAATTGGGAACTCTTCGGAGACTCCGGCGGAGCATCTGACTCTTGTCTTTGCTCCGTCATACATGTCCAAGATCATCTGTACGTAGGGTTCTGGAACTCCTCGGTGTCTTATGTGGTGCCACCCATATCAGATCTCTTGGTTGTCTATCGAATGATTTTTCAAATTCAACCAACACCAGATGCAAATCCTTTAAGGCATTATCACACCAATACTATAATCGTATAAAATTGTCCTTTGTAAAATATGTCAACAAAACAATATCACCTCACAAGGAGGCAGACAAATTGTACACACGGACACGCGATATGTTGGCATGAGTGAAAAGAGAACAGATTACTTTTGTATTCAGAATTGTATTTGCATAGTTGACAATGTGTTTTATAGGCGGCACTCGCGAGTATTAAGTACTCGTTACTTTTATCCGAGTACTTATGAAAAAATATCGAATGAGTACGAGTAGTCAAATGTATTCACATTTTACATCACTGCTATGTGACTTGATAGACAAAAGTTAAGGAAAACCTTTCTTACAGGACATACTCACAAGAACAATTTGACGTCTCGCTAAAAAATTGCTCCAGGTTTCCACGGGCGTCAGGATAGTTGGAGACCCTAATCAGCAAGGAGCTGTAAGCTAGCAACCCAGTTCATGACCTGGTACCACCCCCACCACCCGATTCAGCAACACAATGGGTTCACAAGATAAGTCAAGTCATTTCCCTTTGTTCAAGGATTGTGTGCGTATTTCTACTAGAAGTAGCAACTAGTCTATCTTTAGCAATTAATATAATTTTTCTTTAATGCTTGACCATTACAAGGTGAGTAGTAACAAAGACGTAAATCCTTGCTGCTGATGACCCTAAAATAGATATAGAGCACAAGAGACAGCCAACGGTGAACCCCCTTAATTATGTATCTTCTTCCACAGTGTATGTATGTATGTATCTATGCTTATTATTTATATTTTTTTGAAGAAATTCAAATCGTTGTTCAACCATGAACTGCATTAAATTAAGTGTGAAATTGCAATTTCATCATCAAATCGCAATTATAGTGGAAGTAGGGCGATGTGCAGCAGTATCAAATTAGTTTTACCTTCGTCTGATAAAATTATGTATCGTCGATAGACAACTAGGTCACCACCTGCAAGAAGAGGATTGAAATATAGTTAATGTATTTTAGAAAATTAAGAATAGCAATCGGTGCTTAAAAATGTCATACCATTGATTTCACATTCTGCTTGCAAATGTCTTACGTTTTAAGGCTACTTGCAGGTTTCATTGACAGTTTTTTCTATTTATATACAGGCTCTTTCAACGTACAGCTTGTCTGTGCATAGGCGGAGCACTTCGTACAACACACTCTGCGGCACTGGACATTTTATTCCATCTAATACCCCTCGATGTATTTAGCAAGCAA
Source organism: Blera fallax (assembly GCA_946965025.1). NCBI lineage: Eukaryota > Metazoa > Arthropoda > Insecta > Diptera > Syrphidae > Blera > Blera fallax. The sequence continues at coordinate 44,914,216 of OX337244.1, read as the reverse complement.
ATGCCAGCGAATGCAGCCCTTCGCCTTGAAGCTACCCAACAGTGGTCAAGAAACGAAGTCGGCCACGCTTCTATTCTGAAAAAATTCAAAATTTCGAAAACACTGACTAGACCATCCCACGTCTAAATTACTTCATAGTCACCATCCTTTCCAGATCACTCTGGGAGGACGATGCATTTTTAGAAGATGAATCAATTCACATCTACACTGACGGGTCAAACACCAAAGACGGAGTTGGTGCAGGCGTTGTCTCTGATAGGCTTAATCTTAAGCTCGCTTTTCGTTTTGCAAATCATTGCGTGTTTCAGGCGGAAATAATGGCGATCAAAGAAGCCCTATCCTGGCTTAAGAAAAACGTGATATCTGTTAGAGATATCCGCATCTTTTAAGACAGTTAAGCAGCAATCAAATCCTTGGAATCGACATCTATAAATTCTTTAGTAGCTTTAGACTGCCGTTCGTCCCTTGTGGAGATGGCTGGGCAGTTCAATATTCACCTGTGTTGGGTGCCGGGGCATAGAGACATTCCACGGAATTGTAAGGCCAATGATCTCGCCAGAATAGGAACAACTATACCCATCTTCCCGGACAAAGGCACCTTAAGTATACCATACCAATCGCTATTCGCAAGTTTAAACTTAAGCTGGATGCTGTCGAGAGTACAAATCTTAGGTGGACAAGTGGTCAACATGTCTAGCAACGAAACAGATTTGGCCGAAGCTAGACCTAAAACGCTCTAAGGATTTGGTGTCTCTCAATAGATGGTGGCATATCGGCACCACAATAGGTGTCATCACTGGACACTGTCTAATAGGCAAGGCTAGGTCTCTTTGCGAACGACTTTTGTAGAAGCTGCATGGATGAAGAAGAGGAGGAAACTATTCCTCACCTTCTTTGTTTCTGCCCAGCTCTCTCCCGTAGAAGGAAGCTTCACTTAGGAGCCTCCTATTACAACGATATAGGCGACCTGATGAATATTGACATCAAGAGCCTCATACGCTTCATAAAAAGCTCAAAATGGTTTTAACGAGTAGGTAGAGAGAAACTTTCTCCCATGATCCACGTGGTATCACAATGGACCTGCCATTGGTCTAAGCGTGCTGGCGACTCCTTTCTGGCAGCCACTTCAACCTAACCTAACCTATGCAGGCTCCTACCACTTTTCCAATAAAACTCTCTTGCAATGTGATTCTTAGACAGCAGCATAGTAGCGCTATTGCGCACTTGTGCAGTTATTTTTTATTTATTACACTGCTTCTATAAGCTTTAAGGAACATTAAAAACGCAGCCCTTGCTTTCGAGATTGGACAGCTCACATTGGGCATTTGGTGTTGTCGTTAGTAGAGATAATATTTTCAAGGTGTCAAGTCTATACACTTTGCGTATCAGTAAGGCAGATAAGAGCTCAAGTTTACTTACTTACTTAAGGGACTCCCTACCCTTGGCGAGTCTCTGCCTGAGACATGGCTGCCTTCCACCCTCTGCGGTCGCGGTCACGTTGCTTCCAGTTGTGAAGACCAAGTTTTCTGGCATCCGCGACAGCTTGGTCTTTGTACCGGAGGTTAGGTCTTCTTCGCCGTCTCGAACCTGGGGGCTGTGATTCGAAGATCCTCTTGGGTGTAGCGTTGTTTTCCATTCGCTCGATGTGGCCGAGCCAATGTAGTCGACGTATCTTAGCTTTTTGGACTACATCCACATCCTGGCACAGCTCATGAAGCTCGCGGTTGTATCTTCTCCTCCATTCGCCCTCCTCGCATATGGGACCTAATATCCGCCGAAGTATTTTTCGCTCGAAGCTGCCCAATAGAGAGATTGCTTCCCGCCACACTCAGATCAATGCTGACCCATTGTGATGCCCTTTGGGGGAGAGGATGTCCCTTGTCCATTGAAACCCGTTTCCGATTCTAATTTGCTCCGATAATTATTGATGCGAGTCTTTGCATACAAACCATCCTGAGGACTTGATAAATTTCATTATCTTGTCTGATGGCGTGCTGGCGAGTTCATCTAGGTCTTGGAAGAAGTAGCTCCGTAGGAATCTGTTCCTGCTGTGTTGGAGGCCAGGGCAGTGACATTGGAAGTGGGTTGTGTCCTCAAAAGCTCCCTTCACCACAACCTCTGCAGAGTTCTTCTTCCGTCAGACGTAGTTTTTCAAAGATACCGTAGAGAGTTATGCCCCGTGATAACCCTAACGAGGATGGAAAAGGATTTCCTGTCTTCCCGTATAAGTCTCTCGGTTCTGCCTTTATCGAAGGACGGCCATAGTTTCCTTGTGATTACACATGAATCCAAGGAGGTCCATCTGGTGTTCGCCTCTTTTATGGTTATTTTCCCTACTTCAAGCTTAAGTGCGCAAAGCGGGATGTTCACGAGTGGTTCTGTTTGTCTTGAAATGGCCGCAGAACCCTCTCTTGCTAATTCGTCAGCTTTCTCGTTACCAGGTATACCGTCAAGTCCAGGGACCCAGCAGAGCGATACCTTGTGCTGTGTTCCAAGAACCTTAAGCTCTTCTCGACAGCACTTCACAAGTTTCGATTTAATTTCTGTTGCAGTTGGTCTGCTTTCGTACTTATCGCCCGGCACTCGGCACCATATAGCAGAACTGGTAAGATGAGCGTTCTATAGAGCATTAATTTGGTCCGTCGAGTTAGGAGTTTTGAACCAAGTTGTTTTGTCAAACCAAAGTAGCAGCGGTTTGCTAGGGTTATTCTTCGCCGGATCTCCACAAAGGTGTCATTTGTGGGATTTATATTTGTTCCAAGGTAGATGACCTCCTTAAACAGCTCAAGTTTACCTCTACAAAACTGTTAACATATTTATATGATAGCCCACATCAGGCACTTGTGGGCGCCGTAGCTCACTGATTAGTGGGTTCAACTAATGATCTGGAGTTTCGAAGTTCGAATCCCAGAGAACAGGTTTTTCGTGAACCCACCTCTCGCGAATGTCGTTTATTAGAAGCTTTTCAATTCGCCTTTCGGATATGGCTTTAAATTGTAGGACCCTTCCATTTGTGGGAAAGAACATAACACACACAATGCCCTGGACCACATACGGGCTGCTGTGCCAAATGCAATATTTTTTTTTGAATTTTGTACTTATGCGTCAGTAGTATCCATGTAATGGCTACCATTGTCACCGTCTTCGATTATTCACTTCGAAAAGAAGTACACTTCCTCGAAAATTTGGTTCAACAGTTTTTTCGAATCTAAGAGTAGGAGCCCTGGGAATACCGTGTGACAAGGCTTACAAACCTATTTGTTCCCCAAGCAGTATAAGATGGCGATAGTTCTCAGGTGCACCCACGTGCATTAGAAGCCAGGGGAAAAGACAGATGTGAAAAATTGCCAAGAAGCGCGTTATAGCGCATAAGTCACAAATCACACCCTCATGGACGCCCTTATAAAAAAGACAAAAAAAATCGACTACAATCAACTTACCCATAAATAAGCTCCTAGCTCTGATTTTATAGCACTCTTCTCTCCAATAAAATTCCCAAGCATAAAGGTTAAAATCAAATCGCACAACGGATTTACCTTTCGAAAAGGAATACTCCGCACCAAGCACTTGTGCAAATCCTCTGGCGAAATTGGCCGAAAAGAAGGAAACATTTCACATGCAAACAAGATAAACCTTTTGTTGCTTGTAAAAATAAATATTTTCCCACGGCACGTGTAAACAACAGTATTCATACGTGGAATACAACTATAAAACGGACAAAGAGTCTGCCAATGCCGGTGGCATGACGTTAAAATTCGTCCGAATGTAGACACAAGAATGCATTAAATCCTTTGCGGATGGTAGAGCATACCACCCCCCCTTACCAACAGCCCCATCGTTTTAAACCGAACAAAATTGCAAATAGTTTATGGCGTACATAAAGATTGGCAGTGAAAAATCGCGTAAAACACACGCGATTTCCATTCAAGTGGAAATCGCAATGGAAATGGAAAGGTTACACGATAGCTAAAAGTAAAGGATACGGATGCATATAAAATTCGAGAGCACACCTGTCTGGAAGCGGAATGGCAACCAAATAGCGTTGCCAAGCATATCAAATATTGTACAGAAATTTTCAGTTCGAAATTCACTTTATTTCGTGTGCCATGTTGATGTATGGAATGGCCAAGGAATTATTTAATACAAGCCTGAAGATAGTACATGTTAACATGGTACAGACTACATGTGTGAAACAATCCTTGGTATTTACGCTACAAGACCGCTAGCTTGCTCAGTTTTAAAAAAGAAAACTTGCCCTTACAAAAAATCGGAAACATACATACATAAATCCTTCAACCCCTCGGGGGGCATAGGACGTCAACAACGCCTGCGCGCCATCTTGTTCGGAGTTCTGCAACGCGTTTCAACTCTCTCCAACTCATTCCTAAAGAGCTCGATTCCTCTTCGACTGTTCTGCGCCACGTATGCCTAGGGCGTCCCGCTGTTCTGCCAGCCTCGGTGAGCGGATTCCACTGCATGGCGTACTTCGCAATGGAATTGTCTTCGCGCCGTAGGGTGTGTCCAATCCACTGCCACTTTCTCCTCCGTATAGTAAAGTTTATAGGTTCTTGGCCCGTTCTCTGATAAAGCTGTTCGTTGGAGATACGGTTCGGCCAAAAAATCCTCAGGATGATTCTTAAACATTTATTTACGAAGACTTGCAGCTTGCGGTTAGTGGTGTCCACCTTCCAGGTACTGCATCCATAAAGCAGCACCGATTCTACGTTGGAGCGGAACAGTCGCAACAGCTGATAACATTGCTTCTCCAGATTTTGGATAGCATTTCGAAGGCAGCTTTAGCCTTCCCGATTCTGCTGCACACATCCAGTTCGGTGCCACTGCGGTTAGCCGAGACCACACTTCCTAGATAAAGAAAGTTGTCAACTTTCTCGACTTCCTGTCCGGCAATGTTGAGTTGAGCGCGGGTGACAGAAGTACTTAGGGCTTTTGTTTTGGCTGTGTTTATTTTGAGCCCCACTTTGTTTGCCTCAGCTTCTAGATTGTGGGCCATCATATGATGGTCCATTATCCGATGTAGTAGGCAAACATCGTCAGCGTAGTCTAGGTGTTTAAGGTAAGATGTCATTGTCCAACGAATTCAACAACTACGCCTTCCGTCAATGCTACATGGAGTACGTCGCTGATAACCACCAAGAACATTAGTGGTGACAGTATGCACCCCTGACGTACTCCACTTTGGACTTCAAAATTCTCCGACACCTTACCAACTTGAAAGTGTTGCAAAGATTCAACGGGCAGGCTGTCTGGGGGTGACGGGATCGACGAGATCAACACCAACAGCAGCTCTGGAAACAATACTGAATCTGCTTCCACTTGACATACATATACTGGGCAAATACGGTAGCTAAAACTGCACTAAGACTAAGGGAAGCCGGTCTATGGATAGCTAAACCTTTTGGTCATGCCTCAGTTCTAAATCGATGGAATGCATCGAGAATCCGAACGGAAACGGACTACATCATCCCACTATCAAACTGCAACCGGAGATTCTCTATTAGAATTCCTAGCATGAATTGAAGGCAGAGTCCCTTTCGAGAATGAACTGGCTATCTTCACCGAAGGATCTAAAATGATCGCTGGTACGGATGCCGGTGCACACAGTGAGTCTTGAAACTCTTATCGCTCGTTTAGACTTGGGGGCAGGTGCAGTGTTTTCCAAGCTGAAGTTTCTGCAATAAAACAAGCTGCGGACATGATTATTGAGGAAAATATCAGCATCTTTGTCGACAGTCAAGCAGCCATTAAGGCTTTGCAGTCCACATCGATAAGATCCAAGCTCGTAAAAATCTGTAAAAGCGGACTGGATGACATCTCAGCGGCCAATAAGGTGACCCTGTGCTTAGCCCACACGGATATCTCCGGTAACGAAAAAGCGGACGAACTAGCCAGAGAGAGGTCACTTATGAAATCCTCACGGCCCTGTCTGAGGCTAGTATACAGCACAGTACACTGCAAAGGGAGATAGAAATCAAGACCATTGAGGACGCCAACAAATGCTGGTACCGAGCGCAACAGCCAAATCATTATGGCCAGTCTACGTCAAAAGAGATCTATCAATCTTATGGAACTAAGTCGAAGGGATATCCGAATAGATGTTGGCGTCGTGACAGGACACTGTGTGATAGGTAATCACGCAGCACGGCCAGGATGACCGCACAACGACTACTGTAGCAGCTGCAGGGACGAAGAGGAAATAGAATCCGTTCGTCACCTCCTTTGTGACTGTCCAGCGCTGGCCATTAAAAGAAGAGGTGCTCTTGGCAGATATTTTATACTACCGGATGGAGATGGGCCATCTACATGGATGTATGTATGTAGATTAATTTTTGCTACAATCATTTTCCTATATAATATAGTACCATGTTCCCACTGAACCGAAATCGGGAGGTTTCGATGGGATTTTTCCTGATACCTCTGTAAGCCATTCCCACCGAGTTGAAATGATTTCAAATGTCATTAGCTGTCACTTTTGAAGTGGCTGTCAAAACAATTGTTTGTTGATGCAAAATAATTAGTGAAAATGCGTTCTATAGTGATTATAGATGATTGTCTTAAAAAATAAACGAGTTAAATAAATATTTGCAAATATTCCCTTGAAAATATTGCCGCAACTGTTTTGGCATCTAATATTTTGGCGCCTATAAATGAGCACCAAAATAAACCGAAGTTCACGCTGTAGGCTTGTTTAGTTTGACAACCTCTCACGGATGGATGAACTCAAGAGGATTTCAACTAGATTTCGTCGAAATCACGAGGTTCGAAACCCGGAAAATGTATGGCGAAACCTCGGAGGCTTGGAGAAATTTGACGAAACCTCGCGATCTCGTTCGGTGGGAGCATGGTATGACTTTGATTTTCCCATAATCTCATTGGACTAACTTATGTGTTACTGTACATACTTATTGCATTTTTTTTACTTTCAACAGATCTTTATTTGTTTTTAAATAAAATCGTGGCCTCTACTCAAAAACTGGAATTTTTTTGTTGATATGACAACACTGTAAGTAATCTTTGGTTTTAATACTTGCACGCAAATGAGTGTGAGAAGGATGTATTGATGAAGTCTTAAACGATGTGAGCAGGGAGATATTATTTCATTTAAAGTACTTCATAGGCGAAGTCATTTTCAAAGGCATCAGTGATTATGCAGACCCTGATTACTTTTCTGCAAGTGATGCATGCATGAGTAAGAATGTAGAGTAATCTGTGCGAACGTTTTTCTTATAAGCTGTATTTAAAGAAAGCCAAGCCCACAAGTTCCATCAGGCATTTGTCAAGGAAATTGTTCCTGACAATATCCGTTTTTTTTTTGTTTTTTAATTTAATATTTATGTATGTATATTTCGGCCACAAGAAGCATTCCAATTTTTTTTTTCTTTTCGCTTGCATGTTCCCCATCTCGCAAGTTATTATTCGTTTTAAGCGTATTGAACATATGCCAAGGATTTCGATGGGAAACGAAAATTTCTATCTTTTTCCCAGGAGTCATTATTACGAAGAAAACTCCCAAAAGGGAGGGGCCAAAGGAAACAATGGTAATCGATTCTGTGTAAGAATTTCAGGAAGTAGATAAAAATGTCATTTAAATGGTGTGGAACGATATTTCTTTTAGTTTTCTTCTGGTAGTTCAAATTGGATGAGGCATTTTTTTTTTTTTTTTATAATTTACCCGCACTCAAGGGGTTGTGAATACCTTTTTAATGTTTATACACAGTGCGGGCGTTTGAAATGAAGATAGAGAGAGAGAGAAAGAGATTGGTGTAGTGGTTTGAAACTCAGGTGTATTAGGTTTCACACATTAGCTCCAGGGGTGGTGTCCAGATAGCTGGGGAGAATTTTTGCTGTCATTATTTGTTTTGCCTTCGCTTCTGATTCACAGTATTTTTTTCCCGATCTACCTGGTGTCATGAGCATATCAATTATCAACAGAGCGATCAATTTCTCCAGCCATATGACAAACCTACTGCCAGTGTTATGCCTTCACAGTAGTGTTGTCATAAGCTTTCGCAATTGATCGGACTGCCTTTTATCATATATGCATGCTGACACCAGGGATTGAACTGTGAACCATCAGCTCGACAAACGATGACGCTACCACTACACCATTGCCACCCTTAAGGCATTCACTTTAAAGTCCTTTTTTTCAGCTTTTTAAGTCATGACGGTTTGCAGTTTAAATTATGATCGCCATTATTAAGTTGACTCTAAGATCGGCGACAGTTTGTTACATTTTTTGCCTTTTATGTAACTGTAATGGAGTTATGGGGTTACAATCACCTTTAGTTACCACTCAAAGTGGTACACCGATGGCTCAGAAACAGAAAACGGAGTTGGTGCAGGCATAACTTCAAGGCAACAACTTTAAACAAGCAATTTCTCTGGGCTGCTCCACATCTGTCTTTCAAACCGAGGTTTTTGCAATTGAGCTACATATGTGCCAGAGAGTGCATCAGACGCAACCTGCGTAGAAAACAAACTGTCGTCTTTTCCGACAGTCAAGCGGCTATAAAGGCTCTGAACTCCTTTTGTTTTGAGTCCAAGCTCGTCTGGAACTGCCTGGACGCTCTAAAGCAGTTCGCTGCTCATAATCAAATCACGATTTATTGGGTTCCAGGACACGAGGGCAATAAAATTGCTGATGAGCTAGCGAGATTCGAATCGTAATCTTCATTCATTGCGGCTTACCACTAGTCACATAAAAACGGAGCTCAACTCATGGGATCGTCAGAGAGTGTTGGAACACAACAACTGGGCTACGTCAAGCCAAGGGATTCATCAATGCTTCCGATAGCAAGAGAAGTCAGTAAATTCTCACATTGAACCACCGTGATCCTAAGCTCCTCACGGACTTCCTCAACGGATACTGTTCACTCAACTATCATCTCCATAAGATGGACATAAGTCCTCCGGACATGTGTCGATTTTGTCTAGAAGATCAAGAGACTGCCGAGCATATCCTGTGCGATTGTCCCCCCATAGCTCGAAGCAGGCAAAGACACTTTGGAAGGGAGATCAGTTCCCCTAACATAGCCAACCAGGCACCCGCAAAAACGATCCTAAGATTCCTTCACGACCTTGGTCTTTACTCAGGATAAATATTCTCTCCTTTACTAGGTGAACCTAGGGATAGCACAAAAGGTCTTTTAGGTCGCAGTGCTTGTCTGACCTTCCCAGGGATAGGCAGAAGGGCCGACATAAATCGTTAAGAGGGCAGCGATCACAGGTGCTATGCGTACCTGCCCGACAGCAGCTTTAAAAGCAATAGTTGGGCTTTCACCCCTTCATGTCTTCACTAGGAAGACAGCCGCTAGGTGTGCTATCAAGTTGCAGATAGAATACAAATATAAATCAGGTGACCATTTGGAATATGAAAATTCTTGACTCAATCCCCAAAAGAGACATGTTTTGTACCATCCCTGACAAGGAGTACTATTTCGGTAGGTTATTTGAGGTAGAAATATTAGATCGTGCAAATTGGTCTAATTGTGCTCCGGCTTTAGACCCTACAGGTCTGGTTTGGTTCACAGACGGATCGAAAATGGAATCTAGAGTTGGAGCTGGTGTCTTTGGACCCAATACCAAAGTCTCGATACCTATGGGAATGTGTCCCACGGTATTTCAGGTTGAACTCCATGCCATTGAAATCTGCGCTAGGTTAAACCTTTGTAAGGGTATTAAGGGCGCGAGAATATGTATTTTCAGATAGTCAGGCAGCACTCAAAGCGCTGTCGTCCAATTTAGTGGACTCCATATCAGCTAAATGCTGCTATGATGCACTGCAATCCCTGACGAGACACAACAAGGAAAAACTTGGATGGGTCCCCGAACATCAAGGGATTGCAGGCAACGAACTTGCAGATGAACTAGCTAGGGCTGGCTCAGAATCTGCCTTCATAGGACCTGAACCTTACTGTGGCATCAACTGGTCTTTCGCCACAGCGCTGATTAGTAACTGGGAACATAAACTTCGCCTGGACCACTGGGAAATTGTCCCAGCGTTGAGACAATCCAAATTACTAATCAAACCTTACTCCTATAAGGATTTACTAAACCTTTATAAGGATAGCATCAGAAAGCTGGTGGGCTTTCTCTCGGGACATTGTGGCCTGAGATACCACCCCAACAAACTTAACCTGAGCTCAGACACGGAATGTAGGTTCTGCTCGGAGGAGGACGATTCATCCGAACACATTCTCTGCAATTGCCCAGCTTTACATTGGTTAAGAAGACGGATTTTCCATAAAGAAATATGTATGCCAGCGGAATTGAGAGATTCTGCTACTAGGGATATACTATACTTCATTAGGGAGGTAGTACGTTTCTTAGACTTACCATACCCTTCTGATACAATAGATCTTTTAGGTCGCAGTGTCTGCCACATGGGCAAGGGTTTTACTTAAAAAAAAAAAGAGGGCAGCGATGCCCTTTAGCGTTGTCATCCCTTCTATGGGTTTAATTTTGCAGCATTGATACACGTCTGCTTAACATTCTTACGTCATATCGAAACCGCTTTAGTATAAACTCTAACTGATTGTGTCCAGCTGGAGTAAGTGTTTCCGAGTAGCGAGAGACGCTTTTATATTTTACCATTTCTGTCGAGTCGGGCGCCTTGTCGCTTTGTCTTTGTAGTCTGGCGTCAAACATGTTTGGAGGAATACTTAATTTGTCCACCATTCGCAGTAGGGTCTTAGGAGACGCCTTGTTGGCAGATTTTGGCTTCTCAATTACCTTTTGACGAATAAGGTATGCTGCCAATAATTAATTAGAATTCTTTGGAACTTCGTAGCTACAATCACTACTGAACATGTTTGTGACAGAAGATTTGCAACGGATATTGCAATCTTCATCGGGACGGACCCTATTATTGGTTAGGATACACAATGTGTGCATATTTTACTTTTGCAATGATGCGTATCTCATCAGAGTATACTCGACGTTCAATTGACTGCTTGGGCTAAGAAAAAAAAGCTTCATATCACAAGGATCAGGAATCTCGTTTTCCCAGGAAACATTTATTCTTCCCGATGAAACCATGGCTTTTAGAAGTGGAGATTTGATTCAAATGTTTTAGTCAAATCGCTGGAGAAGTGCCACATAAAATAGTAGTCTAATATTCACAAGATAAGGACACGCGAAAAGAGATGAGTTGTAATCTCCTTCTTCTCGCAGATTTAGTGGAATGTATTGCACAAAAGGTCCAGTCTTTGAGCATGTCTGCCAAGGACGGAGTGTTAGGTGATAATGATGGTGAGCTTGGGAATATTACCGCTGCGGTGTATCAATTGTACTTTTGACTGAGTTTGTAATAAAGTAACTAAATTGCTGCTTCACGTCTGATACAGATTGCAATATCACTACGCAATATTGTATTGTATTTATTGACAGCTAGACAGCGGTCTGATGAATGCCATCGTTTCAAGAACCCAATAATGGCTCAGTAATTTGATGGACAGATGTATGCCTAGGTCTGTAGCATATACGCAGGCACCAAATCAGGATAATGACTTCCGGCTTTGTATCGAATTTGTGGCCAATTGGAGTTCAAAAATTACTAAACCATTAAGTGACAAAATTTTTAATTTATTTGGAGGTAATGAGCATGCTTCGAAACATCACTGCGGTCGAAAATTAAAGAATAAGAAGCACACATTCCGTACACACTCTAACATCAATGTCATTTCGATTTTCTACACTGTCATGTGAAGGCACGGCCCGAAATTGTAAAATAAATTGAAACCATAATCTCCCCAAGAGCCTCTGCACGCTTAAATCACTTACGCAAATACTTATTCGTGTGTGCACACACGAAGGCGCCTCTCCTAAATGGTACATACATATGTACATCTTCTTCATAATAAAACATTTGCACACATTCACTACGCGCAAAGAAGTGCAAACATCGAGTACATTTCTTGGCTGGTGAGTCTCTGTGCTTGTGAAGCAATTCAAATGGAATCCTTTCTGTAAGAAGATTTCAAATGCCAAATTCCTGTCAGAGGAGCTTTGGGATTTGTTCAGCGTTCTTAAATTTAATACCAATCAGGGTTGCCGCAGAGTTCTGGAAGACTGTATATCGCCGAAATGGGAACTAGAAACATTTTCTTAGAATTTAAATAAAACTACTTTCATGGTTACGAATGTAAATATCTGGAAACTTTACAAATACTGGCTAAATCTCATTTATTTGTTCGTTTTTTGCAGAATTTATACTTATACAAAAAAGGCTAAAATAAACAAGATATATGTACATATGTACATCGCCTAAATTGGAAGAAAAAATGTAAGTACTTTTTTAACCGACTCAATATGGCAACACCGATTCTAATTCAGGGCTACTACTTGAGGCAGCTACAGTGACGTGTTACGCTTATGAATGATAGGAATTTTCCTGATGCATTATAAACGAAGGATACGGTTTTGGTATGTCCATTTATTAGCAAACAATTCATGTAATTACATGCTGCTTTCAAAAGAGCACCAAGAGACTCATACATCGATTGTGTTTTGGGGAAGGACGGTACATTCTGTCAGGGCAACCAGCTTCACAGAAGCACGCCACCAACGTCGACTAAATAATATTTCTATGTTATATTGGACATATTTATGGCAAGTCAATAATACAGAACTATACAGGGTGTCCCAGTTAAAAGGTATAATCATTTAACTGGAGATTCCTTTTGTCTGACAAAATTGGCCTTTACTACAAATTACTTAATCATACCTACGTAAAAAGTTATTTAACTAAAAAGTTTTTAGAAAATTTGTCAGTGATAAAAATTTCCAAATTATTCTTTGGCCGGATATCCGGCTATCCGGCCGAATATACTTTCAAGAGCAGAATACGGAGGAGTTCATTAACTACTGAATTAAGGCATCGTTTCGACCTCGATGAAAATCCAAACTACCTAGTAGCAACTCTTCTAGACCCGAGATTCAAAACAAGCTTCTTAGGACCGATTTAAATCTAGAGAGCCCGCCAGAAAATCCAGTTGCAAGTTTTAGAAAAAAGCTACGAAGACAATTCCTCTAGCAGTGGAGGGAATTCTCCACCCAGAAAGAAAATAAGTGAAAGCGAATGTAATATTACTGGCGATAGGCATGCATCATTTTGGGAATGTTGTGATGAAGTGGCGAAAGATGGTAATGAGGTTTCCGAAAAAAATGATACTGCGACTGAACTGGAACATTTTTTAAAAACAGTTCGGACTGACCGGAATAGCGACCCTTACGCTTGGTGGTCAGTTAATCATCATCAGTGCCCAATTTTAGCAAAACTTGCAAATGTCTATCTTGCATCACCAAGTAGCAGCGTATACAGCGAAAGGCTGTTTTCTGAAGCCGGCATAGTATACGAAAATAAACGCAACCGTCTTTTACCGGTTAATGCCGAAAAACTTGTATTTATTCTAGTGATGGGCGCATTCGAATGAAAGAATCGATTATAATCGATTATGAAAAAGTCTCGAGATATCTCGATTCTTAGCGCAAAATCATTCGAATGATTTTGTTTTCTATTTTTTTACTTCTCTTTTATTTACTTACTCTTCAGAATTTACAATCACTTATCCCTTTGAACGCATTATCTGGGGTGCGTGTGTATATGTGTCGAAACGGGCATATGTGTCGAAACGGGCATAATACGCATAAACTATGCTTGTACATATTGTGTATGATTTCGTTAGTGTTCTCTTTTTCTTATGCACTGTCGAAGAGCGCCATACATTCTATAATATTTCTTCTTTTATTTCATTTCATCACTTCTCTTACTCCGAACACAAGGCCATATCTCGAATGATAGTCTCGATTCACACCGAGAACACAATGAAGGAGACGTATTCGAGAACTTCTCGAGAACTTCTCGAATGAAGATCTCGAATGAAAGTCTCGAATTAAAATGTTCTCGGTGTGAATCGATTGGTTGAATTGGTTTTTCTGTTGCAATTTTCTTTTGAGGAAAATTATTTATGTACATAAGTATCTATGTACATATGTACATATATGAATTTAATATCTATTCGAGCTTTAATAATAATAAAAATTAATATTATTAATATTATGAATTATACTCGCTTTTTATTTATAAATGCCACATTTATATATGTATGTATGTATGTAACATATATTAATGTAGAATTTGTTGCCTAAGAAAACGGCACAACATTGCAATTTTTTTTCGTATCTCGTATCTCGAATGATCATTCGATTATGCCCATCACTAATTTATTCATCATAATCTTCCACTAATTTTGTAACTTAAATAAATACTGTTAATAAAGAAAAATCATTTTTAAATTTTTATGTTTTATTTTACCTATCCATGGTTTTTGCCGAATACTGGTTCTCTATCCGGCATCCGGTCGGATTGAAAAAAAAGTGGACGGATAGCCGGATAACGGATACTATCAGAATATCCGTTTCATCTCTAATTTTAAATTAAAAATTCGAACGACAAATTTTCATAATTTTGAGTGTTAGGAGCCATAACCGTTTTGTGGCTACATAAAGTTACACAAAGTTTCAAAATGATTGTACCTCCAAATCGGAGGTGTCCCACTTTGACGGGCTATAATTCGAACTGGAGTGAAAATAGATCACCCCCTGCCGTACGATTTTTGTTTGCCGGAACTTCAGGAATATCCAGTTAAAGGATTATACCTCTTAACTGGGACACCATGTATGCATCTCATATAAAGTAGGTACATAAGTAATATGGTGGCTAGGGTAAGGACTTTAGTTTTCGAAAATTGCAAAGACGCTATCGTAGTGAATTACCTCCTTAATGGTGAAATGATAAATTCGAATTGTTATTCATTTTGTACTTCAGGATTTAAATTTAAATAAATAAAAAAAGTTACAAATTTCAACTTACTTTGTCTAGGTTTTGGGTTATGTTGTTATGTTGGGCAACTTCGGATAAATGGCCGTCACGGGGCTTTTGTAAACTTCGCTTCTTGAGAGGTATGTAATTTCCTATGATTCTTCGGCCTATTTCTGTCTGTCCTGCGGCCATTACTTCACAGATGTTGTATTTCAAGCTCTCCAAAATTTCAGGATTGTCCGCATAGACACGATTTCCAGCATAGCCCACAAAAAATCAAAAAGGAAATCATTTTCATTGATTTAAAAAAAAAAAAGTTATCAACCTTTTTTTTTTTTAATTTACGGCTCGAAAACGTAAGTATCCACAGTGCTCACCTAACTGGTGGCCCCTAACGATCACATTTGAACTCTCAGAAACCCAAATTCCGTATTTTTTTTTTTATGTAGCCGCCGAGGAAGAAATGGGCCTCGGCGTCAAAGTGGTGAAAATTAATCAATCAATAAATGTTTTATGATTAACTTTTCGAAAAGGCAAGCCATCTCAAACACCCAAATCCTTTCCATCGAGCTTGCTCCCACGTCGAACCACACGGGACAACCATATACGAGCATGGGCCGAATGAGGGCCATGTAGCAGATAGCCTTCAACCATCTATATTGTCACATAATTTAATGTTACTAGCCTCACCCCTAGATGCGTGACCAATATCTTCACCCCCTCGTTAAATAATAAAGGGCCATCTCTCTCCACACTTGATGTTTGGAGTTCAAACGCCAAGCGTGCTGAGAGATTTCGCCCAGTTCAGATTCTCTCTCCAACATTATCTTCTTGAGAAGATATCGTTGGAGAGTTCAAACTAGATCGTAAGCTAATATCGTAAGTAGTGAGTAGAATTAGTTCTTAAGCTATGTTAAGCAGTCGAGTTCTGGAGTTGACATGATAAGCTTGTATACATCTTAATAAAGTTCGTTCGATGTTAAAAGAAGTTAAAAGCGGTTTTTGTAATCTTTAATCGAAGGTGTCCAAAAATTAGTTATAAAACTGGCGCAGTCGGTAATCAGAATCGGGTTGAAAATTTGTGAAAAAAAAATTATTAAAATACAATAAAAACAAAATCAACTATGAATAAATAATTTAAAATTAAAGTGAAGTTGACCCAAACCTAAAATTAAAATCATCAAAATAAAAAAAAAAAAAAAAAAAAGCTACAAAACTACATATATACGTACATATGTACATATATTGTATAGAAATAAACTAAAGTGCTGAAAACTAATAGTGCAATAAAATTTACTTAAAACAAGAAATAAAACATAAAAATACATACTCCAATCATATAAGGAAAAGTTTTAATACAGTTATAATACAAAATAAAAAACGCGGTCGTCTTAGAACAAATTTAGTTCGATAACAACCAGGCGTCATCAAATTTAGTTCAATAACAACCCTTCATACATGCTCCCTACCGCGCAAGTTATGAGAAATAAATAGTGCGAAAGCAATACTGCTTGTAACCATCAAACTTTACACCAATAATAAAATTTAGAACAAAGTACTAAAAATAAGGGACAAACTTAACAAAGTGAAGTGGAACAAAACCAAAGAGGATCCAGTTTCTATTGGATGTGGAATCGTTGGAGCAAAGAAAAATAAGGCTTAAGTGAGTACTAAAAAAAAAAAAAAAAAAAAACAACAAACAAGTTCATCCAAGAAGATGGAGGTCATAAGTGCTGCAGATAGATTTAAGATAAGTTTAGATTTAATAAGTAGAATATCTGAATTTGATGGAAGTGGAAACTGCTTAATTGATTTCCTAGATAGGGTAGATTCATTGGCCCCCACTTTAGCGACTTTCGACCAAAATACAGAAGCGATTCTTACAGGCTATATCAAAGATAAAGTTGTCGGGAAGGCTAGGTGTGAGCTTCAGAAGCATGGGAGATTAACAACCTGGTCGGAAATAAGGGAAGTTCTAAAAAATAATTTTGGGGAAAGGCTTTCCGCTAACAAACTTATAGATAAAATTCGTACAGCCAGAGTCAACACAACTATAGAGGATTTCTACAGGAATATTAATAGTTTCTTAAGTAGAATCAATAATGCCTATTTTTTAGAAAATGGTCAAAGTAACCAGCAAGTCATCGAGTCCAATAATAGGATTGCCTTAGATTCTTTTAAGAATAATTTGCCGGAACCTACAAAATCGATCGTGTTAAGTCGAAACCCACAAACCCTAAATGAAGCGTATAAAATAATTCTCGAAATTAATCACCAATCATTCGGGCCCTATTCATCCAACCAACATTTCGGGTTTGCACATAGGAACCAAAATAGTTTTCCAAGTCCGAATTACGTTAGACCAAATGTTAGGTACAATAATGCAAACCACTATTCGCTAAATGGTCAAAGACGACAAGACAATAATTTTTCATCAAAACAAAACCAGAATTACACCCAAAGTGGTCAATCTAGACCCAACACACAGAGTGGCCAGTCGCGACGCACAAACAGGTACACGCAGCGTAGTAGCGCTGAGCCCATGGACATTACGCTCAATGAACACAGACGATACAATAACCCTCATTCCCAAAATCGTCAAAATTTTTCACTAAACGGGCAAAACAATTACCCTATATAGTGATCAAAACCCATGTAAGACCCCTAAGGTTTATTATTGACTGTGGTGCAGAGTACAGCATTATTAACAAGAACTTATGTAATCCGAAATGGAGAATATTATCTAAACACCATACTCTTAAAGTACTCGACCGTAATATCCAAACAAATGTAGAATACAAAATCCCTCTGTTTAGCGAGTTCAATAAAAAAAATTACTTTGTAAACTTTTTAGAACTTCAATTTCATGACCATTTTGACGGTCTAATAGGAAATAACATCCTTTTAAGTCTTAACCCAATTATAAATTATAAAACCCGATCTCTTATAACAGAGAGCGCTACTATTCCGATATATTTCAATGAAGAAGAGGAAATATATGCGGAAAATTGTCATAATGATGAGTTTTCGAATGTACTCTGTAGCGAGACTTTAGAAACTAGCATTTCCGACAAAGTTCTTGCAGACCATTTGAGTAATGCCGATGTGTCTAAATTAAAATCTTTACTCAATTCATACAAATCAATTTTTTATAGAGACGGTGACATTTTAACATTTACGAATAAAATAACACACCAAATAAAAACAAAAAACGATATCCCAATCTATAGTAAACTTTACCGTTATCCTGAAATTCACACAGAAGAGGTCGATAGACAAATCAGCGAAATGTTGCAGCAGAATATAATTGCACCAAGCAATAGTCCATACAATTCGCCTATTTGGGTAGTCCCTAAAAAGGACGACACAAACGGGCAAAAACAATGGCGAATTGTAATAGACTACAGGAAGTTGAACGATCAGACAATAGAAGATAGGTTTCCTATGCCTAACATCGTTGATCTGTTTGACAAGCTTGGAAAGTGCAATTATTTCTCTACTATAGACCTCGTTAAAGGATTTCACCAAATCGAAGTTGACCCGCGCGACAGAGTGAAAACTGCATTTTCAACGAAAAATGGCCATTATGAATTTCTGAGAATGCCGTTTGGGCTAAAGAATGCCCCAGCGACATTCCAGAGATTAATGAATAATGTCCTAAAAGAGTTCATAAATAAAATTTGCGTGGTTTATTTGGACGACATACTTATATTTTCGACTAGTTTTGAGGAACACTTACAGTCACTAAAGAAGATTTTTCAAGCTTTAAAAGAATGCAATCTTAAAATTCAAGTGAACAAGTGCAATTTTGCTGATTTTTCTACCAGCTACCTAGGGCATACTATTGTAAATAATGGGATCAAGCCAGATAAAACTAAAGTTAAAGCAATAACGGAAATGAAACTACCGATTAACGTCAAAGGCATAAGACAATTCCTAGGAATAACCGGATACTACCGGAAATTCATAAGGGATTATGCCAAGGTAGCATATCCTATGATAAGGTATTTAAAAAAATCCGAAAAAGTAAACTTATCAGATCCTCACTATATAAAAGCATTTAACACACTTAAAACTTTACTTACTACCGACCCTATTCTTAAAAGCCCAGATTTCAAAAAGCTATTTGTGTTGACCACAGACGCATCGAGCTACGCATTAGGAGCAGTGCTTAGCCAAAATAACCATCCCATCTGTTATGCTTCCCGCACTCTCAATAACCACGAACTAAATTATTCGACGATCGAGAAGGAACTTCTCGCAATTGTCTGGTCAGTTAAATATTTTAGAACGTATTTGTATGGGAGAAAGTTCATAGTCCGCACAGATCATAAGCCTCTGGTTTGGTTAAATGGCATTAAAGAACCAAACATGAAGCTTCAGCGTTGGAAGATCATGCTCAACGAATACGATTTCGATATCGAGTACCTTAAAGGGAAAGAGAACTATGTAGCTGATGGGCTAAGTAGATATACTGGTCGGGTTTTCGAAAACAAAAATGAGTCAAATACTAACGACGAAGTTAGTTTAGGAGACATTTTTAATAACGAGGTAGCTGTTAGTGATAAAAGTGGTAATAACGATGAAGTTACCTCCACAGTTTCTAGGTGTAGGAACAATAACAACGATGTTATGTCCACCGGCGCTACTATCCACAGTGCGATGGAAGATGAAACACGTCACATTTACATAACAGAAAAACCTATAAATCTATTCAAAAATCAAATATATCTATCTTATGGCACTAGGGAAAAAATTACAATAAAAATTGTCCACAAAAAAATACAGAATCTCGTCGAGTTAAGTAAGGAAAATAGTGACATATTAAAAGTAATGAAACGATTTCTAATAGCCAAAGGCCTCATTTGTATATATTGCGACAATACGTCGTTGTTCCTTAGATTTCAAGATTTGTACGTGCAATATTTTTCAATGAATAAAAATCTTAAACTATTAAAATCGAGCATAAAACTGAAAGATATCGTAGATAAGAACGAACTAATCACCATAATAAAAAACGAACATATTAGCAAAAACCACAGGGGCATCAACGAAACGTTCTTGGAACTGAAAAAATTATATTTTTATCCGAATTTACAAATAGAAATACAGAAGTTCATCAATAACTGCGACATTTGTAATTTAGCTAAACACGATCGACGACCACTTAAAATACCAATGCAAATTACTGAAGCACCCCAATGCTTCAACGACATTATTCATGTAGACATATGGTTTCCTGAGCGAGGTAAAATGTACCTAACCACCATAGATAAATTCTCAAAGTATGCAACAATCCACAACTTAGAGGACAGGAACTGGATAGCCATATTAGGTGCAATAAAGCAGAGAATTCAATTCCTAGGTAAGCCGAATAAAATGATATCTGATGGAGAAACTTGCATATTGCACTCAGCTGTTGAACAGTTCCTGAAAGAAAATAATATTACATTCCATCAAACAACAGCATCACTTAAGACCGGCAATGCTGATATCGAAAGACTACATGGTACCTTAAACGAACATTTGAGGATCCGAAATGCAGCTAAAGACAATTCCGAATTAGACGACAAACTCTTCCAGATAATCTCGATTTATAATAACACCATACACTCAACCACAAGATTAAGACCAATAGATTTCATTCTCAAAAATTTTAGCAAGGAAGACATTAGTACATTGGCAGAAAAATACAAAAACGATAAAGAAACTAGGACAAATAACAGAAATAGGGAAACAGATACTAAACTGAACCAATGCATGGACATAGTTCAAAATAGAACTGTCGTAAAATCTAAACCTAAGTACAAAAAGTTGAACAAATTTACAATACAAGGCAATTATGTTGTAGACAAATCGACAAAAAGAAATACAAAATTTTATAAAAAACAATTTAAACGCAAATACAAATATCAGGATCCATAGATACAAACATACATACCTAATAGAAATTTGCTAGATTAATTCCATCGCTTAGATTCCTTTTTTTAAATCTCTAACGCTTATCTATGTATGTTCTATTTCCTATTTATGATGAGTAATTAGTATATTTCCTATTCGTTACGCTGCGCAGGCTAAAATGACATTTCAATGGGTTTGCACAACGTAGCCGTTGGTTGTGTTTAGCGAGGGAATTGCGTTCAGGGGAAATTCCTGTTTGCAAGTGTAGTGTTGCCATCATAGTCCTTTATAATTGTGACGACTCTTTCGAATACATCAAAGTAAAATATTAAAATTGATTGGGCCGACTAATAAAAAGTTAATTGTAATTTCATAAAATGAAAATCATTTTTTTTTATATTTTTTGCGTAAGAATGCTTTTGTTAGGTAGATTCCATTTCGAAAAAACTAATAATAGAACACACATACTAGTAAGTGGTTGCCAATGAAATACCTTACCTCGGAAAATACATAGATAAAAAAATAAATAAGAACTATTATAATAGAAAAATAAAAAAAATAATGCACTATCGTTTTAAATAATTATAAATCAGAATGAGACATTGTATTTCCAAATAAGATTTTTTTTTTTTTTTTGTAATATAAAGTAGTAGGCATTAAAATTTTGTAAAAATAGATACTTTAAAAATGTTAGTTCTTAGAAAATAGATTATACATAGTTTGTAAAAACAATGAAATCAGTTAAAATTTTTGCACTGTTATAAATTGAGATCACTGAACAAATATTTATACTACAAAAAAAACAAAAAAAAATAATAAATAAAGAAACCTGTTACATTACTCAAATATTTAATATAATAAATACATTTGTAATATGCCAATTACACTAATTTATCAAATTTTGCTTACTGTTATATTTACTAATGATTTTTTTTTTTGGGGACCAAAAAACACCTAGTGGGGGAGGTGTCACATAATTTAATGTTACTAGCCTCACCCCTAGATGCGTGACCAATATCTTCACCCCCTCGTTAAATAATAAAGGGCCATCTCTCTCCACACTTGATGTTTGGAGTTCAAACGCCAAGCGTGCTGAGAGATTTCGCCCAGTTCAGATTCTCTCTCCAACATTATCTTCTTGAGAAGATATCGTTGGAGAGTTCAAACTAGATCGTAAGCTAATATCGTAAGTAGTGAGTAGAATTAGTTCTTAAGCTATGTTAAGCAGTCGAGTTCTGGAGTTGACATGATAAGCTTGTATACATCTTAATAAAGTTCGTTCGATGTTAAAAGAAGTTAAAAGCGGTTTTTGTAATCTTTAATCGAAGGTGTCCAAAAATTAGTTATAAAACTATATGTTTGTTAAAATACGGATACTGGTCTAGCCAGAGCCCAAGACTAAATTTCGAGAGGTTAATGATTACCCGTGCTGTCCCACGATTGAGAACTTTCGCTTCTGGTATCCGCAGAGGCCCCAGAGAGCGACCTAATGATTACCCCCGTGCTGTCCCACGATTGAGAACATTCGCCAATTCTTTCTGGTATCCACAGAGGCCTAGATAATGACGTCCTAAACAGGATGGTTCCCGACTGCTGGAAGTTGATTTTCAACTTCGAGTCGTCGCAATATCTCTTGATCTTATCGAAGTCACGCTGCAAGAGTATTGCAATTACCCCGATCTTTGGTCCTGATCTGTACACTATCAAGTCGTCGGCGTACGCTATAGCATGGTGAAAAGATCCCACGAGATCACTCGTGTAAATGTTAAAGAGGATCGGCGAATTAACAGCACCTTGTTGCGGACCATTTTTAATATCAAACATACCAGCAGAAGTAACATTGCCCTTTTTCACAATGAACTGTCTACTGGTGGGCCTGTGAGCAGTGCTTGTAGAAGAGTCCTTCTAGCCATGCGGTATCGAAGGCAAGCATTGTTTCTTGCTTTTCTTCCATTGGATATCAGACACCAGTTTAGACGCGTCATGAACAGTATCATGCCCCGCATTCGAAAAGACACTTACAAGGTTCTCATTCAAGTCTGGAACAGAGTTATAAGAGTCATTTTTCGGATACGGCATGGATAGAATCCTTCCATACGTATAAAGAATATAACACGCATATACGTACCTAGTATCTAGTTATTTGTTAAGTGATATTGATGCATCCAAATTGTCAAAATAAATCTAGGTTAAATAAATCATATAAAATCCATTACAAACATTAGTATGTAAACATTTACCACAACCCTCGTTCATTAGCGTAAGCATTATCTGCAGCAAATAAGCTTAAAAAAACTAAATGAATCGCTCAATGTTGGGATATCAGAGGTAGATACATAGTGCTTTATGTATGTGCTGAATAATAAGAGTGCGGCAGGAGGCTTTTCGCTCCCTGCCAGCCCGCTTACCTTACCTAACCTGTGTGCTGAATAAGCTACTTAAAAAGTTTGGTAGAAAAATGCTCTGAGTCTGATGCATCACTTTTAGAGAAATTTACTTCTTTCTGAACATACCTACCACTTAACATTTTTTTCAAGGATCTCAAATCTGGGCCAACTGTATGGAAGTTTCATATACTGTGAGGATAATTAGCACATTTCAGCCAACGTCGGATCAGCAAAAGGATCACCTACCAGAATCTAAGAAGAAGAAGAGATAAGAGAATAAGAGATATCCAACATCGAGACGTGGAGGATTGATCTTCTACATTCATTCCTACTCGAAAATGCGGAATACGCCATACTTCATTGTCCACGCTACAGAGCGGAAGGAAAACTAGAGGGGCCATCACATCAACATAAACAGATTTTTTGCTTCATATCATAAAATCGCAAGAGAGCTGGGACACGATCTGTGAAACGTTGACCTACATAATAACAAGAAGAGCGATATGGGACATCGCAGTACACTGCGAACATGTACGAGCCAACATTAGGCTGAACACATCCTTGAGCTAATGTGCCTGAGGACAGTTTCACGGGGAAAAGTTAAATAGACATATGTATGTATGTACAAGGTGGCGCAAAATTAATCATCCTATCGGAAGATGTTATAATTTTTGCAAATGGCGTCGTACGTCAATCATATTTGACATTTGTGAACTAGACAGCTGCAGTATACAAACAGACAAGCAATGGAGTGCTATATTCCGCAAGAGCGTGGAATAATTGTGTCGATTTTTTTGACCAATAATCGGTCGGTGGTGCTAGCGCAGCGTGAATTTCGACGTCGATTTCCTAATCGTGTCGCGCCAACTGGGCAAACATTCAGGCACTTAGCTACTCGACTCGAACAGACTGGAACCACAGGAGACCATGCAGGGCATGGCCGCCACCGGACTGGTCGTTCGGCCGAGAATATCGCGGCTGTGGCTGCCGATTTCGCTGAGTACGAAGAAACATCAACCAGACGACGGGCCACGCAATTGGGCATTACCAGACGGACCCTACAGCGAATTTTAGTGAATGACTTACACATGTTCCCGTACAAAGTGCAAACAGTGCATCAGTTAATGCCTCCTGACCGTCAGTCGCGTGTAAATTACTGTCAAGCTGTCATCAATATCAAGAACGAAGATGACGATTTTGTGTCGAAAATCATCATGAGCGACGAGGCGCTTACATCCACTCAAAGCCACTGTGTGGTGCGGCGTTCACGCGGGAGGAGTGATTGGGCCGTATTTTTTTGAGGACGCCTTCGGCAATACGGTCACTGTTACTGGCGACCGCTACAGGGCCATGATAAACGACTTCTTACTGCCGGAATTGGATGAGCGGAGCGGGGCTTGATGAACATGTGGTTTCGACAAGACGGTGCAACCGCACACACAGCACGAGCCACAATGGATATTGTGAAGAAAGCGTTTCCTGGTCGCATAATCTCCCGTTTTGCCGATTTGGCATGGGCTTAACCATCCCAGACTTCTTTCTTTGGGGCTACTTGAAGTCGCGGGTTTATGCCAACGAGCCTCAGACAATCGCAGGCCTTAAGGAGAATATTCGACAGGAATGCGAACAGTTATCTCCGGAAATCTTGCGGAAAGTCATGGAAAATGCGATAAAACGGGCACAAATGTGTATCAACACTGGCGGCAGCCACTTGGCGGATATCATCTTTTCCACTTAACAGAAAAAAATTTTAAAGGTCCACATAAAGATTTCCATCACCCAAAATCATTTTTTTTTATTTAGTAAAAAGTGTTTCAAAAACAAAATTGGATGATTAATTTTGCGCCACCTTGCATAACGTGAGCTTTTTATTCAATTTACTGATCTTAGAATCCATTGCATATGTACTGCATATGTTTATGCGGTGCTAAAGCATTTTTTACGACAAAGTAGATTCAGAATCTTTTCATTTTCATAAGCAACTCATGATACCCCGAATTCCATTTCCAAATTTAACCTTAGCCTTTTAACCTTTTGACTCTGCAGTGCTATACTAAATTCAAAAACAACGAATTTCATTCGCTTTCGTGTTAATTGACACTTGCAGTTGCAAGCATCACCGGCGTACTTCATATTTCCACATCTGGTAATGGCCACTTGAAATTTTATTCACTAAACTTGCAGTGATCAAGTGCAGCTAACGAACCCCAATTGAATGAATATATTTAAATAAATGAAAGCCCCTTGGTGCGGATTTTGGCTGTGCACATATGTATGCATGTATACGGATGAATGCGAAACCTCTCTTACACGTTGCGCTGATGAATAAATTATAAGAGCTTGCAATTTCTGTTTCAATTCGCCGAATCGAAAATTGCAATCACGTATTTTAATGCAAAAAAAAAAAAAAAAAAACAGAATCATGGAAAATGAAGATTGTGGGTGAGCGTGATAGAGAGTACTGGCGGTC
This sequence comes from Blera fallax, assembly GCA_946965025.1. Lineage (NCBI taxonomy): Eukaryota > Metazoa > Arthropoda > Insecta > Diptera > Syrphidae > Blera > Blera fallax. Next base: position 44,888,619 of record OX337244.1, on the reverse strand, counting down.
AAATGGAATAGTGCAGCAAATGATGACTTTATTTCATGTGAGTCAGTTTTTCGTTTTTGAAAAAAGTCGATATGCAAAGTGGAAACGCATTTTCGAATGCATTTTCGAATGTAAGTCAAATTTGAAGGGATTAAGAAGTACCACTACAGCACTTGGGTGTATCATTCGAATCAGTTAGCTAAATAGAGGTCTGAGTTATGCTATTTCTTGGAACCCAAACAATAAACCCATTATGCCGAGAAAAAGCTTGGAACATGCCTTAGTAGCATGAAGAGTTCGGTTGTTTAAGTATCTTTACTTGACTTCAGCTACACGTCTACAAGTCGATTGCAGCGAGGTTGGTCGGTAAGCCTTGTTCGCTGCTTGTATATGTAGATACATATGGTTAAATGTGTATGTGCATACAGCCTACCAAGTGGTTATGACAGAGTTGAAAGGTGTCAGAAAATCCTCGCCCACGTCCACAGTGTTTCTCGAAAACGTGGTCTCTGTGCTTTTTCGACAACAGCAAGGAATAGAGGAATAAACGGAGAGGACAACTACGACGGGAGCGTTACCAATACACCTCGTCACAGCAGCACCTGGAGTCGATGCAATCCCAAACATTGCATTAAAAGCATCAATTAATTGGCGCCCACACATCTTTGCAGACGTATACAATGCCTGCCTCAAGGAAGGAATATTCCCCGATCAGTGGAAGAAACAAAGACTTGTCCAGATTGAAAAGCGCGATCGATGAAGCGGGAGGCCTCGCAGACCGTCAGTATGGCTTCCGTAAGGTACGTTCTACCATTGACGCCATCGAAGGAAGACGATGGAACGGCGGAAGTAAACAGTACTGTGCAATCATAACACTCGGTGTTAAGAACGCCTTCAACATCGCAAACTGGAATAAGATTCTGTGAGCACTTACTGCCAAGAGAGTACCGAACTACATGCAGAAAATAATTACCGACTATTTTAAAAATAGAATACTGCACTATTACACCGACGATGGAATGAGGCAGTATAACGTCACAGACGGTGTCCCCCAAGGATCCGTACTGGGTCCACTATTGTGGAATCTAATGTAAGATGACGTTCTCAGACTTCAAATGCCGGGGTCTTCGAAAATAATTGGCTTCGCCGACGGCATAGCGATCGTTGTAGTGACCAAATTTCTTGAAGAGTTGGAGTACGAATGTAATGAAGCTATCGGGATGGTGAAGGACTGGCTAGTAGACATGGACCTTAAACTAGCAGAGGAAAAGACCGAAGTGGTGCTCATCAGCAGCACATGAGTTATGGAGACTATAAGAGTAACCGTGGATGATCATGTTGTAGTTTCCAAACCAACCTTGGCGTTACTATAGATGCAAGGTTAACTTTTCAGCAACACCTACATCATGCAGCTGAGAAGGCAGCAAGAGCAAATTCTGCCTAAGCAATGATCATACCAAATAATGGAGGACCTAAACAGAAGAAGAGACTGCTCTTAGCAAGAGTTGCGACGTCCATAATGCTTTACGCTCCCAAATATGGGGAGGCGCCATGAGGACGAAATCGTACAGTAGGAAGACGGAGTTGGTTTACAGAACGAATGCCTTGAGAGATATCTTGCCATCAGGACAATAGCGCCATCAGGGACGAGTCGAAGTGACACTGAAGTACCACCAAGAACAAGCCCCGAAGAATGGCAAGAGAGATGGAACTTTTCTGTTAACGGCAGATGGACGCAGAGATTGATCCCCAACATACACCATTGGATCAATAGGAAGCACAGAGAGCTGAACTTCTCCCTGACCCAAATGCTTACTGGTCATGGATGTTTAAAAGCCTACCTCCACAGAATTGGACAAGAAGACAACCCCTATTGCCCAACGTGCACGGAAGCAGTCGAGGATGCGGAACACATCCTGTTCCACTGCGTGCGATATCACGAAGAACGTAACTTGCTGGCGAACAGACTGAGTGTACACTTAACACTAGACAGATGCTGCGCACGCAAAAAACCTAGGAAGCAGTAAGCGATACAGTGACTACCATCATGAAAGAACAACGAAGACAGGAGCGACATCGAAACGTGGCGCAGACGGCTGCCAGCGCAAATGAGCCGAGTATCTTATGTATGTTTTTTTGGCTGCGCCAAGCGATGTGGTAATCTTCCACAGATACTAGTAGCCCGGGCTACTAGCATGCACGATTCGCAAACTCGAATAATCGCTGCCAGGAATGCGCCTACGTACTAACCCACACCCTGCACACTTCTACCACTCTCCCCCACGGGACTCTCGCTAGGTAGTACTTCGCGAGGCTGGTTAGCATAATAGCAAGCTATTCGTGCTGTGCACCTGCTTCTGGGGTTTCTGTGGTTTCTGAGGCTTCTGATGTTCCGTTCCTTTGCCTTTCTATTCTCCGTAGCTCATTTTGTACAATTGTTACAATTCTCCTCCGACTCCAACAAGTACTCGAGGAGTAACGACGGACTGGGCAGAGTAGTTCTTCATGCCGTAAAGCGTGGGATATAATATTTTGCGTGCTCCGTATACTCATCTTCATTTGGGCATTCGGGGCAAGATGGTGAGCTGTCGTGTCCAAATCAGTGGAGATACTTGCGGTACCCGCCGTGGCCAGACAGTAACTGCATAAGGTTGTAGTTGCAGTCTCCATGTTTACGACTCGTCCAGTCTTGGATTGTCGGTATGAGTTTGCGTGTCCATCTGCCTTTCGTTGTATTATCCCAACGAGCTTGCCACATATATAGCTGCTGACGCTGCCTTTTCCTCAATTTTGATCGTCTTGATTCGATTGGCATCGTGTTGGCTCCTCAACATTTCACCTGCAAGAATGTCGATGGGGGCCGTTCCAGCTATAACAAAGGTGGCCTCATCTGATATGGTCCGAAAACGGCTGATTGTTCGAAGAGTCTGTATGTTGACGAGAGTTTCCTTCTGGTCTCCCTCGTCTTTAGCACATGCGCCCAGACTGGGGCGGCATATAACAAAACTGATGTAACAACTCTGGAGAGTAGGATCCTTTTAGCGTATCCAGGTCCACCAATGTTAGGCAGTATGCGCGAAAGAGCTTCCTGCATTTGCGATGCTTTCTTGGTTGTAAAGTCCACGCGTGTTTTAAACTGCAGTTTGTTGTCCAGTATTACTCCAAGGACCGCTTCTTTGGACCTGATAATTTGTTGGCAAACTCTCCACTCTTACGACTATACCTCAGTGAAGGACCTTGTCAATTGTGAATTTTTATTTAACCACAGTTTACGGTTAATACGCATCTCTAGTTCGTTTTTGAGCTTAGTCAGGATCATCTTGTCGAGATCTCATTGTGGACTTACAACAGAACTGTAACGCGGCATGGAATCGACTGAATCCAATCCCACGATGACCTCATACTTGTCCAGAAATACATATTTTAAAACGTCAGCGTACCATACAAACGACACGAATACGTCAGAGCTCTACTCCCACCTACCAAAGCAATAGCATCTAACAAATGACAAACATCATTTCGAATTAGTTTCCCGCTATTTGCCGCCTCACATAGCTTTCCCTCATCGTTTGCGCCCACAGATTTTCCTTATTGTGAAAATTGCAATTTTTCTACGCTCTCTCGAGAGACATTCTCATCTATCATTTGAATATGAAACGCTGCTGTGCGGAAGCGTTCAGTTAGAATCCTTGCTCTCCTTAAGTGGGTGCCTCACAGCTCACAGTTTTCTTCAGCTTCATTTCCCTTCCTTTCTGATTTTTCCTTTTTATTTTAAATTAAACTTCTTGATGTATATGAATAATAGTCTGTCAGATACAAATCTGTACAGAAGAGCAGCCATTTAACATTGAAGTCCGAGAAGAGATTGTGCGGGTGGCAGAGAATGACTCTTATCAGTGTTTTGTGAAAAGTGAAAAAGGTGTTCTTTGCATATAGCTCAAGGGTGTGATGTACTTAATCCGTCATTTTTAATCCTTGTTTCTTAAAAAAAAATTAGAGATAAGGATGCGATCTGATTTCATTAGAAGTAATAAATAAGTGAGTTTTTTGAATTTATGTTGCAGAAAAGGATGTCGAATAAGAGCGCCGGACTAATTCGATACCTATTTCTCAATTGCATACGTCTTCCGGATGCGCCAATAATAATTTGTAAGCCTTTTCCATTTGTATGAAAAATATAAAACATCTGGAGAAGCTAGGCCCTAGGCTCAGGCATATGGGTTGATTTTACCAAATGTCCAAGCCTCTCAAAAAAGCAATTAGAGGTCCAATATCTCCGAAATATTTTAAGAGCAAGACTGCACAACCTTTAAGCCTTGTCTTTGACCAAAATGCTCAAACATTTACATTCGATGGAGATTTTTGAAGACTTCTTGTGCTGCCTTCAAAAACCTGTTCCAACAGCTCAAACGTCCGCAGCTAAGCCTTAAATAGAAAATCATTAAAAATATGTTTTTGTTTTATATTTATCCGTGGGATTATCACTCAAGTTTCGACACCTTTTATGTGGGTTATCCTGCACATTCACTGCTTAAATATTTTGTTTTAAGGATACAAGTAGAAAAAGAAACCCATGTGACCAAAAAATTTACTAAAATTGTAGATTATTTCCCCAAAGAAATTAGCTCAAAATATATGACCTCTCGGGATTAATGACTGAATTCATAAAGCCTGTCGGGATAACGCCTGTATCCGCTCCTCACTATCACTATCGAGTAGTCTACATTACAATCAAACAGCCGGCTGTCAGTTTTTGTCTTGTGCTTGATTCGCTTGTAAAATCTTTTCCGAAACAGCGGCTCCTTCAACTGACTGACCTTCAAATCGTATAGGATTCGCCCTAAAGCCTGCCACAGGTTGACAGAGGCACTGTTTTATATTTTATTGAAATAAAATAAGCTTTTAGCAAAAATAGTTTTTCAATGCAATTTTACCCGTTATCTTTAGAAATTCAGTGCAGTTGTTTGCGACTCAATGTCATCCTTAAAAACCCTTTTGATTGAAACGTGACTGACACCGAATCGATATCTTTTTACCCAGTCCTGGCAACTCGAACGTTCAAGGCATTAGTTATGCAATTTTTAGTGGGGAGGTAGAAAAATGTATTTTCGTTCTCAAAATGACTCAAGGATACTTGATTACGAGGAATTGTTAGTTTCCCTGTGAACAGTGGGATTTAGTGGTTGCAACAGATGTGGAAACCCTTCAGGTTGAAAATATTCACAGGAACCGTATGTATCAGTGTTTAGGTTTGTCCAGCAAAGGCTGCTAAGGCTAAGGTTAGGATGTAACATGGTTTGAGTACGCGGTAATAACAAGCAAGGTTCGTAGGGCGAATATCAGATACAGGGACTTTTTTATTTGTGCACACTAAAGCGGAGCTGTTCAACCAGATCTAAAATTGAACGCACTTCCTGCGGATCTCTATGAAGGATTTTTCTTCTGTTTCATTGAACCAATATGACATCACCAGTTGAATGGGAACAAATGAATTTCAGTTCTACACGGTCTCCCGTAGATATTCAGGTCAGGTTCACGTGAATTCAAAAAATCTGTCAAAATTTCTCCATCGGTTTGTCTCTCTGGAAATCTAGTATCCCACTTTATTTTAACGCTTTCCTTGCACTAGATAGATTCCCGCTTAGTGTTATTCCAATATTCAGCGAATAGTATCTACTATCTCCTCCTTCCACTCCGGTGGATATTTTCATCCGCCTGTGGATTTAGAGTAATACACTCTGTTTGTATTCAAAGCACTAAGACAACGCGTTCAAAGGACCATGAATGTACTAGTTGTTGTCCTTCGACTACGTCGCCTTAGTACTTTGACTACGAACTACGAACAGAGTGTATTAATCTAAATCCAAAGGCGGATGAAAATATCCACCGAAGTGGGATTGCACCTACTTGTCGCAATAGTTTAAGCGACTGTGACTGGAAATAGGTTGACGGTCGGTTGAATTAAGAAGTGTATTAGACTAGTAGGAGTTTGAGGGACCACGACTAGTAGTAAGTTCGGTTAATGGTCCTTCGAAGTAATAAGCGAATCTACGAGTTATATTACTCAAAAAGACTGCGACTTGTAGTGGGTTAAATGTTCTTCAAACTTGGGAGTGCACCTTCTAGTCGTAATAATTCGAAGGACATCCACTATTTGTCCTTCAAGCTAGTAAGTGAATGTATTGATAACAATTCTGACTGAGGCGGTAACTATTCTACGGAGTTTCGTGCTTGCTGTTGACAGGTTCTAAAATGGCTCCCCAATTGCAAATTGAATGAACTATTTGCTGGCAGAGAACATAAGAAATACGTTTGAAGCCTACTAACCACATGCTGTTACGTAAATGAGGTGACTCCATTTTGTTTATAAGGTTGTTAACCCTTAAAAGTGAATGTAAATATGGCGTCTTCGAATATTACAAAGTAAATATGGAACTCGACACGAAAGCAACGTCTTATTATCATACTATTATGCAACATGACTATCAACGCGAAAATCTTGGGAGACTGCGCTTCAAAATCTGGTCAGCAGAATGGAATGCGCGCTTGATTGGAAAGAGTACCCGATAGGTATTTTCATTGACATTGAGGGTGCCTTCGACAGTGCGACTCTTGATGGCATGAACAGTTCCGATAGAAACCACAGGACGAATCGCTCGTGTTGTGGATTAAAGCAATTCTGATGAATGGAACACTGGTTGTAGATGCGGATTGTGGCCGGCGTGTAGTGGCGGGTGTAAATAGGGGCTGCCCGCAAGGTGGTGTCTGTCTCTCTCTGTTGAACACACTCAACAGACCTACAAAGATGATGTTGCCGTTCTGTCTGTCGGATCGTGCCCAGGGACTGTCTGCTTTAAGGCACAGATGGCCCTGGACGTGATCGACGACTGGTGCAACAGGAATGGGCTATCAGTTAATCGTCTCAAAACCGAGGTGGTTCTCTTTACGAGAAGGCGAAATTGACTGCTCGACCAGTGACCATTCCACTCTCCAAGGAAGCTAAGTATTTAGGAGTAATCCTGGATAGTAAACTTCTTTGGACGAAACATGTCGAACTGAAGACCTCTAAGGCGCTGTCAGTCTTCTTTCAGTGCAAGGGTGCCTTTGGCAAGACATGGGGCTTTTCGCCAAGGAAAGTCCTCTGGATCTACATGGCAATGATAAGACTGGTGGAATGAGCTTTCACGTAAATACGTCACTGCTGCTTTCGCCAAACTCCAAAGAACTGTCTGCCTTGGCTGCTTGGGAGCTAGACGCTCTGATAACCCTCCTCATGTTCCGGACTGGCTTTGGCCAGAATCTGAACCAGGAAAGGAATGTAGTTTTATTTTTTACAGACGGCTCCAAAACTGGTATTTTGGTGGAATGCGACAACATTAGGCTTCATTTCTCATTGGGAAGGCATGCATCTGTCTGTCAGACAGAGGTGTATACCATCCTAATGGCTGCGGAATATATTGTGAGAAACAGGTGGAAGGGGCGAAATACATGCATATGTAGCGATAGCCAGGCTGCGCTTGATGCACTACTCAACCCTCTAAACTTCTCCAAAATAGTTGGTGAATGCAAAACCTGCTTGAATTCGGTCGGAAAATGGAACTCATTGAATCTCGTCTGGGTCCCAGGATACAACGGGATAACAGGGAATGAGATCTCTGATGAGCTTGCTAGATAAGCTTCAGAAGAGGCTTTCTCAGGACCTGAACCCACGTTGGGTCTGCCAGCATCCTTGGTCAGGGCTTCCATCGACGACTGGGTTTTTAATGAGCACAATCGATGGTGGCATAGCTCTCCAGGATGTAGGCAGACTAAACGAATGGTCCCTTACGTCCTTAGGAACTCGGCGGTCTTCTTGCTAGCCCTTAGCAGGAAGGACTGTAGAGAACTTACTGGGGGGCCACTACACCTTTGCCAAACACCTTAGTGTGCTAGGTTTAAGTGATACCCTTATCTGCGACGCTTGTCGGAAAGTCGGAATATTTCCTATGTGATTGTCCTGCCTTTGCTCGGATCAGGTGGCGGATATTCGGTGCTGATGTGGTGAGTCCTGATGATGTAAGCTCCTCATCGCTGAAGCTCCTTCTCGACTTACTACGAACGACGGAAAAACTAAAGATTAAAATGGGGTTCTCTACCTGGTAGTACAATGGACCAGTTCTTGAGTCTGAGTGCTCCAGTAGGGTATGCCCGCCCCGACAAAAAAAAAAAAAAGCATTATTATTATAGTAGGGAAACACTGAGGAATGTTTGGTCGGAAAAATGTTCCTAAGGAATAAGTAAATAAGTTGAGGAAATTGGTTCGATTGTGAGCAATACATAAGTCACCAATGTGCCTTCGTAGCGGACCTTCGCTCCAGAACACAGTCATAGTGAGAGAGCTTGTTACCGAGGACATCAATTCCTCTTCGTTCACAGAACCAAGCATTCGCACCATCGAACATTAGCTCGAGAACAAGAACAAGTCTGTCAGACAATCGACCGTGCAATCACGTTGTGGTGTTTCCAGGGATTCTAACATAGAACTTCGCATGTAGTCCAATGTACTAACCACGGCGCCCGCACTCTCCATCCACTTGAGAATAAAAATAGTTCTTTAACAACCTAGGCGTCTTGGCTAACAAGGATGTCAGATGAGATGCACCCAGCGCTTCATATAGAGCTCAAGTGAGGGGGAATACGTAGTTAATTGTGGTATCACAAAATATCTACTTCTGCCTCAGCCAATCAAACCTTACCCAATCAAGCATGTATCACAAGAGAACGATATAATTGCCAGAATACAAATGATGCCAATAAAACTAAAGCAACCTGCCACGGTAGAGGAAACACATCCTTTTTTTTCCAAATTAGAGATATCAATATAAATTGAGCAAAATACAGCTCAGTTGAAAATTCGAAGTATCTTCTTGCATCTGCACTCGTGCAGAAAACCCTTAAACTGTTTTTCGTTATCCTTCTTTTTTTTTTTTTTTTGTTGTTGATGTCGTTTTTCGTTTATTTATATGCTTGTCTATAAGTATAAAAAAGTCAACATAGCATTCTAAAGTGTCACAACAAAATCACTCCATTCTAACTCCTTGGGGTTAAGATATTGCAAAAAAGGGACCAAACTCGTTCCGTTTCCCCTTTTGAAATAGAATCCCATGGAAATTGGAAGAAATTTATCCCTAAGCCCCTACAGAAGATATCTTTACCCGAGATCCCATTTAATCCATTAAAGCATTCAACTTTCTTGTGGAAAATACGGATGGCTTATTGTTGAGTGTAATTTGAGGTCACAAAAGGATTGGGTTCTCTGCTACTACGGAAAATATATGCAAAGATAAAAAAACTGTTAAGTATACGAGGACTTGGTTGAATAAATAAATGTTATTATTTTGAAGCGCTTCTGACCTAATCCATGTATCTGTATCCACTGTTGAAATGTTAATGACATCTCTGATAGTTTTGGTGGAACCAAAGTGTGTATAAGCCCTAATAGCTATCATCGAACGTATTGCAAGTCCTGTTTAGGATTGATAGTGGAGTGTATTCAATGTATCTCATTCCCGTCTTGTGGATGCAAAGTTTGGCGAAATTTTACATAAACATATTTATTCATCTCAGTCATGAATTTTTTTTTTCCATTATTACATTTTTAGTCTTAAAGGAAATTTACCTTCTTGATTTCTTGCACACGAGTTGGGTGGAAAATTTGTAATTTTCTTCATGAATTAACCTCGTTCATGCATGAATTGCCAAATGTCAACTATGTGAACAAATATGCGCAGCACTGGGGAACTGGCTTATCCATCCCACCGCCACCGTCATCAAACCACATCCATCAAAATCGTTTATTCAACTGATTGACTGACGACGATGATGATGACGATGACGAAGACGACGACATCGACGACAAAGAGCAAGAAACGGTTGAACGATGTCAAGCATGTCTTCACGGTGACACTACCTCAAAAGAAATCATTCACTGTAATGTGTGGTTTCGATGTATTTCACTTCCCTCAGAAGTTGGGAATTATTTGTGCGATAATAGGAAAGATTTATGTGTTTTCCTTGGAATTGAGATACAATCAGGATGTTTATGCTTGTTTGGTGTTTAAGGAAATATCACAGATTTGACAGTAAAGTTGGTAATCCTTTTTATATTGCCGAATAGAGAGTTAATGGTGGTGCGGTTAAATTAAATATTCACAGCACAGCTACTCGCCCTAAGTCGGTGTAATGCGTTAGGCGTAACATAGTTTTATAGTTTTTATAGGAAATGAAATAATAGAACCGCTGACTGGAGATCTGTCGCATCTCAACGAGGCAAGCATACCGCGAGCAGCTCTGATATTTCGCGCGCCGGTTACAAAGGACGTCCACATTTTCGCTGATGACAGCTTTAAGGCGTTTAGGGCTGTAGCCTACATTACAAGCATCAATTCAACAGGAGAAAGGACATCATCATTTTTATGCGCGAAGTGCCAGGTTGACCCCTTGAAGGACATTAGCCTCAAATTACCAAAATTAGAGCTGACTGCTGCTTTGATTGCGGCTCGGCTTTGTGCATATCTGAAGCGGTCGCTTGAAACCTCGATCTGTGGCTTTTACTTATGGACCGACTCCAAAATAACGTTAAATTGGATCCAAGCAGAAAAGGGCAAGTGGAAACCTTATGTGCAAAGCCGGGTGGATGTGATCAAATGACACACGGAGGCTTCAGAATGGCGGCATTGTAGCGGTAAGGAAAATCCGGCTGATCTAGTGACGAGAGGTGTCAGCGCTGACGTTCTGCAATCTTCTTTCCTCCGGAAAAATGGACCATCCTGGCTAAAGAGTGGAGGTTTTCCACTTTAATGTTCCACGCTGATGGATAGTATATCTTTGTTCGTGGAGACTGGGACTGTACCTGAGTTCAGACCGTCATCGCCTTTACTCCAGTATGAGAATGTTTGAACATGGAAACATCTTGTTAGAGTTACAGCTTATATACACCGTTTTATCAATGCCTGTCGTACGAAGAATAGATCAGCATCTAAGCACTTAAACGCAGAAGAAATCGAGGCTTCTGAAAATTACTGGATCAGGTTTATTCAGTCTATTTGAAGGGAAGAATATCCAAAACGTCGAAAATCGTGGAACTGCTTCCTTTTCTGGATGACAATGGGTTTTTGCGGCTTAAGGGTCGTCTTCAGTGTCTCGACGACTCTTCAGACATACGGCATCCCATAGTATTACCAACAGAGTCCCACGCCACAGACCTCATTATAGATAACTATCATCAACGTACCCTTCATGGTGGGACAAATATTGTGCTGTTTCAACTGAGAACAAAGTTTTGGGTTCCTAAAGGGCGTCAGTGCGTCCAGAATCAGTAATCCGTTGGATGCAGAACCTTTGACACCGGCACACTTCCTGGGTACTCAATATGGGCCTATGATACCACTCGACGTACCCGATGATGCTAATGGGGTTCGAGTTTTATGGACATGACGCCAGAAGTACACTAATAAACTGTGGAGGTGCTGGAGAATGGAGTACTTACAACTCCTGCGTTCATTTCATCACAACAAGGTATGTGTATCTTCTACACTTAAAAGGGGAGATGTCGTGCTGGCGGTAAATTTTGGGAAGCCGCGATTGAACTGGAAGTTGGCTACGATAGAGGATGTCTTTGCTGGTCGAGACGGTCATACAAGAGCATGTGAGGTACGTTACTCGAACGGTTTTCAGAATCGACGAACCCCGTTCAATTGTTACACAATCTGGAGATTCTGTCCGGATGATGTTGAAAAATATAAATAAAACGAAGCAAGTGTGTACTCTTTCACTCCAATGCAACATACACATACATATACACACTTTTATTGTTGTACTTATAATATTGTAACACTTAGTTTGAATAAATCAGTTGAAGTTTAGATCTTGAACGATTCACTAGTTTTGGCCTTGTCGTTGACTTTGAGCACGGGCTTTTGTGAAATCCTTTTACATTCTTTTTTACAATACCAATTTGGTGGTGTTAGATATTTTTAAGTACTGAATGTTCAAAGCATTAACATGCTATCCTGTTTGTTTAAATAATTTAAATGTTTATTAAACCAAGATCACTGTGACACATTTTTGAGTACAGCCCTCGAATAGCACTTAAATGACCAGAGATGAAGGGTCGAATACTTAGAAAGCACTAGTAGACCCGAATGTACAAAATCCTATCGGAAGATGTTATAATTTTTGCAAATGTCGTCGTACGTCAATCATATTTGACATTTGTGAACTAGACAGCTGCAGTATACAAACAGACAAGCAATGGAGTGCTATATTCCGCAAGAGCGTGGAATAATTGTGTCGATTTTTTTGACCAATAATCGGTCGGTGGTGCTAGCGCAGCGTGAATTTCGACGTCGATTTCCTAATCGTGTCGCGCGAACTGGGCAAACATTCCGGCGCTTAGCTACTCGACCGAGAACAGACTGGAACCACAGGAGACCATGCAGCGCGTGGTCGCCACCGGACTGGTCGTTCGGCCAAGAATATCGCGGCTGTGGCTGCCGATGTCGCTGAGAACGAAGAAGCCATCCTCAATCTCAACAACGAAGAGGACGATTTTGTGTTGAAAATCATCATGAGCGACGAGGCACATTTCCACTTACGTTACGTCAATAAGCAAAATTTTCGTTTAAAATTTCTAAGTTGTTCTTTATGAGAGGTGGGGCTATATGCAGAGTCCGATAACTGTCGTACGTACTCTGCGAAGCAATCTGAACAGGTGTGTATCTGTTCCCACATTCCGTACCACCCACTTTAGAAATTCCTACTCCATTGTGTCCTATAAGCTATTTAATAAGCTCCCCGTAGATATCAGATCCACTAGCACTTTATCTGTTTTTTTGAAAAAAATCAAATTGTGGCTTCTTAAATTCGACCATCATCAAATTGAAGTTTTGCTGCCTTATATTGTATAGCATTATACTAATTTGCTGAATTGCTCGCCTCCATTTTCCAGAATTTTCCAGAAAATTTTTGTATCTGTTATCTCTTTTCTTCCTATACATATACATACTAATAGTTAAATGCTGAACGTAATGAAAGCTTACTGAAATTGCTCACCCCACATATGTATTTTCTGATTTTTATCTATGTACATACATATGTATGAAGTGACATTTAGCACTATTTGAATTGTTAAATACAAATGTCACTTACTATTCCTTATTATAACATTATAATTCTGTTATGAAATCTAAAGTATTTGTTATAATAAGAATAATGATAATACAAAAAAAAAAAAAAAAAATCGAGTCCACGAATAAAATAGTATTTCGATTTTGACTTATCATCTCTTTAGTGGACCGTCAATACAAAGTTCGATTCAGATCAACAGTATCAGACCCTATTACAGCAACATCGGGCGTCCCTCAAGGCAGCCATCTTGGACCATTAATCTTCATCCTTACAACAAATGATGCTGAACGTGTCATCCAGAACCCTGATCTCCTGGTCTACGCTGATGATATGAAAATCTTTAAACGTATATCATCTGCCACTGATTCTCGCCTACTACAGGGTGATCTAGATAGCTTCTCCATCTGGTGTAATAAAAATGGCTTAGAACTTAATGTCAATAAATGTCACTCCATCACCTACTCCAGCAAGCGTCTCCCAACACCAGCTAGGATCTACTTCATTCGTGATGAGCCCGTACCCTCTGTCACGTCTGCACGTGATTTGGGCGTTATCTGCGATAGTGAACTTAACTTTCGATCACATATCGACAATGTCATAAGTAGAGCCAATTCAGCACTTGGATTTGTGAAACGCTGGTCAAAAGAGTTCTCTGACACCTACGTAACAAAATCTCTTTATCTCACTTTCGTCAGGCCCCTCCTCGAGTATACCAGCCAAGTGTGGTCGCCACATTATGCTACCCATATCATGAGAATTGAGGCTGTCCAGCGTAGGTTCATTCGCTTCGCCTTACGCGGTCTGTCTTGGGCTGATAACCTCAACCTTCCACCCTATGTGGATCGTCTTAGACTGATTAATCTTTAGTCATTGCAGAAACGTCGTGATGTTGCCGACATACTTTTTATTCATCAGTTGTTATCTGGCAACATTGATTGTCCCGCCTTACTTCAAGCGATTTTTCTAAATACCAATCCCCGCAATCTAAGGTCTGTTCCTCTATTCCGTATACCTCCTCATCGCACTAACTATGGGTACAACGAACCATTATCAAGAATGCTGCGCAAATCTTTGATTTTAATAGGAGTAAATGCGTACTCCGTAATTCCCTAACCATACCTAACCTCCAATCATCCTCCTTAACCTCTAATCATTACTCTTAGTTACTAGGTTGAGTCCAGCTTAGTATAACCACTTAGCATTTAAGTCTATTATCTCCTCAATCTCATCCATCCTCCCCTCACTTAATTTGTATAGTTTATAAGGCTCTAGTTTGTAAGTTTAGTTTGTTTAAGTTTCTGGCTTGTATTAAGCTTAATAAAGTGCCCCCCTGGGGGCGTCAAATTAAAATTAAATTAAATTAAATTAAAATCTTCATCTAGTGAAACTAAAACTTTTTTCCGCAGCAACTGCGTCATCCATGCTTTATTATGGGAATAGTATTTCAATGGTATGGTATTGTTTTGAAAGCACCGCGGATTTTTAGATTTGCCGACAACAATAACCTTTTTATAATCTCCTGTAGCTTTACAATAAAAACCGTTCTTTCGATCATTTAAAACCACTTAAATGATGTCCTGATGTCCTTTTTGGTTAAGAGATTATACCGGCAAGGCTTTCGTCGGCATTAAAAATGTCGTTGGATGTATAGGTAGCTTTTAATTAAATTGGAAAAAACATCTGTTAAAAAATCTTCGGCACTTCATACATTGACGGAGGAGCCTTCTCCATGTATTTTTTTGGTTTTTAAGAAATTCTCGTTTTTTCCAACGCCACAATCACCCTGCGGTTGGATTGAAATCTTATTTCATTTTGATTGGAGACTGTTTTGCTTTCTCCAAGACAATGTTTGAAGAAACTATAGCTCTAGACGCCCTCATTTGGTTAAACCAAATTGTAATCGCTCGGTTCACTTCAGGACAGGCTCCACTTCTGAATCGTTTGCTTTTTAAATTAAAAGTCTTGGAATTTTCAAGGATGGTTTCTTGATTTTGTATGATACGATTGAGTGTCGATCTGGAGCATCCATCTCTGGCACACAATTCATTTTTGTTGTGGTTTCTAGCTTCAGCAATTATTCGCACCTTTTGCTTAAGCGGAAGTGAGGTTTTTTTTTGTTTGCTCATGGCTGCCTGGAGTCCTGGAGTAAATGAAATGCATTTAATGATAATGTGAGTGATTTATTTAATACACTTTCATACCTGTTTTAGCTCAGCCGCAACTTCAGTTCAGCAGTCTGATTATTTTGGCGGACTAAAAAAACATATGGATTTTCTGTCAATGGACTCGTCAGTTCTCCTTGATTTTACTTGAGTTGCAAACAGAAAGCATTTCGAAAGTTTTTTTTTGTGTTCATTTAACCAGGGAAACTACGAAAAAACCTTCAATACAAGTGAAAAAAAAAAAATTATAATAATAATAAATAAATAAATAAATAGGCACATAAATAAATAAAAAAACAATTAAAAAAATAAATATATAAATAAATAAATAAATTAGTTAAATAATAAAGGAATACATAACTTAATAGACAAACGAATAAATAATTTATGAATATATAGCTAAGCAGATATATGTACATGCATATGTATAGTAAATTGATAAATAAGAAATTAAATAAACAGATAAACAGATAGATACAAATTGTTCAAGCATTTAATTGGTTTACAAGAGGATCTGAAAAAACACAGTTTTGCAAAAATTTGTCCGTCAGCTTAATGATTCTGTCGGAGATCAATTCAACATTCGATTGGAGATGAAGATCAAAGGTAGAATGGTATCTAGATAGGTTAAGCATCATTTTCAACAGTTTGTTTTGGGATACTTGTAACTTCCATATATGACATATTGCACAATTTCCCCATACTTGGCATACATAAAGTAGTATTGATTGAAATATGTACTACTTTATGGATTAAGTAATGCATTTTGATGGCAATGTTTACTTTATTTATCGTGTTTGAAATATGTTCAGTCATTTCTCCATCTAGATGAATTCCCAGATACTTCACACTTGGTTTCCAGTCAATTCTTACCCCACACACGTTAAGCGGTTTGTTAGGATGATAGCAACTCTTTCTTTTCCGACTGAAAAAGGTTGATTGCACTTTTTCTGCATTGATTTTTATTTTCCAATTGTTGAAATAATTGACTAATATTCTAATCGCATTTTGCAGGTTAGTCTCAATATTGAGACTGAACTCATGTGATGAGAATATATCTGTGTCATCTGCGTAGATGCCTGTTTCATATGCTGGGAGTCTTGGGAAATCGGAGGTGTAAACATTGTAGAGCACTGGACCAAGAACCGAACCCTGGGGTACTCCTGCGTAAATATGCTGTAAAGATGATGACTTACCATTTTTTTTTTTTTTTTTTTTTTTTTTTATAATTTACCCGCACTCAAGGGGTTATGAATACCCTTTTACATGTTATTCACATGGTGCGGGCGTCGGAAATGTAGATAGAGAGAGAGAAAGAGATTGGTGCAGTGGTTTGAAACTCAGATGTGTTAGGTTTCACATTAGCTCCAGGGGTGGTGTCCAGAATAACTGGGGAGATTTGATGCTGTCATGTATTTTTTTGCCTTCGCTTCTGATTCACAGTATTTTTTTCCCGATCCACCTGATGTCATAAGCATATCAATTATCAACAGAGCGATCAATTTCTCCAGCCATATGACAAACCTACTGCCAGTGTTATGCCTTCGCAGTAGTGTTGTCACAAACTTTCGCAATTGATCGGACTGCCTCTTATCATATAATGCTTACTGACATCAGGGATTGAACCGTGAATCATCAGCTCGACGAACGATGACGCTACCACTACACCATTGCCACCATTGACGTAGACTCTAAAACGCCTGTTAGTAAAAAAACTTTGTAAAGTTTTGACTAGATACAGGGGAAAACATATGTTTTAACGTTATAAGTTAGTTACCTATTTCTGGGTATCAGCATAGGTGTATCGTTAATTCACTTTTAGGTACCACGGAAGGCCGATTTGTTTTCGCTTACCCGAAAAGGTTTCAAATATTCCTCTCACCTTACGAAATACATATAAAAAGTGTTCAAAGCGAGACAAGACACCAATTAAAGTCAGTGCATACCTACAGTTATCTCCATCACTCCATGTACGAAATTAGTCTTCATGCCTTCAACCATGCATGTGTGATTTAAGTCAGCCGCGTGTGCACATAAAGCACAATGAAATGTGAAGCTCTCTCCGTCCTTTTTTTTTTTTTTTTTGTATTCATTTTGCACGATTTTCCCAGTACTTCCTTATCTCTTATATCATGGACAACTATAAGATGAAAATATTGCCAAAGAAAATTCCCTCATTTTTCTTACTTTATAAGTTCTTAGAAGAGCATAAGGGACAAAATACTTTTTAAGTCCTTTTTCACAATGTCACGTTCCACGGATAAATCGAAACGGGAACAAATCATTTAAGGCAGATGTGCTTGACAAACACCATGAATGACAACAAAAGCTGATCATTATCGATGGGAAATGTTTCCTTCTTCGATGAAAATGCTTTCAACTTGCTGAGTGGGAATAATGATGATAAAAAAAAAAAAAAAAAAACTCCTCCGTCAAGATGTTGCCGAATTTTTTTTTCACATTTAAAATTTAATTCAATTAATAAGTCGTCGTCTAATAAGCTAATGAAGTTTCACAAGATATATGTATAATCGATATTCACGATATTATGTAAATTTCTTGGGGATTTTTTAAGAGACTCTTTCTAATTCAACGTCGGATATGCACTTTTTTTTATCGACATTTCAGGGTCGATAAAAAATTGGTCAGGAATTCATTTGTGAATGAATGTAGGCCCCCACAGAAGAGCTGACAAACTTAGCGAGTATAATCGAATTATTTTCAGCTAAATGAAGGCAACCAATTCGAGGTCCTTAATAAAGTCATCGAAATAAATGTTCAAAATGATCCCTTTCAATGGTACCAGGGGAATGCAGGTGCAGGGGTTACCAAAATAAATCATCCAAATAGAAATTAATCGCATCTCCACTCACTGAAGAACACTTTAACCCTAATCAGGCGAAAGAAGTAGGTTATATGGGTCTTTATCATCGGAGTACCTACCTATGTTAAAGGCCAAACTTTAGTATTTTGTTCTTTTCATTAAATTTGTCCTTGTGGCATGTGGGGGCAGGTCAGAAGGGTATTTTAACCGAGTCTATGATGTCCTTAACATTTTGACAATATTCATGTAAGCGAAGCAATGGCATTCGAAAACTGCCAGTAATATCCCACCGGTTATAGGTACGTACATGCATGCCCCCGCGCAAACATATGAAGTAATGTGTTAATTATGTACATCATGTGCATATATACATAAGGGTGGCAATGGTGTACTGGTAGTGTCATCGTTTGCCGAGCTGATGATTCACAGTTCAATCCCTGATGTCAGCAAGCATATATGATAAAAGGCAGTCCGATCAATTGCGAAAGTTTATGACAACACTACTGCCGAGGAATAACACTGGCAGTAGGTTTGTCATATGGCTGGAGAAATTGTTCGCTCTGTTGATGATTGATATGCTTATGACATCAGGTGGACCGGGAAAAAAATACTGTGAATCAGAAGCGAAGGCAAAACAAATAAGTGGCAACAAACAATCTCCCCAGTTATCTCGACACCACCCATGGAGCTAATGTGTGAAACCTAATACACCCGAGTTTCAAACCACTACACCAATCTCTTTCTCTCTTTCTCTATCTCTCTCTCTATCTTCCTCTCAACGCCCGCACTGTGTATAAACATTAAAAGGGTATTCATATCCCCTTGAGTGCGGGTAAATTATAAAAAAAAAAATCATGTGCATATGTAGTAGATGTCAAGTTACGAACAACCCGCACACACAACCAACATTTTTATGCACCTATGTACATATTTCCCGTGATACGATCGACTACCCCTGAGATACGACCAATATTCGTCCTAATAAGAAAGCCGTGGTTAATGGTGCTATTTTTCAGCATAAGGGTATTCATACCTCCTTTGGCGCGCGTAAATTATAAAAATGGGAAAAGTTTCCCGAAATATCATTTTTTTTATTTTGAATAAATAATACAGTGAAATTAATTGCCAGAGCTTAAAATTTGGAAAATTTTTAAACGGAAAAACCCTTTTCCACATTCGAATGCAATTTGACAGGTGTCCTTTTTGCATCGTCATTTCACCATAGTCTGACTATACTAACGAACTTTCCGTTCCACAAACCTAAAATTGGTCCATTTCCACCTAGAAGCTTGAATGCCTTCTGACGTTCCAGCAAATTCAAATGGGAGCCTCACTCACCCACACTTACAAGTAGGTGGAAGATGGGTGCAGCCATTTTCTTTAGATCATTATTGTGCATTTTGTTGTTGTTGAGGGGATGACAGGCTGCCCAAAATGTGTTCTTCAAAAGGAAAGAAAGAAACAACACGCTACACTTTTAGACAGTTGACGGCCACGTGCTTATTCACATGAATTCACAGCCAGGAAAATTTAGGCTGTTATACATACGTATGTAGGTAATCTATGCATTTCGCATTGATCTGTTATTGCTACATTCAATCTTTCTAATGTTTTCAGTGCATTTGCGAATCGGATAATATTGCTTCGAGGATGATAACTCGAATTCCTCGACGTTGTAGGTACTCTCAGTGTTCGGAAGACATATGGCGCCGATCAGAAGATCAAACATTGGCTGGAGCAGTCGCAATGCGCGAAGTTTGGCGATTCGCCGTACGAATCAAACCCCTGAGTAACACGCAGAAGCGAATTAACAGCTGCGAGCACATGCGTCGCGAATTCGTGCCGGACGAACTCAGGAGGAAGAAGAAGCATACGCAGCTGCTGAATGACAGAGACAGCAACGCAATCGCGACTTGCTTCGTCACGTTGAATCAAACGCCAATCGTCGAGTGAGAAAATGTGCCGTGAATTACATCGCGCCGATTTCCAATATGGCTGCACGATTCACTATACCGAACTGCCGTGTGATAAGATTGGACCCATAAATGTGATTTGCCAATATTGCAATGCGCTAAAGTTTCATTCGGAGACACCAGGATTGTGTTGTGACGTTGACGGAACCACCAGAACCATTGCGCTCTTTGCTTTACGGCGACTTTTTTTTTTTTTATAATTCGCGCGCGGCAAAGGGGGTATGAATACCCTTATGCTGATTTCTCATGGGCACGGGCGTTTGAAAGAGGGGGAAAGAGGAACAGAGGAGGTACCGGTGCGGAAATACAGAGAATGGAAGATCGTTCCACATACGTGTCGTTCAGCTTATAAACGAATCCCTAACGTCCGAAGTTGAGTTTGAGGGTGAACTGATGTGCATTCGAAGCGTGACGAGTATTGCGGGTGAATCAACCAGAATCAAGACATTTCTTGACGAATGCCCACAAATACAACGGTTCCTTTCCATTTCTTGGGAATATTGTTGAAGATCGTGGATTTAATCCTTGCATTCGCCATGACAATCAATAAATTACAAGTCTAATCTTTGAAAGTGTGTGGGATTAATCTTGAATTCCCATGCTTCTCGCATGGTCAATTATATGTGGCATGTTCGCGTGTTTGAAAGCCTTCATCTTGGTTTATTTACGCGCCGGACAACAAAACAAAGAACGTAGTCTACCACAAAGCATTGAATCGACCTGACATGTGATTCCCTGAACCTCTTTACATTCCGTGTAAATGAAGGATACTGAATGCAATCGAATTCGAAAAGTGTTTCATTCAATCAATGATTGAAATTCGAGTGGTATCATCGGTTCCAAAATGGATTCTCAAGTTGGCATCTCTGTACTAAACCAGAAACGCAAAAACGCTTTGAAAATGCACCAGGCTCAGAATGACATCCAATCTTTTCAATGCATAAATGAAATGAAAATGACGCAGGGGACCATTCCACAAACTTTGTGAATCAGATATGGCCAATGGCAGGGTCTGACTTAGCTTCACCTTCGTTAAAAAATAGAGCTTCGGTCAATATAAGGCGGAATAGGCCACATGTTTCGAACGCGAAATGTCAACGGCCAAATGGGATTGTTACTACGTATGTATGTATGTCCGATGAACGAAAGGGTTAGAGTGTAAT
Organism: Blera fallax; assembly: GCA_946965025.1. Classification (NCBI taxonomy): domain Eukaryota; kingdom Metazoa; phylum Arthropoda; class Insecta; order Diptera; family Syrphidae; genus Blera; species Blera fallax. The sequence goes on along the minus strand of OX337244.1, from coordinate 44,867,351 downwards.
GTATTACTCCACAGATAAATGAAAACGGATACAGATTACTCTTAAAATGCTAAGTTGCGTAAAAACCTTACATGGCTTCGGAAATGAGTTGAAATGAAGGCCAATACGACTTTCTCGACATTATCAACACAATCTTATATTCATACATTTCAATTTCTACATTCCGTCTTCCAAATCATACAGAAAAAAGGAATAAAAGGAAAAAAAAAGAAGAATATTCAACACGCTGGAATAAATTCCCGAGGAGCGGACTCATAAAACAAAGGCAACCATATCCTGTTCACCATCTCCAGTTACTCCAAGTAACATTTTAATCTTACCACAATCAAAGGGTTTTATGTAAAATAAGGATATCAAAAGGGCTTGGCCCCTACACAATAGCGCGCCACCAAACTCTGTCAAGCCTTTTTTCTTCCCCAAAAATTCCATCTACTGGAATCTTATACGCGATACAATTCTATTTCTTGGAATTTCATTTGCTGGAGAGTCCTTTTGCAATTTCCCACACCGACAACGATGACGACAAAGAAAAAGGATACGCAACGACAACAAAACAACCGCCGTCGTCGACGCGGTTGAAAGAACTTTCAATTTAGAAAAATTTTTCAATGAAATTCCTTCGCATATGCTCAATGCAGAGGATACTGGATACGTGAATAAATTATATGGACTACCATTTGGCGAAAGCCAATTTCAGCGATGGTTATGCCACTGCAAAGCGATGCCAACGAAAATATGAAAAATTGCAAATAAAATAAATATTCAAATGAACCAGAAGCAAAAAAAAAAAAATATCTTTACATAGGTACGAGTATCTACGTATATAAAAAAAATGTATTAACTCAAAGAACCCACGACGACCGACCCACCGTGTATCTGTGGGTGGTATTGTGGGCTGTGGGGGCTTTTGCGTAATGAAAATTTCCTTTTATCATTATTCAATATTAGACCTTCGAGAGTGTGTAGATAAAAGTACACGCCGGGCGCTGTCTTCTGCGTAATGTAACTGAAAGTACATGGACTAGGTACTATGGTTAACGTAGCGAAAGCATATTTTACTTTCTCGATTCATGGTTGATCAACATCTTTTCGGCTGATTTTGCTTTGATGTTTGGATAAGTGACGGCTTTTCAGAAAATTACATAGATTTCCCTTACTTAAGTTTGGGGGAGATTCAGGTCGATAATGTGTTTTAATGTTGTCGGCTTATTAACGTAGATATTGAAATTTCTCAGAAATGTCTTAAGGCTACTTATTATCTTTTTTTTTTCCTTTTCTCTCCTGAATGGGCGAAATTTTTCAAGGAACATTTTTAAATGAAAAAAAAAACAGAGTGTCTGTTATTTGTTCTTGAATACAAGTGCAAAATTCGAAATATTACTCAGATCGATATAAATCTTTGGGACTCATCTTTGAGGCATCATTCTAGATATGGGTTCAAAGTGGCCATAGTTAGGTAGATCATTTGTAGTAAAGCGGGAGAATCAATCAAACCTACTAACAGTTGATGTAGGAAGAGTATGTCAGCAACATGACGCCGCTTTACAAGAGTTTGTAAATTAATCAGTTTTACCCGATCTTCGTAACGAGGCAAATTATATCTAACATCCCAAGAGAGACCACGTAGAGCGAAACGTATAAATCTTCGCTGCACAGCTTCAATTCTCAAAGAATGCGTAACTTGATAAGGTGACCAAACTTGGCTAGCGTATTCAAGGATAGGTCTGACAAACGTAACGTAAAGGGATTTGGTGACATAAGGATTCGAGAAATTTTTAGACCAACGTTTGCTGAATCCAAGGGTGGAGTTGGCTCTGTTAATTATGTGGTCGATGTGTAAATTAAAGTTGACCTCTCGGTCACAAATAATACCTAGATCACAGATTGAATTGACTAAGCGGACGGGTTTATTATCGAACGCGCTTGAGGGAGAAGGTAATAGCTTGGCATTTACTCATATTCAGCTCTAAGAAATTAAATTTGCACAAAGTGAAGAACAAGTTCAAGTCCCTTTGAAGTAGGGCGAATCCGAAGGGGAAGAAATTATCTAAAAAGATTTTTTTATCATCCGCGTACATGGATAATTTGGACTTCTTTAAGATGAGATCAATATCATTTATAGTAAGGACAAAGATTAATGGGCCGAGATGACTACCCTGAGGAACCCCGGAAGTGGCTTTGATGGGGTCGGATACAGAACATCTGAAGAGGACTCTGTATTGGCGAATCTCTAAATAAGACCTAATCCAGGAAATAATAGATGTTGGAAAACCAAGGGCTTTAGTTTGAGGTAAATAATTTTGTGCGAGATTTTATCAAACGCTTTGCTATAATCTGTAGAAATTACATCAACTTCATTACTCGGGAAACAAATTCAGTTAGGTTTGCCGTAGTAGATCCCCGTTTTAAGAATCCATGTTGAGATGGAGAGAAGATTGGTTTACAATGGAAACATAAAGAGTCGTAAACAATGCTTTCAAAGAGCTTGGGGATGCATGAGAGTTTGGCAATAGGTCGATAGTTTGAGATCTCGTTTTTATTGCCTTTTTTGTGGATAGGGAAAATGAATGAGTCCTTCCACAGCAACGGGAAAATGGCTTGAGAGAGTGAGAGCTGGAAAAGGGTACTAAGAGGCTGTGATAAGACATTCATGCATTTCTTTAAGACAATAGCAGGTAACCCGTCAGGGCCGGGGGAATAGTTGTCTTTGAGCTTACTGATCTTTTCAAGAACCATGCCCGCCGTAACCTGAATTGAGACAAAAGAACCTTGCGCACAGTTATTTAAGTAGCTGAAATAAACAGGATCGGGTTCATGTAAGTGATCAGTATAGGACTGGCTGAAGAAGGTTGCAAAGAGATTGACGATCATTTCAGGGTCGGCCGAGGATCTACTGGATAGTCCGAAACATTGATAAATTGGTAAAACCTTTTAGGGTCAGAAATAAGACTCATTTGCTTTCGGTCTAGATGTTCATGAGAAAGAGATTCACAGAACGCAGAAAAACGATTATAAGCAGTAACGTAGTTAGAGTAATCACTAACAGACCTGGTGGATAAAAACCTTTTCCAAAGCTTATTCCTATTATTACGAAGTGCTCGGAGTTCTTTATTGTACCAGTGCGGATTGGGCAATGCAGAAGAAGATTTTTGAGTAGAAAGTTTCAAGTGCGGTATCCAAATAGGAATTAAGAGAGGTGTTACTAATTAGGTCCGTAAGTTTAGCAAAGTTGGCTTTCCGAAAATTATAGTTGGAAGAGCTGATAGGTTCGATATAAGTGTTACCATTTTCGTTCGTCCACTAAATCTATCGGATACAATTAATATCAAAAGCGCATCTAATAATGGTGATACGCCATCGACAATGATCTTTAAACTGATGCTGCACTACCCCTAAGAGATTTAGTCAGGAGTGGTAACATCGTCAGCAGATTAGGACAAGCCATTGCTTAGGCAGATGACATAGCCAATCATTGTCAGGAACTGGGCATAAATTCGATAGAAAATCATACCAAAATCAGAAATACAGCGAAAAGGCGTATGCTCATTTGAGGACGTGCTCAGACTTCAAATATCTTAACGTGATAGAAACATGAACTACTGGGCTATATGCAAATAGAATCCTGACAGCAATTAAGGCTTACATATGCTATCCTCACTTTAAACTCTTAAAATCAGGACACCTGTGTAGTGTGTGTGGAACTAGAAAACCGTGATCACAAAAACAAAAGTTCAACAAACAAACTCCCATCCCGAGCTATCACGCTGCAAAAAGAAGATTTAACATCCTTTCGGACCTTAACTCGCAGAAGATTAAGATATCTGTGTGCGCCGTGGCTCAATGGTTAGTGGACATTGGACTTCTGAGCGCACAACACAATTGGTCGCGAAAAGCTAAGCTGGGCCCTGTACCATATACGACCTGTCGCGCTAGATATTTCAGAAGCGTCCGAGATAAAAAAAACAGGACCTTCCATCTTTAAACAATCACATTGTCCAATTTCTTATAAATTATATTGAAAACTGGTAGTTGCAAATCGCTTCTGAAAATTGAGCTTGATTGGCAGTTACTAAAATATAACTTCCGACGTCGATTTGGGATGAGTTGGGCTAGACAATCACATCCTTGATTCCATTTCGAATAATTGAAATTCAGTTCAATTGACTTTCCAAAATTTTGTAAAATATATTGTAAACATGTGCATCCTTACCAATCAGGAATGGAAATTCCAGAGACAGAAAAAAAACCCTACCAACCAGATGTCTCTATAAGTTAAGGGCTCTATTAATCATCTCAACGTTCTATTCTCATTATTTCATCCCCTTATCAAGCTGTCAACTCAACTCCCAGAGAAAATGCAAAAAAAAAAAAAAAAAATCAAACGAAAATAGAAGGATACGGTGCACTGGAGAATACAGAGGTAGGATCCTCAGAATGAGAGCAAAGGATGAAAATTCTAAAATAGTCCTTAGCATAATAGACTTTTTTTTTTTTCCTCTACTTATATTCTCTTACCATCGTCCTGGCTTATTTCTACATAAAAAAAAAAATAAAAATAAAAAATATGAATTCATTCAGGCGCTTCGTTGGCTCTACTGCTTCTGCTGGCTGTTCCTGATGTTGATGATGATATCATGACGTTGATGGAAACTAAGCTCAATGTGCATCCCTGTCCGTTCTGATTGTTGGATACAATCATGTGGAACATCGAGGGCAACTACAACTGGGCGTTGATAAAACTTCTTCCTCCCAGTACGTCGTTGTTGCAATTCTGTAATAAGTCTGGACGAGAGAGCAATTTATCATAAGAGGAAACAAGAACAAAAAAGAAAAAAAAAAGGATTCTGGAATACTTGCAAGTAATTGAGGGCAACCCCCTTGCCCGATTTTTATGCAACCTAACTTGGTTCGCATAGTGTTAGCTCCAAGCGATGATATTGAAAATGTTAGTAAAATTTTATACATTTTCGAAGGATTGCTTGCTGTTTTATTAGAAATGTGAAGGACTACGAATAAAATTGTCTACTCTAGGCGGAGGTAATTTTTCTTGCAATTATCCTCTGGGTAGAAAGGAGCTGACTAACGTTTTGATTAGTATTCATCATGACATAGACAGATTGAGATATCCAAAGCCCTGACTCACTCTAGAAAACCCAGAAGCTAATATATGTGTACATATGTACATACGGTTCAAAGTGGGATTAAAAGCAGTTGAAAGTCGTGTGGAAAACAAAGGGGTGACTTGGAATTTCAGAAAAGAAAGTCTACTTCAACTAATTGCCTCTTAATAAAATAATTGGTACAGCACAGGCAACCTTACATACTTACTTTAGGTGGCGCTACAGTCCGGGGTGGACCTGGGCCTCAACTAACAAGCCTCTCCAGCCAGCTCGGTCTTCAGCCAGCTGCCTCCAGTTTCGCACACCAAATTGGTTGAGGTCCCTTTCAACTTGAGCGAGGTCTTCCTCTACTGCGTGGTCCCCCTGGGGTAGATTCGAAGACTCTCCGGGGCGGAGCATTGTTGTCCATCCGCTCTACATAACCCACCCATCTTAGTCGTTTTATTTGAACTTTTTTGACTAGATTGATGTCGCTATAAAGCTCGTACGTCTCATTATTATATCTTTTTCTCCACTCCCAGTCTATGCAGACGGGACCAAAAATCACTGTTCCTTTGCGAATATGGAGATGCGGAAACCGCGTACTATCTACGACAACATTTCGCCCCGCAGCAAAGCCTATCAGCCTAAATCCGTTCTCGGAGGTGGTGGTGTCGTGTAGACTTTCCAAAGATGCCCTCCCTTCCTAGCTTTGCGTTAAAATCGCCCAGGACAATTTTAACATCATAGCTAGAGCACTGCTCGTATGTTTTGTCTAGGACCTCGTAGAAGCTGTCTTTGGTATCGTCATCTTTCTCCTCTGTTGGGGCATGTGCGCATATCAGGCTAATGTTAGCGAATTTAGCCTTGATGCGAATTGTTACGAGACGCTCGTTTACATCCCTGCAACTCAAGACTTCTTGAATAAGTCTGTCTCCAAAAACAAACCGGTAGCAATCGCCGTAGTAGATATTGCAAATACAGGATAGGCAACACATTTTGAAATAAAAACTGTTGAGGTAAAAAGAAAGCACATTACTAACTATCACAACGCATACATCCAATGTTGCTCTCATGAGATATTTTCATTTTAAACTGAAATTAACGTTCATTTCCATATCTGTACTCGTAGTCCTACAAAACATGATTGGAATGTGCTTCAACCAGCTGCAAGATCTTGAAGGCAATCAAATGTCAGGAGGTTTCCTGATTGGCGGCACATGTGTAAACATTTCAGACAACTGCAAGTGTAATAGTTGACACTGTTGGCATAGAATAGAACTGAATGTCATGTTCTTGCTGTTGATCCTTTTGAGAAGGTGTACCCATATTTGTTCGCAGGGAAACACCTACTAAACTTAGCTCGGACTAATGAAGTCTTAACATTATTTGCATACACCCTTTGCATGAACTTAGGCAAATTTAAATCGGTACATTGGAAACCACCTCCCCGAACTGACCGCACGATGAAACTTGAAACGAAAGAACATATGTATGTATATACATACATATCCGTATTGGAAGGATTTATACATGGCACAAGGTTGTGGCTCACATGTGTTCTTGTGTTTATGTAATTTTAGTAGCTAATTGCAGGAGTATGCAGGATGCAAAGTATTTGGACAAATTAAGTCAATTTCAGCCAACACTTTAATGTAAATCTAAGAGAGAGACTTACATATACAGTGGTGCCCAATGAAATAGAGCCAGTGCCCCCTTAAAGCGAAAAGGAGCTTGTTCTTAAATATCTCTCTATTTCATAATGCTGTCACTTAGCTTTTGAATTGCTGACATGGTTTGTTCTGCAAGGACAGAAAAGAACCGTTAAATTTGTTGTGTTTCTTGCAAACAATACCATTTGTGAGTTAAAGCGTCATTTAAAGTTGGTCAATGAAATAGAGCCACTGTCTATTGAAGTTGATTTGAACACACAAAAGACGTTTGAATTAATTTATTGTGTCAGATTAATATGTCAATAAGTCATAAGTTTGGTCATTGAATTTAACTTTAACCTTAGATATGGGTCCCGGCATCCAATGCACATCAATATGGCGTGCTCTCATATAAGGATGGGAAATCTCAAAGGCAGATTGTAAAAGCACTTGAATGCTCCCGGAAAATGGTGGAAAACATATTAAACCCACAAAAAGCCCAAGAAATTCGGGGCATGAGCAGAGAGACAACCTTGCAGAAAGACTGGACGATTGTTGGCAGGTACTGCTAAATCAGATCCATTTAAGTCTTTTCGAGACATTAAAATGGATTTAAAGTTGACTACATAAAATCTTCGACGACGATTATAAGACTGTAATCTGAAAGTCAGAGTTGCTAGAAAAGTTCCCCTCCTTAGTAAGCGAAATATACATAACCGCTTGAATTTCGCCACAAGGCATTAAGACTGGACAGGCGTGGAAAATGGAGCAGACTCGGACAAAATGGTGAAATATACTTTGGAGTTATGAAAGAAAAAATAAATTTTTTCGGTAATCGTGGCAAAAGATTGGTACCACGACCACCAAATACTAAACTCCCCCAAAGTATGTCATGTTGGCATGTTTTTCATGGCATGGAAGTGGTCCGATATACTGAATAAAGCAGAATGTGGTCCAAGATGAGTATGCTTACATCCACGAAACCGTTTTGCTGCCATATGGCGAAGAAAACATTCCCTTATGACTGATTTTTTAAGAGGACAATGATCATAAGCATACCTCCAAAAAGGCTTTGCTGTGGGTACTCAATCTCCGGACTTAAATCTGAATCTCTTGTGGGAAGCCCTTAAGAAGAAATTGGCTTCACATAAAGTAAAAAATTTGGCCTAACTTTGGAAAGTTGTTCAAGAAGAATGGTCATATGCATTATCGCGGCAACGTCAACTTCTTGCCGACTCTATGTCAAGACGCCGTATTGCTGTCTTGCAAAATAATGGCCATTCAACATAGAAAATAATAGCATTCTGAAACATAGAAAAAGTCTAGCAATTTTCTTTAATTTATTTTATTTTTTCTCATAAAAAGTAAACTGACTCTATTTTGTTGACCACTCAAATCGTCCTCTTAACCTAGATTTTATTTCGTTTTATTTTCAGGTCCGTATTTAAACGAGATTTTTGAATTTATTTTTGTTCCTTACAAATCAAAATACATGAGAGTTATTTTGTTGTTGTTGTTTCTTCGATTTCAATAATTTTTCTAATTTTTCTAATTTTTGCAGCAGTTGATAGTGGCTCTATTTCATTGGCCACGACTGTATGATGTTGAATCTATGAAGGTAACGCAAATAGAGCATAAATCAAAGGACGAGCACATTCTACTGTATCTTGTGAAAGAAAACTTATTTTCATTGAAACTGGATTTACATTTTTTTGAATCTTCTGTAAGCCTGGTCTGACGAGTTTTGAAAAACTACTGAATGTATTCGGAGCAGACTTGACCCCAATGTTGATTCCCCAGGGCAACACGCGTATACGAAGGGCAAAGGTGTAGAAACCACGTTACCCGACGTCGTTGGTACGATACAAAAGTCGTTAATAGATAAAGAACATACACTGGCTGCATTTTTGGATATTGGAGGAGCGTTCAATAATGTCAAGACATACGCAGTAAAAGGAGCTCTTGAAAATCCCAATGCTGACCTAATTCTCATCAATGTGACCATGAGTCTGCTCAATAAAAGGAACATATGTAAATGCGAAACTAGGCGACGCCCATTGAAGCGCCAGTGCTTCCCGAGGCACGCCACAGGGTGGAGTCATTTCTCCCTTGCTTTGGGTCCTAGTCGTCAATGAGATACTTGTGAAATTTGAAAATCAGGGGTTGAGGCAGTAGCCTACGCAGACGATGTTGAGCTGCTAGCTAGAGGGAAATACTTAGCGAACTATTAGACAATTCACTGAAAACACTTAATACGTGGCCAAAAAACCTGCGGTCTTTAGGTTAATCGCCAGAAGACTGAGCTTGTGCTATTCACTAATAAAGGAGTTATTCCGCAATTCAAGCTCCCAGTTATTGAGGGAATTCCCCTAAGGATATCTGATAGTGCGAAATACAAGGAATTATACTCGACAAGGAACTTAATTGGAAGCTCAAGGTCAATGAAAGAGTAAACAAAGCCACGACTGCTTTCTATACATGCAACTGAATTCTCGGAAGAAGGTGGGGATCAAACCCTAAGATAATACTGTGGATGTATACTGACATATGGCAACGTTGTCTGGTGGTAAGCCGCGGACAAAGCAACCAATCTTAAGGCAACGACCAAAATACAGAGATTAGGATGCATAAACACAACCAGTGCAATGAGAACAACGCCAACAGCAGGGTTGGAAGCAATTCTCAACATGCTACCCCTAGATCTCTACATGCAGGAATCTGCTGCCAAAGGTGCCTTGAGGATTAGCCAATCAAGGAGGACATGCACGGATTCTAAAGAAACTCGTGAAGGAGGACGTAAACAGTGACAACACGTCACCATACCTCGACTTTGAAAGACCATTCTCCTGCATCTTCCCAATTAGAGAAGAATGGGAAACCAATGAACCATGTCGGTCAAAGATGGATATAGGAACAGGCACCGGTGTATTCTCCGAAAAGCTAGACATACACAGCTCAATCAGAATTCCTGACCACAGCAATGTATTCTAGAGGGAGGTACTGGCAGTGACATTGGCAACCACTACGGTATCAATGTTGGCAATACCACTAGATGATGTCACCATTTTCATTGACAGTCAAGCAGCCATCAAAGCAATTATTGCTACTAAAATCAAGTCTAAGTAAGTTCGACGCTGTCGCGAAGAACTGATGGTTCTTGGCTCGCAGCGCAGTACTACTCTCTGCTGGGTCCCTGGTCAGAGGAATATAGCCGGAAACGAGAACGCTGACGAACTTGCAAGAAAAAGGTCTACAATTGACCACAATCGAGCACTTCAATGGATTAAACCTCCACTCTGTAACCTTAGAGAGCGAATTAAGTATAAGAAAGCCAACGATAGGTAGGAATCGATGCCTTGTGACATATCAAAGAAGCTCTGGCCAAGATATGAGAAGGCTAGAACCAGCAAGCTCTTAAATAACGACAGGAAATAGCTGTTAATAGGTGCGCTTACTGGCCATAACCTAAGAAACCACACAACGAAACTTAAACTCAATGACGACAATATCTGCAGAGGTTGCGGTGACGAAGAGGCTCACGAGGATACATCCCACTTCCTCTGTCACTGCCCAAGCCTACGTCATTTGAGAAATAGAACTCTAGGAAGTTATTACTTCCAAGCCATACGTGAATTATGCAATGGTTTACTAAACGATCTTTGTAGGTTCCTGAGAACGACGCTATGGCTGGAGACCCCAATCACGAACGAGTAGTAACACAGGACAGGAACACCATCACCTTGTAGATATGCGAATAAAACACGCACAATACGAGCAGTGGCGAGAAGCTAGGCCTTGGTTCCCGGAAATGCTGGGCATCTCTCTGTCCATTATATGATTCCGTGCCTAAATTGGATCCAATTGGAAATAAGGCATCCGAAAGGCAAATTGAGAAGCTTTCTCTTGACAGTTATTACTCTCGGACGTTTGTCAGACATTCGCGAGAGGTGGGACCATGAAAAAACTTTTTGTTGTTTCTGGGATTCGAACGTCAAACTTCCTGCCCAGCGATCCAACGCACTAACCACTTGAGCCACGGCGTCCACTTTGAGTCATGATTTTGAGATTAGTTTTCACAAACGGCTTACAAATTTACAAAGGTATAGCTTCAAAATCGCTTGGTAAAAAGATCCCCAAAACAGCGACAATATATTCCAAGAGAAAGTTCTAGCCATCATCTAGATTTTCCAAAGACTGTCTTTATTGGAAACCCCTCAAAAAATAAAAGAATGTACTCCCTTATAAGCGGACGCCGATTGTTCCTAAGAATTTGTCCGCTTATGAGAAAATAAACAAAAGGTCCTTTAAAAGAAATGCTCTTTAAAATACGTCCGGTTATGAGGGGTGTCCGGTTGTGAGGGGTGTCCGTAAGGAGACATTACATTGTATATGTACATACGAGGATTAATAAAGACAGTCAAGTTATGGTGAAAGCACATTCAAAATGGTAAAGTCTAAGCTTATCAAAATGCATAGAAGCGTGCTAAGACAGGACAAGGCAGGACTGTACTTTACGAGCAAACCAGCGAACTACCTAACAAGTTTCTGTTCTCAATATTATGCCCTGCCTGATATGATATAAAGTGCTCTCTCTACCCTCTCGAATTTCAAAGAAACTACAAAGCACAACAACCTCTCTTCCAGATAAATATTCAATCGCAGTTTCAGCCCCACTGGGGAAGTCGGATCATTGTCTGGTGTCAGCTAAATTCTCGTACTACCATCAGCTTACAGTTAACAGAAGATACCCCAGAAGAACAAATTGGCAATACGAGAATGCCGATTGGAGCGGCCTAAATTCATTCTTCAGGGCTTTTAGCTGGTCTCTATGCTTCCTCGATAGAGGTGTAAACGCCACTACTGACATGATTAGAGACTTAGTTTTATTTGGGTTGCGCTCCTTCATTCTGAGTAAAACTGTTAGCATCAAACCAAAACAAGAACTCTGGTTCAATTCGACTTGTGCGATTGTCATCCGGATGACTGCAACTCAATTTTAAAGCGTGCGAAATTCCTACGAGACCAAAAAGTGAGGCAAAAAATACTGCAATGTCCTAAGGACAGTAAATCTTTCTGGTCTTTCGTCAAAAAATTCAAAGGCTCCGCCTCATCGTCCATCCCAGCTCTTGTCCACAGCGATCAAAAATCCAAGCTTACAGTGTCGGTAGTATCTTCTCATCATGGATTGCAAGCTTTTTAAGTAATCGGTCAATACAAGTTGTATTAGACAGATATACTTCCACCCCATTCTCTACCAATGCTGGTGTCCCTCAGGGCTCAGTGCTCTCTCCGACCCTGTTTTTAATATTCATTAACGACCATCTCTCTCTCACTTGCAATCCTATCCATTCCTTTGCAGATGACAGTACTCTTAACTTCGCTTATTATTTTCCGACTCCACGACTGACACCCCTAGCTGTGGAGTCTTAACGGCAGCGAATCGTCGTCAATCGTCAAACTCCGATATTGATGCCCAATTGGGGTGCGACAAACTGAATTGAGTTCAATTCGTCAAAACCCAGTGCTGTCTCCTGTTTCTAAAGCGGGATACTAATGTAGCCAAACTAAAAATGAATGGAACTGATATTGAGGAATCTAATGGCTTGTCAATGCTTGGCATGCAAATTACCACAGACCTTTGCTGGAATCATATGATTTCCGAAGCTGCGAAAAGTGGCGCAAGGTGCCTCGGATTCCTCAAGAGGTGTAAACGTTTTTTCAGTCCTGCAGACTTGGCTACTATCTACAAAGCTTATATTCGTCCGAAACTCGAATACAACTCACATGTTTGGGTGGGAGCTACCGCAACTTGCTTGAGTTTACTAGATTGTGTCCAGCGTCAGGCATGTTGATTGATTGGTGACCCGTCAATTTGCAACCGAATCCCTTCGCTGGAGCACCGTCGGAATGTTGGATGCTTATCGGTCTTGTGCCGATATTTCCACAACAGATGCTCTATAGTTGTGTCCCGCCTGTCCGTCAATTTAATCGTACTACACGAGCGGTCTCCTCCGCGCACACTTTTCTTTTAAAATCTATCTTCGGTCGCACAGTGAAATTCAGAAATTCGTTCTTTAGCCACTCAACACGTATGTGGAATGACTTACCCTCCTAAGTGTTTACATCAAATTATAATTTGCAAAGATTTAAGGTCAACGCGCATCGTCACCTAACTCTCTTTCCTTTTTCCTCGAATTTCCAACTTCCCTATATCCTTTTCTTTCACTCCATCATTGGGTTTATAACTTTAAAGAACTTTAGTCCCAAGCGATGAAGTTTATTTAAAAAACAAAAAAAAAGTAAAAATATACTTGCTAACCGCACTAAATACCTTCGAGAGTTGTTATACCGAGCGGGTAGGTTTAGCAGATTTAGCAGAAGCTCCCGTGATGTCGATGCAGAACTCGGACCACTTTCAAGCTTCGCCAGAATAACAAAAAAAAAACACTCAGCGAACCATATTCGTGATTTGGACGCCACACTAAAATTCATTGTAAGTACAGGTAACCCTGCCTCATTCCTTCCCAGGCAACTTTTTTCTCATTTAATTGACAGATTCTAGTTTATCCATCGTATAACATCCTTGGAGATTCGTATCAGGCTGTATTTACACTCCGTCAATCTAATCAAACCTAGGTTACTGTATTGCATAGAAAGTTATACTTCAGCCACCAAGATGATGCGATTTTGGACACCATTTTGGCCTTAACCCTACCTCAAGGTTTTTCATTAAAACCTGTGTATTTATTTAGGACACAATTCAGAAGCTCATTTGCTTATGTTCTTGTGTACTGGTAACACTATATGTGGAAGCAAAAAAAAGTACAATAACTGTGCATTCTATAGAACCGAAATTCGTGATTACCCTATAGATAATGTACCCTGTGCCCTGTACCGCTTTCTAATTCAAAAACGAAAATTTCAGTCTACTACAATCTGTCCACCTACCCCAGAGCAAATGCCAAAGGGAATAAATTTCAACACAGTAGGTATCGTGAGCCTGGCACTTCTCCCCCACATTCTCATGGACGACATTCCTGCGAAAATGATAAGGATACTTTTTATCTGCCCTAAGGGAAATAAACGAAATGCTAATAAAACCATGAAATCTCTTTTTCGTCATTCAGCGCTTACCGTTCATTACTGCCTGTTCGTCCTTGCCACAGCGAAACGGAGTACATTACAATGTAATAGCAATAAAGTTCCTGTAAAACCAGTACTTTGAGACACCCATATGTCCTGTGGGGAGCTAATGACCGCTCCTTAATTCATGTCGGTGAATGGTAATTTCATTGGGTTTGTTGTCACAAAGATAAACATTTTGACTGTAAGGCTATTATGGTTTTACCGTTGTAATTTAATGAGGAAGAGATACTGAAGTAACTTCGACAGGATAATTACGCCTTTAAGGTTAAAAAAAACTGTGTTTTCTTTTAAAGGAGTGGCGATTTCGTTCCCGATAGGTACAAGTATAAGTGCAGGGGTAGGAAGCATATTGTCCCATATGAAGGGTGTTTAATCCACTAGTCACAGTCCTTAACGAATGTATGAATTTTGAAAGGTACGTTTCACTACCAATTAGATGCAACTTTTTATACCGCCTTACGCTCACTGATTAGGACGCCTTTTGTTCAAGTTAGTTCAATTAATTAAAATTTAGATTTTCTGAATAAAGGGTGGACCCATGTACTTTTCCTCATATGCACAGATTTGTGTTAAAGTTTTCTTTCCACAGCAACTACAAATTTTGTTATTTTTTTTTTCATTTGCATCCAACAATAAATGGAAAACTTTTCTCTACTAATTGAATTTTCGATGCAAAAATGAGTCATAGCAGCGGTTGTAGCCATACTAGAGAAATATTTGAGCAAAATGTTGTCCCTAGTGATCTTGGATGCTGCTAAAAAAAAAGTTAAAGTTTGAAACTGGTTCCAATTACTTTCCCTTGAAGTTTTGATTCATGCTTTTCAGTGTTACATCCATAAAAAAGCGTTGGTGGTATTCAACAAGGACGAAAATAAATTTTGCTAAGGAATGCTTCTCAAACTGACCGTGCCATAGACATGCAATTGACTTCCCTGAGTTCTGTGTCGTATCTGCGGAAAGAGCTTGGTTCTTGGACCCAAAAAAGTCGCTGTACAAGGTTACATTCATTTGAGCTCTTAACGCTTTTTGGATCGGAACTAAGGGTGGCCAAGAAGGCAAGAAGGTGTACTCCCAGATTCTGGACTAACTTGGACCCTTCATGTAGAAGAAAAAATCCGGAAGGTGAAAAGGGTGCTTCATCAGCGCAAACGGGTACGTGGACAAAGGTGGGGAATCTCGCCGAGGACAACATGCTGGATATACACGATGATAGTTAGACCAATTAACACATATGCGTCAGGTGTATGGTGGCAAAAAGCCTCCCAGAAAGCTTTGAAGAAGCATTTAGATAAGGTCCAACTTGTGTCATGTTTAGGGATAGTCGGTGCAATACGAACGATACCCACATGCTGGGTGGCAACTGACACTGGCGCGGTACCATCTATGGGCATAGGAAAATCCTGTATCTCGTGAAAAATTAGATCAGGGAGCTGAATATGCCAATCGATGATGGAACACCTCCTGATAAGAAAATTGGTGGTATAACCATATCTACGAATGGGTCCCTGATGGATGGCAGAGCGGGGGCAGGTATCTTTTCAGAAGAACAAAAACTATCCTGTCATGTTGGTTTGGGGAAATAAACCTCAGTCTATCAAGCCGAGATGATTGCTCTGTTACATGCGTTGGATCACCTGATAGAAGGTCAAGTTGTTGGTAAAAATGTTACTACAGATATGGACAATCAATCCGTGACTAGACGCATGGCGCAAACAGATATGAATACATCCCAGGGTTATGAGCACATTCGTGCTCATAAACTCCATGAGTGCTCATCTCGAAATGAGTTGACACTGCTGTGAGTGAGAGGGCACGTAGGGAGTGAGGGTAATGAAAAGGCACTAAGGACTATTGGTTTTCCTTTTTTTTCTTTTGTTTAGCGCTCGCAATTATGTTTAAAGCTATCACCACACTATGGATGCAAGGCATGTCAAGCAACTTCCATTCAAACATATTCTACGAAAACATCAAGGAGTATACAGACATACATTCCCAACATAAACTTCACACGAAAAAGTGTCCGCTTTCTATTTATGGCATCACTAACTCAGATCATGGTGAGCCTTGAACAGATATGTATACTACCAGAGAAAATGACTAATTAGCAAAGTTTTGCCAGCGAAAATGTGTACTTCGGAGGAAATCTTCATCTCATACCCATTTGCCAACCATAAGGCATCATTAAAAGTCATACCATTTATTCAGTTCATCTGACGTGTATCTAAGCAACTACCATAACACGTTGGATGCTTAAAAATCTTCTAATTAGATGCGAACTCCTGGAAAATTAACACTAATGAATCCAATCAACTTGCTACCAGTCGAAGGCAAAACGCTTTGCCTGAGTTCACTCAATTCCAATGAAGTAATCTGCCACAATCCGGGCGCCAATCATGTGCGCACGAAAAAACAATCACTGGTACCACCTACCTTAGCTGCTGTTCCAAATGCTTACCTTGTCGAAAACTACATGCCGACACATCCGTATTTACGCTGATAATTAAAAGTGATATTAGCTCCGCGGTTTAGATACTTTTCGTGGCCTAACCTGATCGGATTTATGTGAAAAACGAGCGCACCTACAGCCTATGTACGAGTACCTGTCAGAATGGCAACGATGAGTAGGACCTGATTTATTGAGTAAGTTAATTATTTGGTCTATCATCGGATTCAGCTCACACATGGCTGTGCGCCTGAATTCACATATAATTACAGAGGTAGAATGTCACAGCACAGTTCGGGTTACATTTGGTCGACTATATCATACGTGGTGATGGCATTAGTAGAGAATTTAAGGACAAAGCAGGTGACTTCATTAGTTTTGGGATCTATGTCGGATCTCATTAATGGAAGTCGCAATGATGCCAACTATACTGTGGTGGATGTTTTCCCAAAAAGTTAATTAAATCTGTCATTTGCCGTGCGAACAAATGCGCAAAAAAATGCGCACTCGCTATTTAATTAGGGAGACGCCGGGAATTTAGATATTTGCTCCTGATGCTGTAGTCGGTAATAGGGTAGATGAGCTTAGTGATGTGGTCTAATCAGCGATTTGTATCATTTTTGTGTGTGTCCTCCTCGTACTAAAATGAAAGAGGGAGTCGTTCGTAGCTATACTTTTGGGTGCTTAGGAGATTGTCAATTTTGTATCTGACAAATATGCAGTGTTGGAAAAAATAATAGAAACAAAATTAAAATTGTTATAAATTGTAATAAATTACTTTACTTTGAAAGTTCTCAATCTGGTTTTAGTACTTGGTTATAGCAC
Organism: Blera fallax; assembly: GCA_946965025.1. Taxonomy (NCBI): domain Eukaryota; kingdom Metazoa; phylum Arthropoda; class Insecta; order Diptera; family Syrphidae; genus Blera; species Blera fallax. Next base: position 44,850,186 of record OX337244.1, on the reverse strand, counting down.
CTTTGTTTTTAATCACTGCCTCACATCTTCGTTCCATGGAATGAACTAAGTTGGCACAGGTCTCGGCAGGTATAGAGCACCATGCTTCCTGTATTTTGGACCTCAATTCTTCTTTGTTTCTGGCTTTACATTCCCCGATGTTGCGTTTTAGAAAGGCCCACAAGTGTTGTATGGGATTTACATATATCGGGGGATTGTGAAGGCCATTCCATAGCAGCAATTTTATTTGTTTGGAACCATTGCTCTGTTAGTTTCGAGGAGTGCTCGGGATCATTATTTTGCATGAACTCCCATTTTAGCGGCATATCCTCTTTAGCTAATGGTAGCATTACCGTATTCAGGATGTTAACGTAGTCCACAATGTATACTTTATCCTTTATCCAGAAATCTGGTCCAGCACCAGATGAGAAGATGAGAAGCAGCCCCAAAGGTTACCTCCACCGTGCTTTACTGTCTTTTTTGTGTACTTTGGATCAAATTCTGACCCTTTTGGTCGTCTCACGTGCATTTTTCCATCAGATCCAAACAATTTGATTTTTGTTTCATCCGACCACAAGACATTGTTCCAGTTTTCACGGTAGAGGTGTCTGTTGGCAAAAGTAAACCTTTGTTGTACATTTTTCTTACTTAGAAAAGGGACTCTTCTTGGACTCCTTGCCATTAAACCTGCTTCACTTACTTACTTTACTTAACGGGCTCACAACCCGTGAAGGGTCGATGCCTGAGACACAGCAGCCTTCCATCCTCTTCGGTCTTGGGCACGCTGCTTCCAGTTTTCCAGACCAAGCGCTCTGACATCCGCAATTTCTTGGTCCTTAAAACGGGGGTTCGGTCTTCCTTGACGTCTTGAACCTGGGGGCTGGGATTCGAAGATCCTCTTAGCTGGAGCATTATTGTCCATTCGCTCGATGTGGCCGAGCCAGTGTAGTCGACGTGTTTTGGCTTTCCGGACTACATCCACATCTTGATACACCTCCATTCGCCCTCCTCGCATATGGGACCGAATATTCGACGAAGAATTTTTCTCTCGAACGTATTCGAAATCTGCTCTGCTTTCCTGCTTATCGTCCAACACTCGGCACCATAGAGCAGAACTGGCAGGATTAGTGTTTTGTAGAGCACGCATTTCGTCTTCCGAGCTAGGAGTTTTGAACCCAGTTGTTTCGCCTTGGGTTAACTTGGGTTAGTCTTCGTCGGATCTCCACTAAGGTGTCGTTCGTGGAGTTGATGTTTACTGCGGGGTAGGTAAACTCCTCAACCACCTCGAAGTTACTGCTGTCAAGTGTGACGTTTTGTCATAGGCGGTGGACAGATGCTGCTTTGTTTGTTGACAACCTGTACTTTCTTTTGTCCTCGTTTACCTCAGGACCGACTCGTTTCGCCTGTTCTTCAGTTGCCGTAAAACCCTTTATGACGGCACGCTGGGAGCGACCGATGATATCAATATCGTCTGCGTATCCCAGCTGCTGGACGGATTTGTTGAAGATAGTGCCTTCCGTGTTGACGCCTGCCCTGCGCACTATCTGTTCCAGCACAGAAATCACATGATAGCGCATCTCCTTGCCGAAATCCGGTACACGTTTGGAATAATTCAGAAGAACTGTGTCCGGACTGCACATTGCAACGCGTGTTTTCCAGCGTAAGGCGACAAAGCTGGATTAGTTTTCGCGGGATCCTGAATTCGGCCATCGCTATGTAGAGCTCACGGCGATGAATGCTATCATATGCGGCTTTGAAGTCGATGAATTTGCCTTAACGTGAAGATTTGGTCAATCGTCGATCTGCCGGGCCGGAAGCCACACTGGTGTTTACCGATGTGTGTGTTGGAGAAAGGCCTAAGACGTTTACATATTAGACGTTCTTATACGCTACATTTAGCAGGGATATGCCTCTGTTATTTTTCAGGACATAGGGTCGCCTTTTTTATAGATGGGGCATATGGAGCTGATTGTCTAGTCATCGGGCATGCTTTAATCCTCTCATATTTTGTTGATGAGTTGGTGCATGCACCCTACCAAAACATCACCACCGTATTTGAAAAGCTCTGCTGGCAGTCCATCAGAGCCGGCGGTCTTCTTATTCTTCAGCTTTTTGATAGCTGTGCCGACCTCTTCGATACTTGGAGGGGGGACTGCTTGTTCGTTGACTGAATGCGGGGGTTCTTCTTCCCCTACCACTCTCTCTACATGATGCCCATTTAGCAGCTGCTGGAAGTGCTGCTTAAAAACATCTACTATTCCCTGTGCTTCGGTGACTAGGTTTCCTTCACTATTTCGAAGAGCTTGCGTTCCGGGTCTGAAGCCAACTGCCAGTTGTTTGGCTTTCTGTAAAACATCCGGATGTTGTTTCTATCGCGGCACACCTGGATATCCTTGAGCTGGGAGACTGCGTATGCCCTTTTCCTCCTCCGCAGAATCTTTTTCTCTTCCCTTCTTCTGGCTCGATACTCTTTCATCGCTGCTCTAGTTTTGCGCCGCAACGTTTGTTTGTGTGCATTCTCCGTCACCTTTTTCATCCGTACGCACTCATCACGGGTTCTTTTTGGGCGGTGGTTGGTATCCAACGGTGGACTCGGCTACCTCTTTGATGATGTCGCGGTACTGGTTCCACAGATTGTTGGGGTTTGTGGATGGTGGGTGGCACAGTGGGGAGTCTCTCGCTCAGGCGCTATCTGTAGTCTTTAACTTCCCCATGCGTGCTAATGCGTTCAACGTTAAATTTCTTTTTCTGGGCGGTTCGCAGCTTCTTTTCGTTGGACAGTCGAGCTCTGAATTTTGCTGCTACAAGGAACTGGTCAGAGTCGACGTTGTCCCCTCTGAATGTGTGTACATCCAGGATGTTTGATGTGTGCCTCGCTTCACTTAACCTGTTCCTAATTGTTTGACTTGATTCAGGTGCCGTCGACTCAATTTTAAGTTCCTCCGTGTGCTAACGTGTGCTTAGGCTTAGATACGCTTCGCAAAACTTCAATGGCAACAGCACTAATCTACGACGAAAAATAAGGGATGCAATGAAATCATGTCAGTCAGTAGCGAGGTCATGAAACGCTTGCGCTTGACGCCTCGTAATTCAACCCTTTTCGTCTGTTATACATATTTTCCGATCATAGATTTCCACCCTTTTCCAACAGGTCATTGTACTCCCTACTGCTGATTAGTGCCTCTCCATCTAGGGCACTCGCTACCACTGGAAAACTGACCCGACAACTCATTAATAGTCCAGGATTCAAATCCAAATTTTATGCACCAGATCCTAGAGCGGTTATTAACGTCGATTACAATTTCCTCAAATTTCTTTAGTGTGCACTTATTCCGTCACTACGTACGTGATCAATGTTACTCGTATCTGTCTAATAGGTGCATCCAAGCTGTTACCAGACTGCTTCGACGAATGCACACTGTCTGTAACCGATGCTATAACCACAAACCGGATACAATACAGCCCTCATAAAGGCATGCAAACCATGATAATCGCAAAGCAATTTCCCAAGCACTGTTTCAACTATCCTTACCCATCCACAGTAAATTTAACTACATAGCAACATAGTGTCCCATCGTGTAGTCATCGTACTCGAAGCGACCGGCAATCTTAGTACGATCTAACCGAGAATGGGGGCGCCCACCTCCTTACCAGGTATTACTGTGATAATAGGGATAAGTCCTCCAGATAGAGTACTGTGCAGCTTAACGACAAGGGTACACAAAATATATATGTTCGCTTGTGTGTATAGAAGTGCCATGAAATGGGGCAGAGGATGTACACAATACCTTTATCCGGCGCTATACTCGTCCTGCCAGTATAGTGAGGAAGAGCATAATTTGGGCTCCGCTAATAGAGGAAATCGTGCGAAAATGCTTAGCTCTGAGGGGGATTCTTCATAGGATATGCACAATTAGGATTTTAACTACCCAGAAACAGTTGAAGATAGTTTTGTTAGATGAAAGGATGCGCGGCAAAAAGAGGCAGGGATGGCTGCCGACACTCATTGCGGTCGTGCGGTTAGTTTGGTGGTTGGATGAAAACATTTCCACTTTTGCTAATTAAAAAAGCAATGAAATGATTGCACACAGTGTTTAGGGGGCGAAACTTGCTGATATGAAAAACTAGAACTAAAGTCGATGTGCTTTGGTATTAATGAAGGAGTAATGCTCGTAACCACAGCACGGAGTACTGTTTGTGGGTCAACTTTGCGTGCTTAACTTTTGAATAGTGTTGTAGGGATAATAACGGCAATGTTGTCCGATTACTAGAAGAATGATTGTTGAATGTAGTTGGCTGTGATCTACTTTATTTCGCATTATTTCTAGGGATTTTTAGATGACAAAGGCTTTGCTGTGCCTTGCATGAGCACTTCTATTCATTGCACGCAATTCTCGTCGTTTTTATTATCACAGTATATATTTGTAACTCTCCGTAATACTAATTGAACCCACCGTTATAGTATATGTCTAAAGTGGAGAGTGCTTCTAACATCGATAGATAGTCGCCAAGATCACTAAATGGATCAATCCTCTTTCGGACAGCTATAAAGGAAATGAGAGATACTTCCTGGAGATTCTACAGAAATCATTTGAAAAAACGATCAATCATTTGGCATGTATCTAGACGTATCAGACAGTGCCTCGTAAAGACAATAGTGCTAATCTGAGATCATTTTAGCAAAACTAGGCTTTTAGTGCGTCTCTCAAATAGCCTAGGCCAGATATTTATTTTGGACTTGCTTATTTCGTCCAGCTTGAGTAAATGCTGCAAATGGCGATATGCATCCCAGGTCTTGACTTACTTACTTACTTAGGTGGCCTGAACCAACAAGCCTCTCCAGTTAACCCGGTCCTTAGCTAACCTCGGCCAGCTGCGCACTCCAAGTAGGTTGAGGTCCCCTTTTACCTGTGCGCGCCACCTGAGGCGAGGTCGTCCTCTACTGTGTCCATTCGCTCTACATGTCCTAGCCATCTTCAGCGACTGATGAGCAGTTTTTTGACTACGTCGATGTCTCTGTACAGCTCGTAAATTTCGTCGTTGAATCTTCTCCTCCAATGCCCGTCAACGCAAACGGGACCGTATATCTTACGAAGAATTTTTCTCTCAAAACGACCAAGGATATCTTCATCCGCTTTCGACAGAGTCCACGCTTCAGCGCCATAAAGCAGGACTGGGATGATTGAGGTCTTATAAAGAGTCTCCTTAGTCCTTCTGGATAGGGCCTTACTACTCAATTGCCTTCTCAGCCCAAAGAAACAGCGACTGGCAAGAGTTATTCTTCGATTAATTTCCGCCGAGATGTTGTTGTCAGAATTTATAGCAGAGCCAAGGTAGACAAAGTCCCTTACTGCCTCGAAGTCTCAGTCTCTTCATGTCCAAAATCTCTACAGACTTCTTAAATCAGGCCAACGCAAGGTGGAACACCATCAATTCATGCCCAGTCTCTAGAAAGCTTTGGACCCAATATGACAAAAAAAGGACCAAAGAACTCCTGTCATTAAACAGACCACAGCTGTCACTCCTCATTGGACTCCTTACTTGCCACAATTCAATGTCGACCCATCTCAGGAAAATGAGAATCAGCACCACCGACCTATACAGAGGCTGTGGCGGCACAGAGGTAGAGGAAAACTCAACGCACTTCCTCTGCGAATGCTCAAGCCTCTTCAGAACCGGATTCTCAACCCTCGGAAAATCACAGTTCAAAGACCTTAGCGAACTAGCAAACACTCCACCTAAAACCTTTCTAAAATTCATCATGAAACCGGGCTTGTTCAGGAGGGCCACCTCTGCTACTAACTAATCAGCTAATCCACTGTCATATTCTCTTTATTCTTTTTCTCCTTTTTCTTCTTGTTTTCAGGTATCCCACACCGGGGGAACACAATGGATCCATTGAGACCCGAGTGAGATTGCACACTTGCTGATTGCACACAGTGTTTAGGGTTGGTGTATGCTCCTTACCAAATAATTACCCCTCGGTTTAAATAGCCCGACTGTTAGGCCATCTGATTCAGTAAGTTTGTTGGGTTTGAGCATTATGTTGATCTGGTGATCTAAATCCTACAAGTTCAAAGGTTCACACAGTCTGCCAGCGGGTTTTAGTATCCCACAGTTAACTTTGCGCATTTAATATCAATCCAGAAGTTTCTGACAGGTCTGACGGTCAAACGTGACATATTAATCACTGTGAGGAAGTTTGACGTCGGAAAATTACAATTACAACGGATCGCCAGAGCCTTTTCCGGTCGAGTGTCCCTCAATCTCTCAAGGGGTCCTATGCCGCTAGCACCAAGCACTGAAGACTGCCAAAAGCCGTCAGGTATGCCGCATCTGATGTGCTGGGTTTCTCTCGGCCACCTCAACGAAACCCCTGGTTCGACGAAGAATGCCGGCGAGCTCTACGAGCATAAGAGAAGGGATGAACAGCGGCTTCTCAGAAGGAAAAAAAAAGGAGCATGAGATGCGCGTGATTGAGAAAATAGAGAGATGCTATTGCAGGCTCGGAAGTTTTACCAGAAGGTAAAAAGAACCACATAGTAGAATCACAGTCGATGTTGAGGATTTGGAAAGATCACTTCTGCCGGCTGTATAACGGCGACGATGACCGAAAGTCCGCTGTCAGGCAGAATGAACCATTCAATCCGGACGATGACAACCAGCATTTCCGTCCCCCGACCTGGATGAAGTTAAGATAGCGATATCTAAGCTGAAATCCAATAAAGCTGCTGGAGCTGATGGTCTGACTGCCGAGCTATTCAAAGCAGCCGGGGATGACTTGGTAAGCATGCACCAACTCATTCACAAAATATGGTCGGAGGAAAGTATGCCCGATGAATGGAACCCCAGCATTGTTTGCCCGATCCTTAAGAAAGGAGACCCTCTAAACTGCCCCAACTATAGAGGAATAAGTCTTCTTAACTTCGCATATAAGATCTGATCTGCTCTTCTGTGTGAACGCTTAAGACCTTTTGTCAGCAATCTGATTGGTCCATATCAGTGTGGTCTTAGGCCAGAAAAGTCCACCATCGACCAAATTTTCACACAGGATTACGATGGAGAATGCACGCTGCTCCATCAAGGTCAGGAAAGATCTCACCGAAACCTTTGACATAATCGTAAGAACAAAACGTGATGTCGATAGTGCTTTTGTGAGAATTGAGACGGAAGTGGCTAAGATGGGTTTAACGGTTAATGAGGGCAAAACAAAGTATGTGCTGTCAACAAAAAAGGACGTACAACACCGACGCCTCGGGCAGAACGTCGCTCTCGACTGATATAACTTTGAGGTAGTTAAGGACTTTATTTACCTTGGATCCGCTGTAAACTTAGACAATGACACTAGCGTTGAGATCAATCGAAGATTAACTCTTGCGAATCGATGCTTCTCTGAGCTAAGAAGGCAATTGTGTAGTAAAACACTCTAGAACAGCTAAGGTAACCCTATATAAGACCCTGATCATCCCAGTTCTGCTCTACGGCGCATAGGCATGGACTATCTCAAGAATGGATGAGGCCGCTCTCGGTTGTTATGAGTGAAAAATACTTCGGGTGATTTTTGGTCCCGTCTGCATAGACTGGGACTTTATAGTGCCATCGAAATAGTCAAAAATATTCAAATGCAACGACTAAGATGGCTGGGTTATGTAGAGCGGATTGACAACAATGCTACGGCCCGAAGAGTCTTCGAATCCACCCCAGAGGGACGACGCAGTAGAGAAATACTTCGCCTAAGGTGGCGCGCTCAAGTGGCTGGAGAGGCATGTCGGTTCAGTTCCAGGTCCACCACGAACTGTAGCGTCACCTGAAGTAAGTAAGTAAGTAAGTTTTTCCTATCAACCAGCAAACTGTGAACATTACAGAGTACTAGAGTACAATTACGAAGTCTATACTAGTAAAGCAAAATAGTATTATTTTTCTCGGAACCACCAGGACATCAATGCGGTAATTCATGTTTGCTTTCTTCCACCAAATCAGGCACTTTGTAGCGAGGAATTTCCCTTCAATCCCTAAAGTCGTAAGCAAAGTATTCGTGCGTATCCTCGGCGTGATTATGTGGGGTGCTAATCCGCAGCCAACCAACTCTTTATATATTGTATGTACACTACCGCTCAAAAGTTTGGGGTCAAAGAATATTTGACACTTTCAATTGAAATAACTTTTAAACATGTAGAGATATTTTAAAAATTATTTTTCTGAGTATAGATGCGATATTTATTTATTAGAAGAAAATAAAACGTGATTAAAAATTTTACAATTTTTTTTTAAATGGCAATATTCTATTTTAAGTTCTTTTCATCAAAGCAGTTTCCTTCATTTTAGTTGACCGCTTCACAAATTCTAGGCATTCTTTCAATTAATTTCATTAAAGTTTCAGATGGTAGTGATTCTCAGGTTGTTTTGTAGAAGTTTCCAAAGATGTGGTTTTGATTTTGGACAGCTTTCTCGTACTTTCCTATAGAGTTCGTCCCATAGAAGCTCTATAGGGTTAAGGTCTGGGGATTGGGCTGGCCATATCATATTTTGAACTATTTTCGTTGCTCTTTGGACTTAAGGTATTCCCTACAAAGTTTTGAGGAATGTTTGGGATCGTTGGGTTGTTGGAGCCAAAAGTTATCCCCAATCAAAAGACGTCCTGATGAAAGAGCGTGGTTCATCAAAATGCTTTTAAACCCGTCTTTGTTCAATATGCCATCGAGTTTTACCAAATCTCCAACATAACAGAACGATCCCCAGACCATAACCGAGCCACCTCCATGCTTCACAGTTGGAACCACACATTGTGGAGCCATCCTATCGTGGTCCGATCGACGAACAAAACTCGCCTATTTGACCCAAAGACTTGAAACTTGGATTCATCGGTCCACAAAACTTTCTTCCGCATTTCAATGGACCAATCTTTATGCTGACGAGCCCATTCTAGCCGTTTTTTTGTAATTTTGTGGCCTTAGGACTGGTTTTCGAGCAGCAATTCGACCTTTAAGTCCCGCCGCAACTAAACGGCGTTTTACGGTGCTAACAGACAGCGGGATTTCTCTGCTGCTATTGACTTCTGCTCGAATTTCAGGTGCTGTAAATAAATATTCTCTCAAATAATTTTGACTCGTTATTTTAAAATAATAGCGGAACTATGGGGTAAGAAGGTTAATCCAAACGGAATACCATGACAGAAATAATTAAGTAAATCCTTTGTCTTATAATAAAAGCCTCATAACTTTTTTTGGTGTCTGCTTTTGTAAAAATCTACTTTCGAATTAATTACTATATAGTCAAACATTAACATCACAGTACAAAAGAATGATTTTTAGAAAGATTTCGTAGGATTTATGCCATTTCAGCTCAGGTTTCTGATTTACACCCAAACTTTTGAGCGGCAGTGTATATTTTTTTTTTTTTTTTGACCTAGAGAGCTCATTATTTTACCGTTGTCTACGTCCATGTACAGACATAGTTTTCCCAATTCAGAGATGTCGAAAAATTGAACATTTTATGAAAGTATCTACGCCGAGAAAATAGCAAACTCTTTTTCATCGAATTTTTGTTATGAAATTAATTCATCACGAAATAAGGTCCTTTATCATAATAGACAAAATGATCCCATGAGTCTGTATAAATGCGATGAAGGCATCCGGAATTAACATGCCTTACCATTTGCCATTAGAACACGGTTGTGCGCCAGTTAATATTTGAAACTCAATACCCAAGCAGCAGCCATTAAAATTACAAAATAAAGGATGCGCACGTAAACAACGTTTAACCTCTATCACCGGCGAAAGATATTTACTTAACTTGTGCCAGGTTAGTCAATTTCAGAGCATCATCATCCACCACCACCACCACCACCACTATTTCCCCTCTCCTCCATTAAGCAAACATTATTTTGAATGAAACGTGATTTGTATTTTTGATTCCGTGTGCCAGAATAGTTTTAGATCACCTAAATAGGTTTTGCAAGTTAGCAGAAAGAGCACTCCTTTCGCATACGAAACGTACAAATCATTATGCTTTCAAGGAGTTTTATTTTGCTTCGTCCCTCTCTTTCCTTATCTCAAGGATTTTGGTGGCGTGTACACCAACCACTCGCCGCATTAGGAACGGAAAATCCACCAGCGAAATGTGATGCATACGAGAAATGTGTGCGAATAAGTGAAAGGACATTTGCTTCGATATAGGAAAAGGAAATTCACGAAGACATTACCTCAAATTGACATGCTTTTAGGCAAATCTAATAACTATTGAGGTTGGAAGTTATGGTTCGGTAAGTTGCGAATTATTCTAAAAAGCAATGCGATATGGTTCGACGGTTTGAGTTTGAATAAATTCAGTCGACATTGAAAATTGGAATTCGAAGTGCTATGGAATGCTTAATATATTTCAGTCAACCACAGATTAATCTAGAACGTTAGGATGAATTGAGAGATCAACTTTTTAATTCAACAGCGAGGTTGTCAAGACAGTTACCTACTTACTTACTTAGGTGGCGCTACAGTTCGGGGTGAACCTGGGCCTCAACCAACAAGCATGCCCAGCACGATCTGCAAGGTCTCATTTCATCCCCAGTTATATAACATACCAAGACTTTAATAGACCTTTCTCAAGCGCCTATCCTAGCAGGGAGGAGTGGTTAAGAGGTCAGATATCAAATGCGCAATCCATTGCCATATATACAGCTGGCTCTAAAATGGACATCGGCGTAGGGAGGGACAGGCATTTCCTCCGAATCGCTAAGAATATCAAAATCTCTGACAGTGCAAGATACCTGGGACTTATACTCGATAGGAAACTCACCTGGAAAATGAAAGCTAATATAGCCTTCTACTCATGTTGTAGAATTCTTAGGAAGACCTGGAGACCTTCTCCAAGAATAATACACTGGATGTACACAGCTATTATTAGACCCATACTGACGTATGGCTAGTATGGTGACCAACGTTAAAAAAGTCCACCTATCTAATGGCACTCATCAAAGTTCAAAGATTAGCGTGCATTGGTGCCACCAGTGCAATGAGAACAGCTCCAACTGCAGGCCTTGAGGCTATTCTCAACCTGCTTCCGCTAAACATCTTTACAAGAACATCAGCAGCCATTAGTGCCCTGAGAATCAGTCAGTCAGCGAACTGGAAGTCAAATGCAACAGGACATTCGACCATCCTTCATGAATTTTTGGCTATGTACCCAAAAGGGACTACATCACGCCATACTTAAGGTTTATAATGCGTTTTACGGCAGCCTACCCTAGCAGAGAAGAATGGAAAAGTGCCAGATCCATAGTTAGCAATATACACTGACGGATCGAAAATGGACACTGGGGTAGGTTCCGGCATCTTCTCTGAATCGCTAGGGATAGCAAGATCCATTAAACTACCAGACCACAGCAGTGTTTTTCAAGCGGAGCTCGTGGCAGTGGCAGCAGCTGGCCGAGAGTCTGCCGTAAGGGCAATACCACAGGATGGTATCACTTTATTTATCGACAGCCAGGCAGCTATAAAAGCAGTTACTGCTACTGAAAGGAAATCGAAGCTTGTGAGATGCTGTCGCGTAGAGCTTAAGGTTCTTGGAGTATAGCACAAGGTATCGCTCTGCTGGGTTCCTGGACATGAGGGTATCCCAGGCAATGAAAAGCTGATGAATTAGCTGGGAAAGGTTCAACAGATTTAATAGAACCAACTGATCTCTCTGTAAGCATCCCGCCTTGCAAGTTCAAGTTTGAAGCAGGGAAATTAGCCAAAAGAGAGGCGAACCTAAGTAGGAAGTCCATTTAAACGTGTAACATCACAAGAAAACTATGGTCGTCCTTCGATAGAACAAGGACCGAGAGACTTATACGAAAGAACAGAAGTACCCTTTCTATCCTCGTGGGTATCATCACGGGGCATAATAGTCTGCGGTACCACATGAAGAACCTGCGCCGGACAGAAGAAGAACTTTGCAGAGGTTGTGGCCACGAGGGAGTTTTTGAGGACACCACCCACTTCCTATGCCACTGTCCTGGACTCCAACATTCCAGAAACAAATTCCTCGGTAAACACTTCTTCTATAACCTTCGAGAGCTCTCTGGCGTTCCTACAGACAAGATGCTGAACTTTGCCAAGTCATCAAAGTGGTTTGTACTTAAAAACAAGTAATTAACTAGAGTAGAGTTGATTAGACGTTTACAGGGTTCCAATGGGCAGAGGAGCACCTTTCCTCCCTATGGGTAACACAATGGGTCAACACTCACCTGAGTGCGGCAGGAAGCTTTTCTCTTACTGCTAGCCCGTTTACCTAACCTAACCCTCTGAAGACTAGAAAGAGAAAGATACCTGACTTCACATTACCAAAACTAGACGGCACCACAATTAATCTCTCGTCCAAGGCGAAATATCTCGGTGTCCTTCTAGACCCCAAGTTATCTTGGAAAAGGAATGTTGAAGAAAGGAAAAGGAAAGGATTGAGCGCTCTTTATGCCTGTTTGGAAGAAGATGGGGATTGCAACCGCGCATCATACAATGGATGTACAAACCTACCATCTCCTATGGGTCCCTAGCCTGGTGAACAGCAACAGGAACAAAGAGCTATATGAAGGAACTCTACAAAGTACAAACGCTTGCATGGCTCCTCGACTTGTGGAATCAGGCCACCCATGGACATGTGGCAATACAATAAAGAGAATAGGTGGGAAATTTAACTCTGGAAGCTTCACAGCCACATCAGACTATATAAGTTCCTATAAAGACTTGAACATTAACAGCCCTATCATATTTCCAAGGCGAATAGATTGGGAGTCAAAAAGGGTAGACCAGAATCAAGAGATCACGATCTACACTGATGGCTCAAAGATGGATATTGGTACGGGTGCAGGCTTTTATTCGCAGGCTCTGTAAAAACAGGAGTTCTTCAAACTACCAGAAGCATGCAGTGTTTTCCAAGGTGAAATCCTGGCAATAGGAAAGGCCGCTACAAGTACAGATAATAGTCACCTCCCTCGATAGAATGTAACTATTTTCGTTGACAGTCAAGCAGCCCTAATATCGATTAAATCGAATACAGTCAAGTCAAAGGCGGCTAAGAAATGTCGCGATGCACTGATCAACATAAGACACCATTCGATCAAGCTCTGCCGGGTTCCTGGACATAGTAATATAGGAGGGAACGAAAACGCCGACCCCATGGCAAGAAGGGTGTCAGAAATGTACATCAGTGTAGTTGGCACATCCATACTGCCACCGATTGGCCGATTTTACAACATTTGGACGCCATAATAGAGAAAGAGGCTAACTCCTCCTGGTTATCCAGAGAGGTCTGTGGCACCGAAATTAAATAAAACAAAAACAAAGAGCCTTTGGCACTAGACCGACCCTCCAGCCGCATATGAAGGGGAGTAATCACAAGACACTGCGCCAACGGAGCTATGCTCAGCAAATGGAGCGCAGAGTCCAACGATTTATACAGAAGCTGCGGTGACGAGGAGGAAGTGGAATCGATCCAACATCTGCTATGTCACTGCGCCGCCCTGCAAGAACAACGCCTACTCACTCTAGGATCCAGGTTCTTCGCAAGCATCGCAGAGGTAGCAGTAGTTGAGATACAGGATCTCCTTGTTCCAAACGCCACAATCCAGATAGGTTTTATCCACGGGTTATCTCCCACCAACATTAAAAAAAAGGGGATTCTTAATGTGCCTTTAGGTCTCCGAGTGGACGTGATGAGTCATAACCATCACACCCCCGATCAACATAACCTTACCTAACCTAGGGTGTAGACCTTGCTACAAATATTTGCATTTGTATGGGCAATGTAAATCCAGTCCCAGTTCGCCAGACGGTCGCTTAGGTTAGGTTAGGTAAATGGGTGCCCTTCTTGACAGGATTGTCAACGGCTAACTTAGACCACTAAGAGTCCATTGTGCACAATATTTAAAAACCCTGGGAACCTAAAATATAAATCTTCAAGCGCTAAGTTAAACCACCCAGATAAATGCATGAATCTCATGAGTTTACTTAGCTCAATATTACCTAACTCGTCCAGTTCTGAAAAGAAGTAACTGCCAAGAGCATGTCTTCTTTTAGTGGCCAGTGCTGGGCAGTCACAAAGGAGGTGACGAACGGATTCTATTTCCTATTCGTCAGGAATGTACGACTGTTTTAGGGCAGGATTTTACCTTTCTGAACTCACTTTCGTAGCGAACATTTTGATCATGCCAGATCTGGGGGCTCACAGTAGAGGTTGTACCTTACCTATTCCCTTCCTTGCTAGCATCGAGTCATACTCCTATTTGCTGTGTAAAAGAAGTCGAAACGTGAGTATCCAGAATTTGTATAAAAACTACAATCGGTAGGTTGCAGAAAATGGAAACCATAACATTGCATGAAACCCAACACCGTTTATTGAAAATTTTGTTTAGAATACTCCACGTACAAATTTGAACTTCTACATCGAGTCAATATTCGGAAACCTTTGGTTCATCATCATGTCTATTTATGGCAAAAAGTAGTGCTAGAAGCAGAAATAGAAAATTGTATAAAAAATTTTTTCTTTTAGTTTTGTTGTATCTTTTACTTTTGGGTCAACTTCTTTCCAACAGTTATGCCACCACCATGCTCTGTCACATTGTGTATCTCCAACCGGGTTAGTGCAAGATTCCCACATATCACTTCCAATGTCTCTTAAATTGTCAGGTAGCAATCTCTTAAGGGATTCCAAATGCATTTCACCATTATCATCGACAACATTTATCTCATGGAACAGACAATTCATATAGCATTTTAGGGCAGGATCGTCATGAGCATCACCATCACTGAATTCTGTGATTGCCTCTGCAAAAAAAAATGACAAATCTGATAAAAAGGACTGAAAGCCTTTGTCTCTCTTAAAGAATTTTCCTCACCTTCAGTAGCTCCTGTTTTTTCCTTGCAAACATCGTGAATTACTTTAAAACCTGCTAAGAATTCTGGCGGAGGATACTACAGAGGGAAAGTGTTCTAAAAAGTTATAAACTAAATAAGCTAAACAACGCTTACTGATTCGTCGCGGCGTGGCTTTTGACAGCCAACTGTTGCAAATGCTGCTATCGAAAGCAGCATCAAAACGAATTCAATGGAGATTCTCATACCAAAACACTGGATTCGAATAATATAGAAATTAAACGCCGAATAGTCATTCAAAACGTTGGCATCGGCTTTTATAGGCAGAGATACAAAGGCCACACCCACTGTAAATGTTTCTTTTGTGAATTCATAGGTGTAGACAACAATAGCCACGAGTGCTTTTTGACAACAATTGAATTAATTTGCAGGTTCAAAACTTATTTGTATGCAATTGAATTTAGTAGATATTTGCAAGCTGGATGCTATTAAAACACGCACTACGTTGTATCGCAGGGGGCTTGTAGACTTAAATTAAATAGCTGTTCTCATAGTAATTTAATGAATTGGTCAGAAGAAATAAATTATGGTGCCCCAATGTGCGATGTCGATAATATGCACTGGCAACATACATATGTACATATGTACATATGTGTATACAATTTTTGAGATACCTATTGTTGATGATAATCAAATTGTTGTTTGGGCCGCATAAAGCTCTTTCTTTCAGTATTGTTCAGTGTAAGGCTTGGAATCTATAAACCGTCTTTAGCCATTATATAAAGGAGTGTCGGACTAAATAAAAGAAATAGAGTTTTCGTTAAAGAATTCTTCGACAACCTCCTTTTCTTCTGCGAAGAATGTAAAAATATCTCTCTTTCGCATATGCTCCTAGCAATTAAGTGCCTCAGTGACTCCACTATCGAACTTAGAGAGTAGTGTTCGATGTGTTGATGACCTGGGCCGCTCGTTACAGTCCTCAACCGACCTCATCATTCCTAAGCTCGTCAACATAGAAAAAACAAACAAATAGTTTGACTGAGCTGGTTTCGACTAGATTCACAAACCTCGAAACCAACTTGGCCCAATTGAACTCATCCTTAAGTGATCTTAAAAATAAGTGTGCCCAGGAATTCATTTCTAGCAAAAAAATCTCAATAAACTCCCCGCGTGAAGCCATCGACATACATCTTCAAACATCTTCAACCAAACAACCATCTCCCACGCAACCTGATCCTATGTTCGAAGAAATTTTCGATAAAATCAACGAGATCGGCGACGAACTTACAGCCACACGTTCAACAATCTTCGATATCGAAAATCACATCGAAACGGTAAACAATAAAATGGATGACTTTCCAACCCACAGCATCCAAAACCCGATTGTCGACTATAACACCTCAATTTTCGACGAACTTTTGGAATCCGAAGTGAACTCAAGCTTACTTCGTCCTCCTCAGCTACAGCAGACTGCTCAATCCGAAAATACTTCCACCGCCCTCTCAAGCCAAGAGTCTGTAGCATTTACAGCGTCTAAACCTCCCGTCGCCGCCTCACGCAATCTCATCAAACAGTTTGGGACAACATGGACACCTTCCAAGTGGCGGCGAAGGCTGGACAAATTGCGTTCGGATAACCAGCAGGTAACCACCCTCCTCATCAAAGATGCTCCTTTTAACGCTGACGTTTCTTGGGTTACGAATTTCTTCGAAAAGAAACTTGGTATCATCATCAGCCAATGCAAAATGTTCGCGCCAACCCACCACAAGAGCAGTCCATACTTCAAATTTGACCTCCCGTCCAGATACGAATGGTTGTTCCACAATCCTACTGGTACCAACTTCACCCTTGGAAAGATGCGTGTCAGTAAATGGACAGAAAAACCTAACAAGAAACAGAATAAGTCTAGCAATAAGAAAAATAACTCAAGCTCTAGCTCCAGCAAGTCAATCCCACAACCCGTAACCCGCAAACCCCTCACTCACAATGCAAAATCCGCCAACTCCGAAATCAGCACTAGTTCTAATTGGACCCTAAAAACGGGAATATACCCTAATTTTGAAAGACCCCCAACCTATAAATCGCCTATCAGAAAGCGCGTGTCATTTGATCTCACACCCGCCCCCAATCCCCGACTGAATACTCCAGCTCCAAAAATAACTTTTCCCCCAGCTTACTATCCCAATTTTATTCATTCCCACACCCTTAACCTAAGAACTCGTCAAACAACACCACGAACGATGCTTACAACCCTAACCCCACGGCTATTCCTTCTCCTCCTTTTTTGGCCCTCTACTTCCTCCCATCGTAAAACTTACGATGAGTTCCGCTAATTTAATCGATAGTCGATACACTCTATCTCTAATTCCGTTTGCATCGACGGCAAGACAAAAACTAGCGTCAAGGTAGCCATTCAACAAGAAGGCCTTCCTACTGATCCACCCACGTTACTTCGTATATTCAACAAATACCATGAGGCTTTCAATATCTCGCCAAAAACGGTTTCTAAAGAGCTGTCCTCATTTGCCTCCTACCTTAGCTCTAAAAGAATTTCCCACCTTCAAAGAAGTCGTACCGACGGAAACAAATATTATCGTCCCTAATCACCAGCCTTTCATTCTCAACGAGCCCTGACCACTAAACTCTCTGACTCTTCTTCGGCAGTCCCTAAAGTGGTTGCCTTGTTAGCGTAGACTAAGGACTTGACGTAGCCCCAGAGAGAATAATCGAGTGGTGTCAAGTCACATGATCGCGGCGGCCAATTGATGAACGCTCGCCGTGAGATGACCCAGTCGCCAAATTTCTCCTTCACAACTTCGAGCGTTGCGTCGCTTGTATGGCATGTAGCGCCATCTTGTTGGAAACACAGTTCGGATATATCAATGTTCTTTAGGTCTGGTCACAGAAAGTCGGTTAACATCGCTCTATGTTTCCTTCGTCATTTCGAAAGAAATAAGGTCCGATGACCAAACAGTCACTCTTTGTAGATGCATTGATGCTTGGTCGAACACTTGTCGATTGTGTTTGCTTCAATAATGGCAATTTTGCCTGTTGACATAGCCGCTGAGCCAAAAATTAGTCTCGTCCGAGAAGATGACTTTTTGGCTAAAATCCGTATCCCCGGCCAACATTTCCAGCGCCCAATCAGCGAACTCACGGCGTTGTCTATGATCATCCGGCTACAATTCTTGCGTCAGCATAATCTCATATGGATGTGGGCCCAAATCCAACCGGGTTGACTCTCTGCCGATGCCCAATTCAGCTGATCGGCGCCGAATCGAGATTTTGGGTGTTCTTCGATACTGGCCACTACGGCGGCTATGTTTGCTTCATTTCGCACCAATCTCTGTTTGGTTGGTTCCTTAAGGTCCAAAAGAGTGTACTCACATTTAAACTTTTCCACAGTGCGACGAATTGCCTGCACTCTGGAGCCATGATGACGACCGACCTCACGACGAAATTCACGGTGCGTACTTACAATTGAGCCGGAATTTCGATAAATTTTTTAATGATTTCCGCACGTTCGGCAAGCGTGAAGCGTCGTGAAGCGTCATTTTGGCAACTGGATGTCATTGGTAACTTTGACAGCTGCTGAAACATAACAAATGGAAAAAGTATCGTTGCTATCTGGTCTCGCTTTACATAAATCCACGAGGAATTACGAAACTCAAATGCTGCGTGGTAGAATCATGATACACCGAACGCTAATCTGAGACAGCTTCGTTTTTACGATAAAATAAGCTTGTGCAGCTTGAGAAGCACTGGATGTCTTACAGGTCATTATATTGAGCCTCGACGTTTAATGGCCAACAGACTTGGATAAAATTTGCGAGGGGCCACAGATTTGGCGCCTTGTTCTTGGATTTACTTACAAAAATGAAAGAATCTACCATTTTTCAATGACTCGTGCAAATACTTACTTTACTTACTTACTTAACGGGCTCCCAAGCCGTGGAGGGTCTCTGCCTGAGACACAGCCAGCCTGTGGCTGGGTGTTGTGGGATAGGGTAGACACTGATTGGTTTTAACCTGGCAAAGCCCAGTGTTGTAACTGTTGCCACACATCAACTGTGCTTATATTACCTCCAAGTGGTAGCCGTCGGATACTGGCCGTTGTCCACCCGGATCCGGCTTGCCAAACTTATAAGCGCGAGTGCTGATCAAGAGAAAATAGCAGCACTGTAAACACGACAGCGGACGAATTCCCTCGATAGAATCAACGGTGGCGTCTCATTTTCCACAACGGAAACAAGACCTTATTTGGGCTAATTCGACATATTCGAAGCTCAAGGTCGATAATGATTCTTTAGGTACTAGTCAGGGTCCTGGAAAAGAGATGGTGGCGGATGAGCCCTTAACTTAATGGGCCAACGGCAGCGCTCACATCCCTGAAGTGGGTTACCGTCATCGGTTTAACCGGCTCCTCGTCCTAGGGGTCTCAACAATGGACCTGGCCCTCCAGGTTGGAGGTTGTGCCGTCGAGGTAACTTCCCTACCACGTAAAAAACTTTAGTTATGAGAGAATCTCGTGCAAATACCGTGCGCAAACGGAGCAAATTGTTTGGAACGAAACTACATATTTAGATGTGAACCCTGATGCAATGTAGGCGGAGCACCTTTTTGCTTCACGTCCTTCAATCTTATGCAGAATTCGCAAAAATGATTTGGGCATGAGTTTATAAAAAAAAAACTATTTAAAGCACTTTAAAAAGACGGCCTAAGACCATCGTCCAAAGACCGCATTTCACCTTTAGATTGTTTTTTTTATATATTATGTCCAGAGATCCCGAATCAGACCACAGTTATGGGCCCTTTTTCGTCTCTCTTTGACGATTCATCTTATCCTGAGACACTCTCTGGATTTTTCCACAGTTCTTCTCTGGCTTTGACTCCATTGTGTCAACGCTAGCATCTGTTTAATAGAAATCTGGTTTTCTACCCAGTGGCGTCCCAAGACCTCTCTTCTTCAATGCCGGACAATGACACAGTATATGTATATGCCGCCGTCTCGATTTCCTCCAGGCATAGTTCGCAGGTATCATCCTCCAGAAGACCCATCTTTCTTAGGTGATACCCGAAATTTCCATGGCCTGTGGATAACGCTACCACCCATTTCAGTGCTCTTCGCTCCAAGCCTAGAACTTCCCTATGAGTGTAGCCAGTCGGCTCTTTAGTAGCCATTTTAGCCTGTCAACAACATTCCAAGGTTGACCACCTTCAATGGTGTTCCGCCGCGATCCAGTTACTAATCAGGTGATCCAACATTCCTCTGCCAATTGCAGCAAATGGTTCCGGACCAGAGAACTCCGAGGATGACCCTTGCTTTGCTAGACATTTTCATTGTTCTCAGTCCCTACGTGCCCTATCAGCCAGAGCAGCGTCACCTCATTTCGAGATGAGCACCCATTGAGTTTATGAAGACATTCCATCGCCAGGGATATCTGTTTGCTCCATGCGTCTAATGATTGATACTTCTAGCAGGTGATCCAACGCATGTAACAGCGAGGAGTCATCTCGGCTTGATAGACTGAGGTATATTTCCCCAGACTAACATGACGGGCTAGTTCTAGTTCTTCTGAAAAGATACCTACCCCCGCTCTGCCACCCATCATGGACCCATTCGTAAATATGGTTATACCACCAATTTTCTTATCCGAAAATGTTCCATCCTCGATAAGAGTTTTGTGATACCTTCTGGTAACACATACACTCTCTCATATAGGTTAGGTTAGGTTGCTGGGTTGATGAGGAGAAGCTGGACTCATTCCACTTAGGTCCTTGTGGATCCATTGTGATACCCAATTGGGAGGTTATCGCGTTCCTGTCCTGTGTTCACGCCTTACTGCTCGTTCGTGATTGGGGTCTCCAGGCATGACGTCGTTCTCAGGAACCCAGAAAGATCGCTTAGTGAAACATTGGATAATTCATGTATGTCTTGGAAGTAATAACTTCCTAGAGTTTTATTTCTCAAATGACATAGGCTTGGGCAGTGACAGAGGAGTGAGGTGTTTCCTCGTGAGCCTCTTCGTCACCGCAACCTCTGCAGATATTGTCGTCATTGAGTTTAAGTTTCATTGTGTGGTTTCTTAGAAGGCTATGGCCAGTAAGCGCACCTCTCAGCATTGTAAGCGATTTCCTGTCGTTGTTTATGAGCTTGCTGGTTCTAGCCTTGTCATATCTTCGCCAGAGCTTCTTTGATATGCCACACGGGTGGATCGATTTGCACCCATCGTTCGCTTTCATCAGAATCTAACACTCAATTCGCTCTCTGGGGTTACAGAGTGGAGGTTTAATCCATTGAAGTGCTCGACTGTGGTCTATTGTAGACCCTTTTCTTGCAAGTTCGTCAGCGATCTCGTTTCCGGCTATATCCCTGTGACCAGGGATCGAGCAGAGAGTAGTATTGTGCTGCGAGCCAAGAACCATCAGTTCTTCGCGACAGCGTCGAACTAACTTAGACTTGATTTCAGGAGCAAATAGTGTGCTTTGATGGCTGCTTGACTGTCAGTGAAAATGGTGATAACATCTCGTGGTATCGCCAACCGTACTGGCTGCCACTGTCACTGCCAGTACCTCCGCCTGGAATACACTGCTGTGGTCAGAGGCTCCCTGACCTGATTGATTGAGTCCATGGGCACGTTCAGCTCCCTGATCTAATTTTTCACGAGATGGAGGATTTTCCTATGCCCATAGATGGTACCGCGCCAGTGCCAGTTACCATCGCGGTGTAGACGAAGTGCCATCTATGCTGCCGTTTAAGTCCAGCGGCAGAATGCCTAGGATCACTTCCATTGCGCATGTTGGTGACCTTCGTATTGCGCCGACTATCCCTAAACATGTAACACTTTGGACCCTATCTAAATGCATCTTAACAGTTTTCTGGGAGGCTCGATTGTTTTTGAGTGCTATTGTTTAAATTTGAATGTATAATCCGTCCGATGTATTAGTTCTTCAGCCACCATTTCACTAAGCAAGAAAAACCGGGCGGACGGACTAATCAGCACAAGGAATTCAGTAATATCATGTGATGTCAAATGTCAATCAATTTAATAAAATAATGTAACCATACTTTTAGAGCGGAACTACTGAAGTGACTTAACCTCGCCATTCCTTTCCATAGTACTTACGAAAGCCCACACTAACCAAGTCTCTCTTTAAGGTGTTATCTTTTTTTCTCTTGAAATATGTATCCACCAAGGTTGGCACCGGAGACATCAAATTATTCTTCACCTACAGCCGCCCAAACACAAAATTATATTATGCAAAACACAGCCAGCAGATCCTTCCATATCCTCTTTCAACTGAGCCAACTGAACCAAGGTCATTTCGATTGATCGCCTCCAGCAAGGATTGATGGTCACATCACTGACGACTATGTAGGCGAGTGGTTGAGAGAAACAAAAAAAAATGCTCGTTGGAATTTTCTGTGGTGTCTCCTTTCATTTCTTTAGTTGGTGTGTTTTCTTTTTTTGCAAGGAACTACAAAGTGCCAGTGAAAAATTTGTCGGAAGGATGGTAAGATAAGCCCCTGAGGTGATCATCCTTGTACTTTGGTTGCTCTCTCTACATTTTCACAACTTTCATCTGCTGTATAGTGGAATGTCCTATGAAAAACATTTATGTTTCCTCTGGGAACGTCCGAAGACAAGCTTTGTGGTGTGTTTTCTTTTATTTTCTTATTCAGCCCCAAAAACCGAACGCCTTTTTGTGACCAGTCCAGTACAGATGGTAAAAAAGAAAAAATTGTTTATCCTGCGGCAGTTTAAAAAAAAATAAATACGTATATAGTGGGTGTAACCGTGGTAGTATGTATCGAATCGATTGTCCTTTTTGTTGGATTTAATAGAAAAGCAATTTTTCTTGGTGAACGGTAACGGAAATCACTTTTTGATTGATTTTTTCTGCCTAGGGGTTAATTAGGATGATGGTTACCGTTTTTTTTTTTATTATTTTTATCCTCCCCCAATTGTTAAGTTTACTTTTTTTTACAAGGACACTTGAACGGTTCTCAAATGGCTCAATGACCCTCTTGAATGGAGAGGATTTCTTCTGTTTGACTTATTCTTTTCAATCCTGGGAATTGGCAACATAATTTCAATGAATGTCTGGCTCGACCTGTTTTTGTTTCAGTCGAACTCTCCGGGTTGGGTGTATGGAGGGTTTTTAGCTATTGTTCTTCTATAGGGATTATTAATGCTCTGAAAAGTTTTTGTTGCACGGCGAACTGTTTTACCTTTTCCTGTGTACATATAGAAGCTTACGAGTATTTTTTTTTTTGCTTCGGTTTTTTTCTATTTTCATTTTTAATTTGAGTGATTGCAATATAAGTGGGTTTCATGCTGTGTGGAAATCTTCAGGCTGAAAGATACCTGTATGGTAAACAGTAATTAAAAGTACGAGCATGTATGAACATACGGACGAGTAATGCACTCCAGCGAGAAGGTAAACAATAACCAGCAGGTGTTCTACTTTCGGACGAGAAAACTTTGTGGCTTATAGGCTTAGTCATAGCATGGAGCTGCGGGAGGACTGTGAAGGCTACAATATTTGGAGTGATTTTTTTTGTACCTGGATGTTTCTCTAGGGAAATATGTAAGTGTAAACTAATAACAGATTAAATAGCTGATTAAGTACTTCATACAAAGAAAGGTTTTTCAAATTGTTTATTGGGAAGCCATTCAACCCATGTGGGGACAGACAAACAGATGGACGCACGCACGCATGAGTAAAAGTTTCCCGGACAAGCATTTTTTTCATTTTGAAGAAATAATGCAGTGAAATTAATTGCCAGAGCTCCAAATTGGAAAATTTTTAATCGGAAAAACTCTTTTCCCACACATTCGTATGCAACGACATTTGTATGCAATTTGACAGATGTCCTTTTCGCTTCGTCATTTCACCATAGTCTGACTATACTTACTAACTATTCGCTCCACCAAGCTAATATTGGTCCATTTCCACCTAGAAGCTTGAATGTATTTTGACGTTCCAGCAAATTCAAATGGGAGCCTCACTCACACACTCTTGCAAATAAGTGGAAGATATGTAGGTGAAGCCATTTTCTTTAGATCATTATTGTGCATTTTGTTGTTTTTGAGGGGATGACAGGCTGCCCAAAATGTGTTCTTCAAAAGGAAAGAAAGAAACAACACGCTACACTTTTAGACAGTTGATGGCCACGTGCTCATTCACATGCATTCACAGGCAGGAAAATTTAGTCTCCGCCCGGGCAGGGGAAATGCAAGTTTGCCGTCGGTTATACATATGTAGGTAATCTAGGCATTTCACATTGATCTGTTGTTGCTGCACAGTTGATGCTGCACTAAAATTACTTTTTGAGCATCAATTATCAGATTTTCAATAATCAAATTGTGCCTAAACCATTCGTGAACGATTCCTTCATCTCAATCAAGTGAATTTTAGCCTGATTTTGATTATTGTTCAGTTGTTAGCAGCTCATGTTTTGTGATTTTGCCGGTAATTAAAGTTGAAATCTCAGTGATTCCAGTGAGTTTATCGAAAGAAGATCAAACATTGGCTCACGCAGTCGCAATGGACGAAGTTTGGCGATTCGCCGTGCAAACCAAACCCCTGAGTAACCCGCAGAAGCGAATTAACAGCTGCGAGCACATGCGTCGCGAATTCGTGCGGACGAACTCAGGAGGAAGGAGAAGCACATGCAGCTGCTGAACGATTGAGACAGTAGCGCAATCGCGATCTGCTTCGTCAAGTTGAATCAAACGCCAATCGTCGAGTGAGAAAAGGTGCCGTGAATCTCCAATTACGTCGCGCCGATTTCCAATATGGCTGCACGATTCACTACAGCGAACTGCCGTGTGATACGATTGGGTCCATGGATGTGATTTGCCAATATTGCAATGCGCTAAAGTTTCAGTCGCAATGGACGAAGTTTGGCGATTCGCCGTGCAAACCAAACCCCTGAGTAACCCGCAGAAGCGAATTAACAGCTGCGAGCACATGCGTCGCGAATTCGTGCGGACGAACTCAGGAGGAAGGAGAAGCACATGCAGCTGCTGAACGATTGAGACAGTAGCGCAATCGCGATCTGCTTCGTCAAGTTGAATCAAACGCCAATCGTCGAGTGAGAAAAGGTGCCGTGAATCTCCAATTACGTCGCGCCGATTTCCAATATGGCTGCACGATTCACTACAGCGAACTGCCGTGTGATACGATTGGGTCCATGGATGTGATTTGCCAATATTGCAATGCGCTAAAGTTTCAATCGGAGACACCAGGATTGTGTTGTGACATTGACGCAACCACCAGAACCATTGCGCTCTTTGCTTTACGCCGAGTTACCAGAATCAAGGCATTTCTTTACGAATGCCCACAAACACAACGGTTCTTTTTAAATGGCGTCATTTAATCCTTGCATTCGCCATGACAATCAATAAATCACAAGGCCAATCTTTGGAAGTGTGTGAGATCAATCTCGAATTCACATGTTCACGTCTTGGAAAGCCTTCATTTTTGATTATTTGCGCGCCGGCCAACAAAACAAAGAACGTAGTCTACCACAAAGCATTGACTTGACATGTGATTCCCTGAACCTCTTTACATTCCGTGTAAATAAAGGATATTGAATTCAATCGAATTCGAAAAGCGTTTCATTCAATCAATAATTGAAAGTCGAGTGGCATCATTTGCTATCGATCCCAAATGTTCGATCGAAAAAATTAATTTCGGGTGGAATCGTGAATGCTCAAAATTAATTAAATCAAAAGATCAATTTTGGGCGGGACGAAGTTCGCCGGGTTCGCTAGTAGATAATAAATTTAAATAAATTTAAATTTAAATTAATTTTAAGATCCAAAGTTTGCTTCCAATTTTATTTACATGTATAAATAATATTATATTCCTTACAGAGGATCTCATCTTCCATTTTTCGCACTCACGTATGTACATATATCTTTATGTACTTATTGATTTTTTTTGCACTGCAATTCACAAGTAAAATCAGAAAGTAATTATGTCAAATATGACACACGAACAGATGTGAAATGTCACCTACTTTTTCAGTCAGTTTGCCGTTCCATATGTTAGGCCTTACCTCAAAAAGTAGGCCTAGAATTCGGAATGTGTTGATTTTGGCATGAGAAATGTCAATTCATTGTTAGCTGTCACCGTGGACTGCTGTAGTAACTATTTTGAGATTTTGGTGGTCAGCGCCATCTATCGGATAACTCTGAAATTGTTGACTTACGTGCACTTCCTTAATCATAACAAATACAATAGATGGTTAGTTTTTGAGCTCTTAGTGCTTAAACGAACAGCTAATTTTTATACATACATATTACATATACATATATGTATATAAAATATAAATTTATTTACGTCTTAAACTCTAAGATACAGCATTAGCTACCAGTGCTATCGGTTAGATAATTTTATATTTTGATACATATTACTAACATGCTCCCAGACTTATACATGTGTTGAAAGTGTTCCATTGAAATTTAATATTTGAGTTGCAATAAATTCTAAACAATCCATTTTTATATAAACCAGTTCTGCAGTCTATTACCGTTAGGTACTATCCTAAAAATCAATTTTAATTAAATTCTTGCTTTGTATTTATATTCATTACAAACGCCCGTCGCTCATGTTTGCTATTTATGGCATATATAGACCAGAGAACCGATTAACAAAAGCAAATCAACAATGAAAGCAATAAAAAATTAATTAATGAAATCTACCTATGTACCTACCTACCTCCGCAAACAAATAAAGCAATAAATCATCCTTTTGCCTTGAGTATTCCCTCCCTCCCTGTGCTTGTGTTTATTTCACCTGATACACAACGGGCTTGCTAGTGTTGGCAAAACTACAAAAGTTGGCTACTTAATTAGCTTTCTTCGAAAATTTACGAGCCAGCATAACATGCCACAGCCGAATCCTTCCTCGTAAAGATCCTCTCATTAATTTCGTTCATGATGTCTGCAAAGCATTTTTGCCCTTCTGTGGACCGCTTATCGTATTCTCATCACTTGACTCAGCACTCGACGGTATAATAGGGCTGGCATAGTTCTGAAACACTATCGTGGGATATTTTATGACATTCACGTAATGTACTCGTATGGTTATAGTTGTTTGTTGTTGGTGTTACGCGCATTGATTTAATTTAGCTGTATGTAACTCACCGACAGACAGCAGAAGGAAGAATCCTTTCACCTTTTGCGGGGATACAAGCATAATCACGTGGATGTTTTAATCAGTACCCACTTTTTATGGAAGGGCAGAAAATTACAGAGAGATTGGGGTGAGATAAAACAACTGATATAAGCCGAGATGTTAACAGCGTGCACACATACATGCCTATGCATAGATACACTTAAATTCGGTATTAGAATTAGGAGTATGTGGTTACAACGCGTAGCAGCCAATGAATGTTTATGTCTAATTTAGTCCTTATTTTTCTATAACTACGAGTATGATGCAATGGGCACTTCATTAAAATAATAACGAAATGTAATTTGCGGCTGTTTTACGGGCAACTACCCAACTAAGTAGCAGCAGCAATATTTGAGGTATTAATCCAGCAAAATAATACTTTCGCTACCGTTTTAGTATCAGTTCGATGTACATTTGTACCTTCTTCACGGTTAGGTAACAGTGAGTGTTTTCGTTTTTATTCTTATTACACCGATAGCTTATGGACGTGGAAGCAACAATACCGAAAGTAATTACCGCACCTGCAATACCGCACTATTGCACTATTATGATTGAAAAGTACTATTTTTACGATTGCCCTTGCCTTCTTGGTGAATTCCCATAAATTCTCGAAGAATTACCACCCTGTTTTGCACATAATCCATTTATTAATGTGTTTTACAGTTTAATCCTTCTGTTGGCTAGTTGTTCTAAATCGATGTTCAAATGACACCTGAGGTGACAGTGGTTGGAAGGGAAGTATTCAAGCGTTGTAATATCCTCTCTGCTAGGAAATATTTTGCTATCAACTGAAAACTCCGATGGCTATCAATATAGATTTATCAGAGTCCATGTTTGTTTTCCCATTGAGATTTCCCTGCTAACAAATAACTAAATTGTTTCAAAGATTCATGTCAAGGTGGTGATTTGAGAAATGAGTGCCCCTCTCCACGCCTCTAGTTTTCAAACTTTCTTTCTCACTTCTCTCTTCTTTAGGTGGCGCTACAGTTCGGGATAAACCTGGGCCTCAACCAACAAGCCTCTCCAGTTAGCCCGGTCCTTAGCTAACTGCCTCCAGTTGCGCACTCCAAGTTGGTTGAGGTTCCCTTGTACTTGTGCGCGACACCTTAGGCGAGGTCGTTCTCTGCTGCGTTGTCCCCCCGGGTTAGTTTCGAAGACTCTGCGGGTCGGAGCATTGGTGTCCATTCGCTCTAAATGTCGTAGCCATTTTAGGCGACTGATGCGCAGTTTTTTGACTAGTTTGATGTCGCTGTACAGCTCGAAAATTTCGTCGTTGAATCTTCCCCTCCAAAGCCCGTCAACGCAAACGGGACCATAGATATATCTTTCGAAGAATTTTTCTCTCGAAGCGACAAAGGATTTCCTCATCCGCTTTCGAAAGAGTCCACGCTTCAGCGCCATAAAGCAGGACTGGGATGATTGAGGTCTTATAAAGAGTCTCCTTAGTCCTTCGGGATAGGGCCTTACTACTCAATTGTCTTCTCAGCCCAAAGAAACGGCGATTGGCAAGAGTTATTCTTCGATTAACTTCCCCCGAGATGTTGTTGTCAGAATTTATAACAGAGCCAAGGTAGACAAAGTCCCTTACTACCTCGAAGTTATAGCTGTCGACTGTGACGTTCTGTCCAATTCGTCGATGTTGTGTGTCCCTTCTTGTTGACAGCATATACTTGGTTTTGCCCTCACTTACAGCTAAACCCATTTTGGCGGCTTCTGTTTCGATACCAGCGAACGCACCAGTGACAGCTCGCTCTGTTTTGCCAATTATGTCGACGTCATCCGCGTAAGCTGGTAGTTGTACGGACTTTTGAAAGACTGTGCCTCTGGCGTTGGCCTCCGGTGTTGGCTTGTGAGTTTCGCACAATTTTTTCAGGTATAATATTAAAGAAGTCACATGACAGCGCATCGCCTTGTCTAAATGCTTTTTTGACATCGAAGGTCTCGGTGAGATCATTACCGACCATGATGGAGCAGCGAGCGTTCTCCATCATCATCCTGCACAGACGAACGAGTTTGGCAGGGATGCCAAGACTAGACATGGCTCTGTATAGCTCGTCTCTATAAATGTTGTCATATGAGGCCTTAAAATCGATAAAAAGATGGTGAGAAAATGTGATCGACTGTGGACTTTCCTGGCCTGAAACCACACTGATAGCGGCCAATCAGGTTGTTGATGAAGGGTTTCAGGCGTTCACACAATATGGGAAGATCTTGTACGCGATGTTAAGGAGACTGATGCCTTGTGATTGGCGCAGTTGAGGGGATCTCCTTTCTTGTGGATCGGGCAAACGATACCGCCAACGCGGATACCAATTCATATATGTATAAGTATTTGAAATACTTGGAAACAAGATTGGAATTAACTTTGTCATATATTCTTAAGGTAGGTACATAACTAGGTAGTAAGTTAGCCATTGTTCACGTTGACATCAGTTGAATTCATTGCGCCCATTTTATAATACCAATGATTTGTGATGAGTTAGAATAACCCAAATAAAGATTTGAGGATCGGAAAGTCCTAGTCCTAGTCCCTCAACTTTGCAAGGAAGTGAATGCCAAGGGTTCTAATTTTTCTTTTCCCCGCAAAAATTGGTCTTCTCTGCAACAATTTCTTCTTCTCTTCACTTGTTATAGTAGTCATTGTAAATCATTCGGAAATGATCCGTATGAAAGCCTTGAAGGGATCCCAAATGCAATTAGTACATGAGTAAGCCTAAAGATCTCTTCCTTTTTAAGTGTGTTTTCTTCGCTGATATATCTCAGTCTAAGTCCCAGTTGAGTGGGCGTCGTGGCTCAGTGATTAGTACGTTGGACTACTACTGAGTTCGAGGCCCGAATCCCAGAATGCACCAAAATTTCTTTCACTGTCCTACCTCTTGCGAATGTCTGACATACGTCCAAATGTAATAAATGTCATAAGAAAGCTTCTTAATTTAAAAACACAAGCCGTTCGGACATGGCCCTAAAATTTAATTTGTAAAAAAAATATAACACGCACCACACGAATGGTCGAGAGAAGCTAGGCCCTGAACCACATACGGTCTGTTGCGCCAAGTATTTGTACTTGTAAGTCCAAGTCGAGGTCTTTCATAGCTGCAGTGATAACGATGTATAGAGGGAACGAAGCGGAAGAACTTCTTAATTCATTCCAAATGGACACATTCGGTATCCCGATATTACTTGCTGCTATGGATGTGGCAGACACTGCGACCTAAAAGGATCTATTGTATCATAAGGGTATGGTTAGTCTAAGAGACGTATTACCTCCCTAATGAAGGATAGTATGTATATCCTTAGTAGCAGAGTTTTTCATTTCCGCTTGCGTACATATTTCTTTGCAGAAAATACGTCTCCCTAACCAATGTAATGCTGGGTAATTGCAGAGAATGTGTTCGGATGATTCGTCCTCCTCCGAGTAGAACCTACATTCCGTGTCTGGGCTCAGATTTAGTTTGTTAAGGTGCTATCTCAAGCCACAATGTCCCGAGAGAAAGGCCACCAGCTTTCTGATACCTTCCTTATAAAGGTTTAGTATATCCTTATAGGAGTAAGGCATGATTAGTAGTTTGGATTGTCTCAACCCTGGGACATTTTCCCAGTGGTCCAGACGAAGCTTGTGTTTACTAATCAGCGCTGTAGCGAAGATCAGTTGATGCCACAGTAAGGTTCAGGTCCTATGAACGCAGTTTCTGAGTTCATCTGCAAGTTCGTTGCCTGCAATTCCTTGATATGGATATTAGTAGGTCTGCATTAGTAGGTGTACTGATAGTGCGGAAATGGATTTCCGGTCTTTCCGAACAAGTCTCTCGGTTCTAGCTTTGTCAAAAGTGGGCCATAGTTTCCTTGTGATAACGCAGGTTTCTATGGAGTTCCACCGGTAGTTTGCCCCTCTCGTGGCTTTTTTCCCCGCTTCAAGCTTAAGTGTACAACCCGGGATTCTCACGGATGGGTCTGTCAATTCGGTGGTCGATGCAGAGCCACCTCTTGCTATGTCCATGTCCAGGAACCCAGCAGAGTGCGACCTTATGCTGCGTGCCTTGAGTTCTTCGCGACAGCACATCACTAGCTTCGATTTTATCTCAACGGCAGTAATTGCTTCAATAGCAGCCTGGCTGTCAATAAAAAAGGTGATACCTTCAGGGGGTACTGCCCTTACCGCAGACTCACGGACTACTGTTGTCACTGCCAGGACCTCCGCTTGGAAAACGCTGCTATGGTTTGGGAGTCGGATTGATCGTGCTATCCCCAGCGGTTTGGAGAAAATGCTAGAACCAACGCCAGTGTCCATTTTGGAGTCGTCTGTGTACACAGATATGGATTGCGCATTCGGTAAGTGATCATTTTTCCATTCTTCTCTGCTAGGGTAGGCGCAAGAGAACGGTCTCGTGAAGTCTAAATTTGGCATAGATAGGTGTACTGATAAGTTTGGCTACTTCGGACGAACTTCTCAGCTTTCAGTTAGAACTTCGATGGCGTTTAGTAGAAACAACGCTGATACACCTTGAGCTCTCGTGCTTATACCACATCAGCTTTTTTTTCGTCCTAGAAAATTGGACGTTTTGGAGTCAAGGGGGGTTCTTATCTTCAAATGTCATGGTCAAAAAACGTTAATTCTAATCGAAACCATGGAACTCATAACAAGATCTTGTTTTTCATTTTTTCGGAAAACATAGTTAGTTAGGGCTTCCACAAGGCCTACACACTGTTTTGTTCCGAGTTCTATAACACATTTTTCTGACTCATCCAAGGTGGCCTCGATGCCTCCTCAACTGTCCTTGTGTAAGGTTTGCTTACGGTGTCTTAAATTGAAAATTTATCGTACATTCACAGTTCCCCGGCCCACTATTTCGTCAAACTCGGTAAGCGAATTGAACTGCAAGGCGCAATGGAGTTTTCTTCATCATCATGGTGAATGGTGATGTCTATTGCTCACTGGCCTAAATAGCTTAGACCTTGGATAGTTACCTACAATTAAAATGTCAGCATCAATTGGCTGGAAGAACCTTAAAATAAATCGTTATTTTCCCATAAGAACTTGAACTGCCTAAAATAAGCATTAAAATTAACATGACAGGTACCTCCGGCCGTTTTGAATAAATACTTTCAGTTTAACTCGAAAATCCATGAGAAATAATTCTGTAAATATAGGTGCATTATTTAAATAACGATTTATCGACACGTTTACTTAAATATATCTCTTCGCACGCACTGTACCAGAATTCCATTTACAGTGAATGAAAGCAGTCCCATTCATGTTGGAATGAAAAATTAAATTTTAAAGATAATTCCTTAATTAAAGTACATAAAGTCATCGCATCATTTATTATCTCACTGTCAGTTCTTTAATGAATGCACATTACTTTGCCATCCATAAGTAGAGTACTCCACCGAGATGTAGCGCGGGTCGTACATTTTAATTTGCAAACCATTAATCCTTAAAATTTACAGCCGCATTATGACTTGTATACTCGTAGTCATACGACACGTTAACTTAAAATTATACTCACTTACGAAACTGTTGCCCGAGTGTTATAAGAGCAATCTCATGAAAAGGCAAAAATATGATCAGCTCCGGGGCTTCAATTGGATGCGACATTCAAGGATTATCTAGGCCACAGCAGATTATCTTTAAAAGTAAACTACCACCTGCGGAGCTAGCAGTCCAATGCAAGTGAACACCCTTTGCGTGGCACGTGGTAAGTGAGTAGGTGAGATTAAGGGGGTTTTAGTAAGTATTGTGGCAGAAGTGACTAAGGTAGGGCTTAGAAGCAAGTATGAAAAGTAAATAAAAGACGAAGGTATTTAGTGACCAGGATGTGTTTGGATGCAATGGCTACGCGCTTCTAGTTGAAGCAGATAGTCGCTCTAAATGCAAACACAAAATATGAGGTTTCCAGTCCATTACGATTCCGATAGCATGAGTGACGTGCGTGGCCTAGAAAGTTTCATTTTTTATTCAGACGGTTTTGACGGACGGGTGGACGCACGAGCGAGTCCAAGATGGTTTCATGTCCTGCATATACGTACGGTACGGGAGGAAGAGCGCTGTAAATAAACAATGGGCACCCTTTTCATATCTTCAATTGGTTGGTCAAAGCAGAAACCATCCTAATTACCCACAACGTGCTATAAAAATTTGATTTCGAGAGAAAATTTTATTGCGTCCTTCACTGTAGTTATCGAAGGAAGAAGGACGAGGCGTTTTTAAGTTCACACAATTTTTCTCATCTAAGATTGAGATTGATAAAAGGGGTTGAGAGGAACCTTGGACCAAGTTAAGTCAATCTTAATCTAATCTAGTTGGCACTACAGTCCTTGGTAGTCCGCTGGCTTAGCTAACATTCCTTTCTAGACAGGTTACTCTCGCGCCAACTGGTTCGCACGACAAACTGGTGAAGGTCAGTTTCGAAATACGCACGTCGCGTTAAGGGTTGTGTAAGTTTATAGACTCACCTTCCGTTTATGTGAATTCAAAGACTCTTCGGGCTGCCCTAGCAAAGCAATATCAGGTGATGAATTGAAATCCTTTTGCTAAACAGCCCATTGAATTCGTGATTAAATCTCTTTATCCACAATCGGTCGATAGAAATGGTGCAAACAAAAAGACACAAGAAATTTTGTCCCACTTTCCGTCCATTTTCACATAATTTTCATGGATTGATGGCAGTTATTTGTATTTTAAGGTGAAGCTTAAAACTCAACGTTCTACTGTTTGATAATCCAAAGGCCACAGGTTCTCTTTTGGCACATACATAGGTTAGGTTAGGCTGGGGGGATGTTCACCAAAAAGGTGCTTGCACGGGTGCCTATTGGTCCATTGTGATACCCCTTAGGTTTTGTTACCACATTATATCAGTTAGCCGGTCCTTGCTGGAACCAGCGTTTGCTCCTAATGTATCTTGGTAGCCCCATCAGCGGTGCTTGTGTCAATTCGTCCAGTTCTCCAAAGAATCTCTTCCCCTGTAGGAGGCGACGGTTTTGGAGATTTGGGCATTTGCACAGCAAGTGTTTGATGACTTGCCTCTTCCTCATCTTGACAGCTTCTACAGAAGTCCGGGGAGTTTATGCACAGCCTTTTGGCCATAGTGCCGATTGCGCAATGTTCCGTCAGTACACCTATCAAGATGCGAATTTCCTTTTTCCCCACGGCTAGTAAGCATTTGGTTCTACCCTCGTTTAGTTGTGGCCATAGGCTTCGGGTAATCAAACAGTCTCCTCTTGATGACCAAGCGGTGTTGGTTTGTACCCTGATTCCGATGTTTATTCTTTCTTTTACTAGACCAATTGGAATGTCCATCTATGTGTGAGTATATTACCTAGTGCTGATCCTTTCCTGGCTGTTCGTCTGCTATCTCGTTCCCTTCTATGTATATCGCTATGTCCAGGAACCCAATAGAGATTGACCACGTGGATGTTGCTAAGTATATTCAAGATATTGCGATATTTACAAACTGTCCTAGATCCGGTTGTCCCCCTATCCAGTGCCTTGATAGCTGCCTGACTCTCCACGAAAATTGTAATCCGAGATGGATTTATTTCCTTTGTGAGGATTGTCAATGCTGCTCTGTCGATGGCAAAAATTTCAGCTTGAAAGACACTGCATTCATTTGGGAGTTTGTATGAGTCCTTAATCTGTAAGCATTCACAGAATACTCCTGCTCCGGTTCCTATTTTCATCTTAGACTCATCAGTGTAGACCTGGATGTCCTGTTCATTTATTAATGTGTTGGACTGCCAGCCTTGTCTTTGGATGGAGTAATTCTTTTAGAAAGCTTCGTATGGAATAAGGTAGTCTGAGTTTTTATTGGGGTCGTCGACTCCATGGCTATGAAGTACAGATGCATGACTGTAGGAACTTTGTTTCCAAAGACCAGATGCTCTAAGACGTGTTGCACTTTTACAAGCCAGGCCCTCTATGTACTCCTGCAAGGGAAGAAGGTAAAGTATCATTTCTAACCCTGCTTGTGGTGTTGATTTTAGTGCTCCTGTTGCTCCTACACATGCCAGTCTTTGTACCTTAGTTAGGCTGGTTTTTTCCATAGCTTTCCACCATACTAGTGCTCTGTAGGTAAGTATGGGCCTCATGATCGCCGTATACATCCAATGGACTATATGAGGTCTCATTCCCTAACGTTAACCGAAGGTTTTCTTACATGCGCATAGTGCTTTCTTCATACGTTCCCCTGTGTTTCCGTTTCTATAGTTCCCAGATACTTAGCTTCATTAGATAGTTTCGCAGGTATTCCATTGAGTTGAGTTAGATTGAAATTATCTGTTTTCCTCCTTCTGATGAATAGGACCAGTTCGATCCTTTCTGTGTTAACTTGTAGTCCTTTTAACTTTGTAGTCCTTTGGTGAGGAATCATCTCTTAGTGCAGATTCCATAATATCACTGATGGTTGGTAAGTGTTGCTATGTCATCTGCGTATGCTACCGTCTTTATTCCTTTATCTCTTAAAGTCTTCAGAATTTTGCTAACGACAAGAAGCCACAGGAGAGAAGAGATGACACCTCCTTGTGGAGTTCCTCTCGTGATGGTTTTCTTTATTGTACTCTCGCGTATCTGTGAGTTAATGACTCTGCTATTAAGCATTGTCTCAACCCATTCTGTTACCATTGTCCTAGCTTATATTTCCTCTAGAGCCGCTTTAATAGCTTCTGTTTTCACATTATTCAAAGCTCCTTCTATGTCCAGGAGTGCAACTAGAGTATATCCTTTATAGCGAAGGCTTTTCTCTATATTTGATATAACTTCGTGTAAGGCTGTCTCCACGGATTTACCTTTTAGGTAGGCGTGTTGGGTGTTAGGTCTCTCACATGAAGATCAATTAGTCTTTCCAGTGTTTTCTAAAGAAAGGTAGAGAGACTAATTGGTCTGAAATTTTTTGGGTAGTCTTCCCCGCCTTGGGAATGGATACCATTTTCGCTTCCCTCCAGCTAACCTGATGTATCTTAGCGCTAAGCAGCTGTGAAAATAGCCTTAACCCAGGGCGTTATTATATGTAGAGAATGCTGGAGCATGGCTGGAATAATATCGTCTGGTCTAGCAGATTTGTAGGATTTGAACGAATTGTCTACTACCATCCTCTTCGATCCTGGGCACGCTGCTTCCAGTTTTCCAGACCAAGCGCTCTGGCATCCGCGATAGCTTAAGACGGAAGTTCGGTCTTCCTTGTCGTCTCGAATCTGAGGGCTGGGATTCGAAGATCCTCTAAGCTGGAGCATTATTGTCCATTCACTCGATGTGGCCGAGCCAGTGTAGTCGACGTGTTTTGGCTTTCCGGACTACATCCACATCTTGATACAACTCATAGAGTTCGCGGTTATAGCTTTTTCTCCATTCGCCCTCCTCGCATATGGGTTCGAATATTAACGAAGAATATTTCTCTCGAACGTATTCACAGTCTGTTCTGCTTTCCTGCTTATCGTCCAGCCCTCGGCACCATAGAGTAGAACTGGCAGGATTAGTCCTTTGTAGAGCACGCATTTCGTCTTCCGAGCTAGGAGTTTTGAACCCAGTTGTTTCGCCAAACCGAACGAGCAGCGGTTTGCTTGGGTTAGTCTTTGTCGGATCTCCACCATGTTTACTCCGAAGTAGGTAAACTCCTTAACTACTTCTAAGTTACTGCTGTCAACAGTGACGTTTTGACCTAGGCGGTGGACAGATGCTGCTTTGTTTGTTGACAACATGTACTTTGTTTTGCCCTCGTTTACCTCAAGACCGACTCGTTTCGCCTGTTCTTCAATTGCCGTAAAACCCTTTATGACGGAACGCTGGGAGCGACCAATGATATCAATATCGTCTGCAGCTGGACGGATTTGTTGAAAATAGTGCCTTCCGTGTTGACGCCTGCCCTGAGCACTAGATTGAAGAAATCACATGATAGCGCATCTCCTTGCCGAAATCCGGTACACGAAAGGCGACAAAGCTGGATTAGTTTTCGCGGGATCCTGAATTCGCCCATCGCCATGTAGAGTTCACGGTGATGAATGCTATCATATGCGGCTTTGACGTCAATGAAAAGACGGTGAGTCTCGACTTGAAATTCGTTGGTCTTTTCCAGGATTTGTCTTAATGTGAAGATTTCGTCTATCGTCGAATAGACGAAAGTGAATTTCCATCAAGAGTTCTAGCGTTTCTTGGCCAGTTTCTGTCCAGGAGCCATTAGGATGCTTAATATATCTTGGAGCCACTGGATCTTTCGATATGATTTTCCGTAGCCTGGCCATTGACAGAACGCGTTCGAGGATTCTCTTTTAGCTATTCTCGGGTCTCTTGCGCATAGGTTTAGTTTGGGTCTGTGGACGGTCCAGTCTTCCTCTGCCTTATTGTGCAGTTTTCTAACCTCTTTTCTATGCTTTTTGAGTTCGTTTGTCCACCAAGTTGCTTTGAGGGACTTTCGATTACGAGAAATGGGTCAGAATTTCTTAAATTTTGCACATAATTCAATGATTTTTTTTCCCTGAAGACGATCTCCTACTTCATGCACTTGACTTGCCACAAAAATAGCTTTACAGCATTTCAATAACCTTCTTCCAAAGAAGGGCTGTATTTATCCACCTCCCAATCATTTAAGATTTTTAATTACCACACGAGTAATTGATTTAAATGAGTTGTACATTCCATGGTGATTAAATTCAATAAACATGGAAAGGTGAATCAACTTGACAGACCCATCCACGAGTACGTAGGCCTCATAGGCAAACTCAAACACACCCGTCATGTGTGTCGTTTGTAGTATACCCCCATTCATATTTAATGAACAAGAAGATAATGTCAAAGTTGATGAAATTATGCCAAACCACTTACATGGGTATCGGGAAATGTGCTAACGATTAAGGCATTTCCCCATTATCTGACAGGGTAAAGAAATTAATTTCGGTAATATGTTGTCCTGGCCCACACATCCTTACACAGTGCAAGGAGTGGAGTGGCGCCATGGTTGACGGTCTACCCCTTCTCATTATTAATTATATGTTAATTAATTTGGTTTGCTAATCTTCAAGCATATTTACAGGGCAAATCCTCATCGGAGCGAAATAGGATGGTTTGGTGATTAATGTATTTGGTGTATGTATGATGCTTAAGGGCTTTTATCTGTGAGGATAAATTCAATTTAAGCTAAATGACGTTAACGTAAACTTTCCAATCTTCCATCCAAAGTGCATTTGAGACAGTAAATATGAATTCTTAAACGACTGTAATCCTCAATGTAGCGAAACGTTTGAAGATGTCTCCCTTTGCCTCTGCAAAAGATTTTTACATGTCATACTTTTTTTCAGACATGGAGGGGATGCGGAAGGATGGGAATATGGTGGAAATTAACTTTGGAAATTCTCTGCTAGATTTGCTTGTAAAGGTTATTCCCACAATTCACGCAAAATTTAGATGTTGCGCCATTTAATAGCACAGTGATGCCAACGGAACAAAAAGATAATAATGTGACAGCTGACATTTCGGGGTTAGTAAAAATGGAGCGCTATACGAAAGAACAACGCATTTTCATTGTTGAGCAATTTTTTAAAAATAATGAGGGTATGTCAGCTACAGTCCGCACAAAATATGGCCGTCATAGTAATTTAAAACCATCAACTGTGAAGAGAATAACTAAAAAATACAGGGATACTGGATCAATTAGTGATCTTAAACACTCTGAGTGTCCTGTCACAAGTCGTTCAGCAGAAAACATCGAAGCAGTTCGCGAGAGTATTGCTGAGAGTCCGGGAACATCAATTCGGCACCATAGTCAAGAATTGGGCATTTCGAGAGGCTCTCTACAGCGAATTCTCACGAAAGACGAAGAAAGTTCAATTGACTCAAGAACTGAAGACTACTGACCATGCAGCGCGAAGAGAGTTCGTTGAATGGATTTTGGAACAACAACAAGTGGATGCTAATTTTTCGAACAAAATCATCTTCAGTGATGAAACTCATTTTCATCTTGATGGCTTCGTTAATCGTCCAAATTGTCGCATTTGGGGCTGAGAAAACCCACGAGTAATTGTTGAGAAACAAACGCATCCACAGCGCGTGACTGTTTGGTGCGGATTTTGGGCTGGAGGCATTATCGGACCATTCTTCTTCGAAAATGCGGCTGGTCAGGCAGTAACAACTAATGGTGTTCGTTATCGTGACATGATAACCCAGTTTTTAGTGCCTAAATTACAAGATATGGATGTGACCAATATGTAGTTTCAACAAGACGGTGCCACATGCCATACAGCCAGCAAAACAATTCAATTACTGCATGAGTCATTTCCTAATCGTGTAATCGGCCGTTTTTGCGATCAGATGTTGCTATTTAACACCATTGGACTTTTTTCTTTGCGGTTTTTTGAAGTTTAAGGTCTATGCAAACAAGCCCACGACCACCAACGTCTCAAATGAGGAAATTGGGAGGTGTGTTAATGAAATTCAGCCACATTTATGCGAAACGGTCACAGAAAATTTCGATAAAAGAGTACGTACTTGCCAGCAAAGCCGTGGCGGCCATTTATCCGATGTGCTATTCCATACATAACCCCAATCTGCATACTCTATGAACCAATAAAAAAATTTAAGCTTTCTAATTAAAAATCTGTATTTTTTATCAAAATTACATTTTGCGTGAATTATGGGACACCCTTTATTAATTAAAAGGCAGAGCAGTGATGCTTACATCTCTCCGTATCGTGTGTTCAGTCCAGTTCCACTGTACATACTTATTAAGAGACTCCACACAGCAACGATAACTGGCCTATTCAACAAGGCTGTATTTTTTACTAATGGCTATTTTCAAAATCTGGGAAAACACGCCAAATGTCAAAAAACAATTGAAAGATAATTACTATCCTCTCGAAATTAGAGAGTTAATTGCCGAAAAGCGGAGAGCGAGAAAGAAATGGCACCAAACCAGAGCCCCTCAGGATAAAAATAAGTTCAATAATCTGGCACATCAAGTTAGACGAACAATTAAGGAACTTCAAGATTCTGAAAATAATTCATTTTTACAAAATCTTAGCAAAATAAAAGCACAGAGTACTCGTTCTGGAAAGCCAAAGGCTAAAAGTAACAAGCAAAAAGCTGAAAGATTTGCAGAGTATCTGGAAGAAATTTTCCAACCAAACTAGTAGAAGAAAATGAAGAACTAAGCACAACATCGTCATCTGAAGTGAGAAAGGAAATAAAAACTCATTCAAATCCTAAAAACCGCCAGGATTTGAATGAATAACTGCTCAAATTCTAAAGCAGCTCCCAAAAAAAAAGGAATTTCGAAACTTACATGCATCATCAAGGCTCCATTTAAACTAAAATATGTTCCACAGCAATGGAAAGTAGCTGAAGTTATCATGATAGCCAAACCGGGAAAACCACCTCACGAAGCCTCATCCTATAGGCCAATATCTTGCTGCCTATAATGTCTAAACTTTTTGAAAGACTGCTACCAACTATAGAAAGAAAACGTATTATTCCAGACCACCAATTTGGCTTCCGAGTGAAACATTCAACCATGGAACAGGTACACCGAATAACAAAGCGCTTGAAGAGTGAAAAAGTTTGTTGTACAGTCTTCCTCGATGTAGCACATGCATTTGACAAAGTTTGGCATGAGGGACTAATGTACAAACTAAAAGAGATACTACCCAACGAACAGACTGAAATTCTGAAATCGTACATTTCGAACAGATACTCCCACATAAAAGAGAAAGACACATATTCGGAGCTAAAAGAAATCAAAGCGGGTGTACCCCAAGGGAGTGCTCTCGGGCCAATACTATATCTCCTGTATACTCACGACATTCCAACACTAGAATACAACTCAATTGATACATTTGCTGATGACACGGCTTTAATGGCAGTTGCGGCAAGTAATGTGGACTCAACCCGTAAACTACAAGAGGCGATCTCGCATATTCAAAACTGGACAAGAATACGATTAAACGAATCAATATAACACATACCATTGTATACTAGTAACCAAGCTATACTATACCCAAACTGTGCACAATATCTTGGTATGACTTTGGATGCGAAACTTTGATGGAAGGCCTAAGTCAAGAAAGTGAAATGCAGGAAAATGTATTGGACGATAGGAAGACAGTCTTGTCTATCAACACATAACAAAATCTTACCTTACAAGCAAGTCATAAAACCCATATGGGCCTATGGTATTTAACTTTGGGGTTGTACCAAAAAGAGCAACATCCAAATCATACAACGATTACAACACAAGGTGCTGAGAAACATTGTAAATGCACCTTTCTACATTAGAAACAATGACCTTCATAGGGACCTAGGCGTGGAATGTGTGCGGAATGAAATTCATAGATTCGCTAAAAAGCATGAGGATCGGCTTCACCACCACACGAACCCTGAGACTATCTCGCTCTTAGACCACATAAACCTAGTGAGGAGACTAAAAAGAATCAAACCTTTTGAACTAGTGCAGCATACAGTGGCGAGCAAAATTGAATACAAAATGAATACAAATTCATGGATTTTACATTACGGCAGAAAATATGTGAGGTATCGTGTTTTTTTCCTAACATTGTTTGAAGAAGGATGTATTCCATTCAAAAATAAAAAAAATTACTAAGTTAAGGGATTATTATAGGAATTATGACGCGAATATGTTGAGAACTCTGATATACTCAATTTTGAACTTTCTTATCTTGTCCGGTTTTCACCTTTATTCTTCCACGCAAGCCAGAGAACAGTCCTTATGGTCCAAATAGGCAAAAACTACAGTCCCCCTTGATATGAAGATGGAAGACAGCGGCTGTTAACGGATGTGGATGCGCGTGTCATGTAAAGGAGGCGAATAAGATGTAGAATGTAAAGGCTGCCTCTAGGGCTATAAATAAAGACATTAGTGAATGGACTTGTCTTGTATCTGCTATCAAGCTGAAAAAGGCGGCATTATCTGATAAAAATGTAAAAACACGGTTGAGCTCTGCAAAGGCCACAAAAATTGGACGGTAGAGAGACTGGAGGAGAGACATATGATCTGAGGAGACAAAAATCAATCGCTAATAGTTAGATGGCGAAGAAAACTTTTGGCACAGACCTATCGAAAGAGTCCTTAAGTACCAAGTTAGAGAGACAGTGAGGCACGGTGGAGGTAGCCTAATGGTTTGGGGGTTTTTACTTGGTGCCATGTTGGATTAATGGTCAAAATTGATGGTACAATTGGTAATCATCCAATTTTGTTTTTGAATTACTTTTTACTAAATAAAAAAAAAATGATTTCGAGTGATGGAAATCTTTATTTGGACCTTTAAAATTTTTTCTGTTAAGTGGAAAAGATGACATCCGCCAAGTGGCTGCGGCCAGTGTTGGTACACATTTGCGCCCGTTTTATCGCATTTTCTATGACTTTCCGCAAGATTTCCGGTGATAACTGTCTGAGGCTTGTTGGCATAAACCCGCGGCTTCAAGTAGCCCCAAAGAAAGAAGTCTGGGATGGTTAAATCGGGCGATCTTGGTGGCCATGCCAAATCGCCTAAACGGGAGATTACGCGACCAGGAAACGCTTCCTTAGTGCTCGTTCTGTGTGCGCGGTTGTACCGTCTTGTTGAAACCACATGGAAACCACATGTTCACCAAGCCCCGATCATTGAATTCCGGCAGTAAGAAGTCCTTTTTAATGGCCCTGTAGCGTTCACCATATTGCCGATGGCGTCCTCAAAAAAAAAATACGGCCCAATCACTCCTCCCGCGTGACCGCCGCACCACACAGTGGCTTTGAGTGGATGTAATGGCTCTTTGTGCATCACACGCGGATTTTCAGGCCCCAGAAACGAAGATTTTGCTTATTGACGTAAACCGCTTAAGTGGAAATGCGCCTCGTCGCTCATGATGATTTTCGACACAAAATCGTCCTCTTCAATGTTGAGATTGAAAATGACTGGACAGTAATTCACACGCGACTGACGGTCAGGAGGCATTAACTAATGCACTGTTTGCACTTTGTACGGGAACATGTGTAAGTCTTTCACTAAAATTCGCTGTAGGGTCCGTCTGGTGATGCCCAATTGCGTGGCCCGTCGTCTGGTTGATGTTTCTTCATTCTTAGCGACAATGGCAGCCACAGCCGCGATATTCTGGGCCGAACGACCAGTCCGGTGGCGGCCACGCCCTGCATGGTCTCCTGTGGTTCCAGTCTGTTCGAGTCGAGTACCTAAGCGCCGGAATGTTTGCCCAGTTGGCGCGACACGATTAGGAAATTGACGTCGAAATTCACGCTGCGCTAACACCACCGACCGATTATTGGTCAAAAAAATCGACAGAATTATTCCACGCTCTTGCGGAGTACAGCGCTCCATTGCTTGTCTGTTTGTATACTGCAGCTGTCTAGTTCACAAATGTCAAATATGACGTACGACGCCATTTGCAAAAATTATAACATCTTCCGATAGGATGATTAATATTGCGTCACCTTGCATAAGTTAGCTTTAGACTTTTAAACTTTTAAATGGAGTATCCTTTTACCAATTTAAGTCAAAACAAAATCATCCACTATTCTTGTCCTGTATGCAATGGATTTCATTGCCAGATCACATCTCTAAATATCTGCGACCAGTTCAAGTACGAGTGGCATCAACCTAACGCAAATGCCAACCATGTGTCTCTTTAAGTTAAGAACTCTATTAATCATCTCCATGTTCTAATCGTATTATTTCAAACCCTTATCAAGCTGTCAGCAGTTCCGCTGAAAATAGAATGACATTTTTTTCAAAAAAGAAAGTCACCGACACTTACTGGTCAAAGAGGGTGATTCATGCACTGTGGATGGTATGACAGAGGACAAAAGCAAATCGATGAAAAAAATAAGATTTTGTATCTTGTTTTGGTGAAACTGTCTTATAGAAGTTTGGTAAGAATATTGCCATAACCACTGACAACGTGATAACGTGTTGAGGAGTGTATTCTATTTTTTTTTCGGGTTAAGTTCATTTAACAACTTTTAACTATCTAAGCATATCTCATTCCATTCGTCTGTATCGGGAGGGGAATGTGTATCTCGAATGAACTTTTACATTATCGCTAAGTTCCTGTCTTCTTGACAGTTTTTGATTTTTTTTTTTTTTTTGATATGGGCAGAGCCAATCCAATCAGCCGAGACAGACCGTTCCTTGGAGTTTGGCGAAAGCAGGGGTGACGTCTTTACGTAAAAGCTTGTTTCAGCACATAACCGACGCGTATGACAGGAGGAGTCTTATCATTGCCATGTAGATCCAAAGGACTTTCCTTGGCGATAAACCCCATGTCTTACCAAAGGCACCCTTGCACTGAAGACTGACAGCGCTTTAGAGGTCTTTAGTTCGACATTTTTCGTCCAAAGAAGTGAGTACGACGTGAAACTGTGGAAAACAGCACGCAGCTGCTGGCACAGACTGCTGATCTCAGGAATGTTAATGGAATACGAGAATAAAATGTCATTGGCGCAGGAGTTTTCCAAGCACTATGCCACAATTGTGCAGGATTTTATAAGGGACGACCATGATCATTCGTTTTCGGTGGTATCATTGAGTGTACAGTTTTCACAGTACCAAATATCGTCAAGTATCGTCAATTTTCTCCGTCTCCTAAAGGGAACCACCTCGGTTTTGAGAGGATTAACTGATAGCCCATTCCTGTTGCACCAGTCGTGGATCACGTCCGGGGCCATCTGTGCCTTAGAACAGACAGTCGCTACACTGCTGGTACACTGCAACACTGGTGTCAGAAGTTGGGTATTCGCGGATTTTATGGGGCTCAACGAAATGATGGCGTAAG
Organism: Blera fallax; assembly: GCA_946965025.1. Taxonomy (NCBI): domain Eukaryota; kingdom Metazoa; phylum Arthropoda; class Insecta; order Diptera; family Syrphidae; genus Blera; species Blera fallax. The sequence goes on along the minus strand of OX337244.1, from coordinate 44,805,411 downwards.
AAATATACGATTAAAAAACTAAAACACGCGGCTTAACTTGAATACAACTTTATTGATCCGCGGCTTAATCAAGTATCGTTGAATGTCATGCCATCTAGGTATCAGACAGCTTCTTCTGTCAAACTTCAGCTACGCCTTCCGGAGAGCGTTCACAGATGCGTAACACTCCCCCCTTCTTGAACTGGAACCTCTTCGGTCGGAAGATTTTTCTTTGAAGGCCAGGAGTTACAATGGTTTGTGACTCGATCAATGTGCACCACTTTAGGTCTTGATCGCCGCGTCTTCTGGATCTTGATAGTGACATCGTTTATGATTTCCATAACCCGGTATGGTCCATCCCAATCCGATTGAAGCTCTCTCGAACTCTCCACCGTGGTTTGTGGAACCACACAAGGCTTCCCACCTGCAATTAAAGAGAATTAGCTTTAAAATCATACCTGCCCTTCATTCTTTGGGCCGAGTGTCGTAGTTCTATTCTTGCTTGGTCATGAATATCTCGCAGCTGGTCCTGAAGCTGCTGGGCAAGCCCCCCGTGGTGTCTCGAAAAGTAAGTCTTGAGGCAGTCGCATATCACGACCATACATCGTTGCGAAAGGCGTTTCTTTGGTTGACTCCTGAGTCGACGAACGGTAGGCCATTGCAAAGAGAGGAAGAAGGTCATCCCAGTCATCCTGCTTATCGTTGACGAATTTTGCGAGATAGTGAAGTATCGTCCGATTCATTCGCTCCACAAAACCGTCGGACTTTTGGCCACAGTATCTATTGTTTGGTCAACGAGGGAAAATACTTCGAGCCATTTAGAAAAGTAGTCCATCATCACCAACACATATCTATTTCCTCGCTTGGTGGGGGGTAAAGGTCCTGGAATATCGATGGGTACACGCTGATTTGCTTTTATATGGAAGCCTTGTACTTAAAAAATTACCGAATCTTGGTCCTTGTTTTTCAATTTATTTTTTGGTAAAACCATTCAAGAAATGTTATAGTTCAAGTCAATTTATTGAAATGCTTTAATTTTTGACGGCTTTTGCGGGAATCCTAGGATTACAAGGATGTAGAAGTTCCAAACCAATCCATTACTCAGAAAGGACAACGAAATTAAAGGAAAGCGGTTAACAGAAACGGATCGGAGAATTTGTATGTCTTCAGGATGCAACATCATACCTCTCATACCGGATGCACAAAAGCTTCTTAAAATACTCTTGGCCTCAAAAACCTTCCTAAATGCCTGTGGAATGCCTGTTCTGAATTTTATAACAGATTTATCCATGCTCAGACAGGATCATGTTATAATGACCATTGATTCTCGCAGATAAGCTGAAGCAATGCGCTACAAGGATTCAACCAAATACGCCACAAAAATTTATTTAATTAATATAGTCCACCTTCTGGAATTCTTGACCGATTCTCCGCAAATAGCCGAACTCCCACTAAATTTAATTCAGACCAACGAAATAGTGTAGATATGATCCTACGCCAACATCAAAACAAAATATTTTAAAATTCAAATTATAAACGCCGCCGCCAGGACTTTCGAATTCATTCCGTTGACGCACAGTCCCTCAGCTCAGAATTTTGGTGGTGTGCCCAACACTGCTTTATGCTGGTGCACAAGCATTTTCGATTTTTTTTTGTATTTTGTATTTTTATGTCAGCCCTCAGCTGTTGGGTTATACAGTGCTGCTCGCTGTTCGTATTCATTGGCCATTCTTCCACTGACTTTATTTCATTCGTTTGAACTCCTTTTTCGGATTGCTCCTTACTACGAATGAAACGTGGGGTGCTCAACTCACCCTGTCTACGTTGTTATGCTTGGACGTACATATAATGGGAAAATATTTATTTTCGAGAGCAGCAAAGGGTTTATCTCGTTTGCATGCACAAAAATGTTCTTTTTAGTCAGTCCCGCCAGGGGGTTTACACAGCACAACAGCAATTTTCCCAGCGGTGCGTGGGGGTGGTTGAGGGCGAGAACTAAATCTTTTTACATTTGTTTGTGGCTAAAAGAGCGGAGTTCATAGCTGTGCTGGCTTATGTACTTCATTTTTTTTTTTGGCGTATTCGCAACGCGGAATATAGTTGATGCTTGCAGCTTATTTATGACTGAGTTGATTGCAATCGTTGAATTATGTGCGACGCGAATGCTGACCTATGAAATTTGACTGAGGGAGAATTTAATTGTAAGTACTCGGGCGGTGAGTGGATGCTAGTGTGGCAGCTTCCTTTAGTCGCGGTTTTTTTTTTCAATTTCCTTTGGGGATCATCATTTTCGCGATAAGAATTGTTCGTAACAAATTGTGGAATGGAATGTTCAATGCATCCTTAGAGGGAAATCGAAGCGATTGATGGCTGATGCATTTGTCCTGAGATCTTTAATTGCGCGTTGGGGAATAGAAAAAAAAACTATCTTTAAGTAGGTTGTCAGGATTTAGTATTATTTGTTTATTTCCAAGCAAAAGCAGTCCATGAGATGCATATTTTAATGGGAGCTGAATGCCAGCATGTCCTGTATTGATATTGGATTCATGTTTTGCCTGATGCAGACTTTGGTGCAGTTACTTAGATCGTTCCGCTAAGAGGGTAGGTTTATTCAGAATTTATCGCGTTAGTTGGCTTTTCCATACGGTATTACATACATACATATGTATGTAGCATGTAACATAGAGAAAAAATACTAACGAACATTTCTTGGAGACCGAAGACATGTCCTAAAAATAGCAAGGCATCAATCAAATATTAAAGAATGCCGCGTGTACTTTTTAGACTGAGGTATAGAGACGATGTGTCTGTTACCTTAAGTTATAACTTCCGAACTAGTCCCAGTCTGAAGGCGTGTTTGTTCAGGTTGATGTGTCTGGCATACAATTCGACCATCTGTCTAAATTGTCTTCTGCCTAGGTCGAGCGCGCTCTTTGCTGGATGGGTGCAGGAGCGCTCAATAATGGCAGCTTTGCAGGTTTGCAATCCTTTCCACATGTTGTCGTGGTGTTTTGCGAACGTGATGCTATATGCGGTTTAACTACCTTCAAGGCTACTCCTATGTATGGTTGTAACCGTGGGTGGATCCGCGTTTCCCGCCCCCTTCCTCGCCAGTTCATCCGCGGCTTCGTGTGCTGGTGTGTTACAGTGGTCAGGTACCCAAACCAGCTTAACCTAAGAGGAGGTTGCCAGGATGTTGAGTTTTTCCTTGCATTTCCTCACCAATTTTGAGTCGGTTTTAGGGTTTGCTAGTGCCATTAGGGCAGTTTGACTACCCGAGCAGATGCTTACGCTAAGACCTTGGGTTCGAGTACTAAGTCATAGTTCCACCCCCTTAAGTACAGCGAAAATCTCTGCCTGAAAGACAGTTACGAACCAGATGGACTGCGTGATTGAGAGGTGGCGTTCGGCAGTATACCCCCGCCCCCGATTCTCCGTTGATATGTGATTGATCCGTGTATACTTCTATTCTGTCCTTACTTGGAATGGCAGTGCCCTGCTGCCACTCCTCTCATTTGGAGAATAGAAATGAATACTTTGTATTGAAATTGTAGTCCTTACCTAGAAGATCGTTCGAATGCCTAACGAGTCCAGCGGTCGTCTGTACTTCCTTCCCGATAGCCCTGTGTCCAGTTGCGGCCCATTCGTTGAGATGTCCTACGGTTTTGTGTCTGAGAGCCGCCAGTCCGGCCGATCTCTTCACCTCTATTCCTATAGGGAATATATTCAAGATTGTCTCCATGGCTGCTGTGGGGGTACTAGATTGTGATCCAGTGATTCCTGGGCAAGCCTTGCGTTGGATGTTCGATAGTAGCGAGAGGGCGTATTTCATTTCTAACACGCCGTAGAGTAGGATGGGCCTGACGATCCAAGTGTAGTTCCAAAAGACTTGCTTCGGCTTCAAGCCCCATGTCTTACCGAAAGCTTTACGGCATATCCAGTACACCCTTCTGGCTTTCGTGATTCTGTTTTCTAGATTTATTCTCCAAGTTTACTTGTTGTTTAGTATGACCCCAAGGTACTTTACCTCGTTTTATAGGTCCAGTTTTACACCCCCTAAAAACGGGGCCTGGAAGTCATCTAGCTTGTGTTTTCCCGTGGAGAGCACAGTTACGGTTTTTACAGGGTTAACACCCGCAGCAGTTCGCCCACCTTTTCGTGATGTGCAGTGCCGACTGCATGAGCTCACCCAGTGTGTCCCGATTTGAACCCATTGTGTCCAGTAATTTCAGGAGTTCGTCCACTATCAGAATCCACAGCAAGGGAGAGAGGATTCCCCCTTGAGGGTCCCGTTCTGGCATCTAGCTTTTTTGCTTTCACTGCCTAGATCTGCTGTTATTATCCGGTTAGATAGCATGTGTTCAATGAAGTTATTTATGACCTTCCTCTTGCGATACCAGGAGAGGGCTTCCATGATACCAGTGAACTTGATATTGTTGAAGGCTCCCTCTATATCTAGGAAGACGCCAAGAGCCGCTTCTTTATACTTAAAAGCATTTTTGATGGTGTTAACTACGTCCGTGAGAGCTGTTTTCACAGACTTCCCTTTGGTGTGAGCATGTTGGTTGATATTTAGTGAGGAAGTGGGTTAGTTGTGATCTGATGTGTTCGTCACAAATCCTTTCCAAAGTTTTTAGTAGGAATGAGGTCAGACTAATTGGTCTCTATCCGTTTGCCGTACTAAGGTCTTTTCCTGGTTTAGGTAAAAACACCACCCTAATTTCTTGCCATGGGGTGGGCGTGTAGCCTAACGTCAGGCATGTTTTAAAGATTCTCACCAGGTGGGGTGCCAGAGTCTTAAGCCTCTTCTTGAGGAAAATAGGGAGTATGCCATATTTCCATGCTGCTTTGAACGGAGCGAATGAGTTAATCGCCCATGTTATCTCGTAGGAGTTTATGATGTTGCCGGCTTCCTCCCAAGATTGCTCCTCCACCTCTATACCCATGTGTGATACATGTGGTGAGTCGTTGAAGCATTCGCATTAGCGTTTTAAGAGTATCCCCCCACCGTTGGCTAGAAGAATCTGTAGTTGGGTGTGCTCCTTCGAGAGGATCTTGTTAATACGCTCGGCCCCATCTATTTCGCTGCAGAAATATTTCCATGAGTTGCTACTAGCGGTCCTAGTCAACATTTTAAAACTTCTTCTGCTCGTTTTGTAAGCTTCCCAGTCTTCGTCTAGTTTGCTACTCATGTACTTATTAAAAAGTCTCCAACTGTCCTCCTTTGCTCACGCAGCTCTCCATTCCCCCAATGGTGCTTTCGGTTCCCTGCAAATATCCTAAGGGAGCATGTATTCGCATAAGAAGATTCGATAAAAGCTTTCTGTACTATGTGAACCGCCCTATTTAGGTCGCTGGTGGTCAGAATCGGGTCTAACCGACGCGACGGTTTCCTAATTTGTTTTCTAGATTACTACTAAAGAGGTTCCAGTCCGTTTTTCTGGATTTATAATTGCTAATTTCGTTTTGTGTCCTGTAGCAAGGTCTAAGGTTAGGTTAGGTTAGGTAGATGGGCGCCTTGTGACATAGAGTCACTGCTCATTTAGACCAGGTCGGTCCATTGTGCCCAATCTTTTAACCCTGGAAACTTGTGAAACCGCTGTTAGAACCACCCAACCCAGATAATGATATGAATCTCAGGAGGCCCGCCAGCTCTACATAACCTAAGTCCTCCAGTTCCGAAAAGAAGTAACTCCCGGGAGTCCTCATTCTTATGACGGGTAGGGCAAGACAATCACACAGCAGATGATGAACAGATTCAATTTCTTCTTCGTCCCTGCAACTTCTGCAAAAGTCGTTATGTAGCACACCGAGTCGTTCTGCGTGAACGCCGATAGCACAGTGTACAGTAATTATGCCAGGAACAACCCGTGCGTTATACCGACTAAGTTTTACCAGAGAGGTTGATCTCTTCTTGCTGAAGGCCGGCCATAGCGCCCTGGCCGTTGCGCATGTTTCCAGATGAACCCAGCGTCTGTTTGCTCATCTTCTATCTTCTTCCGTAAGGAACTGATTGGGGTTACTGCAAAAGGGAGGGCCCGCGACAAGTGCAGCGCCGATCCTTTCCTAGCAAGCTGATCAGCATTTTCATTTCCCTTGATATTCATGTGCCCTGGAACCCAGCAGAGGGTCACCGCATTGGCTCTAGATATCTCGATTAGAAGTGATTTGCAGATTCTCACAAGCCTCGACCTGATTACCGCGGAGTCCAGAGCCTTAACGGCTGCCTGGCTCTCTATATAGACAGTGATCGTTTTGCCAACGATATTACTCTCGCGAATATTTTCAGCAGCCTGTATGATGGCTGTGACTTCGGCCTGAAAGACGCTGCAGACGTCGTGAATTCTAAAGGAGTGGTTTATTCCTAGGGCAATAAACTCCGGCTCCCGTGCCATCCCATCGGTATAGAATGCCAGCTTCTTTTTCATGCTCCTACGGTTCTTACAGTACATTCTGTCAGGAATTCTTGTAGCGAATCTCCTTTCAAAAGCTAATATCGGGTTCATGTGATCAGTTTTCGTCGATCTGTTGGTAGTCTCTCATCAGCAAGGCCTAAAGTTTTCCATCTATGGTAGGACATGGAGGTTTGATGAATTTATCCATCTATGGTAGGACATGAAAAGTCTAGTTTCAGGTAGCTTAAATAGTCCAGATCCTGGGATCTGTGATTAGGCTTGATTACATGCGGTCGAGATATTGGAGATATATGTATAGATATAAATTCATTTGTCAAATCAGTCAGTGTCATGCATCTTGGTCTAATTATTAAAGTGTATACCTAACGCCTTAAGTTAAGTTACCAACGAAAACCCATTTTTCAATATTCAAATAAGTTCCACCGACAAGTATAAATTATTTTCAAAACTCCAAAAACCAAATAACGGAAATAGCTCGGTTAATACCTCCAACAAAAGTCGAAAACTTCCATAATCCAACTATTCAGTAGCCATGTGCATTTGTGGGTCTTTGCCATCTCATTGGATGTCATGTCCTGAAAATAAATTTTTCGTCTGAACTCAATTTGCAGTTACGAAGGACATTCACACATACATAGACAATCATTGCAGTTCGTCCATTCAGGATGCATACAATTCAGAGAGCAAGTTCCGAACTAATATGAAATTCAATATTATAGCTCCTAACAGGATTTAAATTCGAGCAAATTTCAATCGGAAGGAAATTGAATGGCATGTGAGTAAGGCCGCTCGTCGTCGCTGAATTTTATGGAAAATTCAACTAAAAGTGGGTGTGGTAAACTGATAGATACATCTGTCAGGAAAGTACATTACGGTTGCACTCTTCATCGAGGCGGAGACTTACATTATCATTTTGCCAGGATACGCTGAGTGCATGCAGAGTATAATACTGAGAATTGAGACAAATAGTTTCGAGATTGTTAAATGATGTGCATTAGTGTTTAATCCAAAAGTAAGAAACTTAAATGATGATTTCTGTGTTCCAACAGAGACGTATGAGTTTAAACTTTGGATAGTTTGAATCGCACAGTAAGTGGGGTAGTTGATGGCAGCCGTGTTTTCAAAAATTGATTACAGGAAAAAGCGTAGGTCCTCGGGAATGTACGCAAAGAGTTTCATAGAATAATGGGACAAGTAAAGTGAGTAAGAATGCAGACAAGCTCACATGTTTAGGACCAAAGTGTGGGAGTACGGCCAAGTCTATCTGCGCGGATTAGGGGTTCAATTTTAGCTTATGGTGAGCTTGTTTCCACGCTTGGCATCTCAAGAGTTTCAATCGAACTAAACTAGATTAAATTACATTGAAAGCATTATTGTAAAACAGTCCTAAATTAGGCTTACAAAAACTGCATTAACCGTTGTGCCGCAGCGAGAAATGACCAAGCTGTTATAAGTCAAATCCAAGGGTACCTTGATAAATGACAAAGGGATTCATAATCAAGGGAGCTTATTATTCCATACTAATAATGTAATTTGCAATGGACTGCCAAGATGCCAAATAAAATGTGTTAATATCATTATCTGTCTTTAATGTGTCAAAGAAGGAAGGGTAACTTACATTACATGATCCAGTTTAAATTGAAAGGATGATGAATGTTCAATCGAACTTTTATATCAATCAAAGTTTAGATGGAGGACCAAAAATTCCATCTCACCATCGTGACCGTATATCTCGTTACCTACCGCGAAGCCAACATATTAGACTGCATTCTTTCCGCAGATGCGTGAACAGGTAAAGAAGGGGACTTTGTAGCTTTACTAAAGATGCAGCTTGTTTGTGAATTTCAAGATGTTATTTCGACAGAAGTTAACCCAAAAAATTATACACATATTTTGAGTTGTCTTTTTTCATAGGTTTTTCAAGTTTTGAAAATCCATACATAAATCCTCCATAGAGAAACCAATACATCCTCAAGGATGTACGTTTTGAAATAGTGGCATCATTTTTCCCTGCCTTTTTAAAAAAGAAGTTGGTAATAATCTTACCGTGAACGGAGTGTAACAACAAAGTAACAATTATTAAAAAATATTGAATGGTTTTAGAAGCAATTTCAAAAATAAATCAACAGATAGCTAGTTTTCTTCATTTTAGGCACACCTCGTTTCGAAGCATTTATTTATGCATTAAGCGGGCAGTGTGACCTATAAAAAAGTGTCAAACCCAACTTAAGCAAAAGCTGTATAAAGTAGGTGATTTGGTTAATTTTTTTTTTTTTTTTTTTTTTTTATAATTTACCCGCACTCAAGGGGTTATTAATACCCTTTTACATGTTTTCACATGGTGCGGGCGTAGGAAAGATAGATAGAGAGAGAGAGAAAGAGGTTGGTGTAATGGTTTGAAACTCAGATTATTAGGTTTCACATTAGCTCCAGGGGTGGTGTCCAGAATAACTGGGGAGATTTGATTGCTGTCATGTATTTTTTGCCTTCGCTTCTGATTCACAGTATTTTTTTCCCGAACCACCTGATGTCATAAGCATATCAATTATCAACAGAGCGATCAATTTCTCCAGCCATATGACAAACCTACTGCTAGTGTTATGCCTTCGCAGTAGATTTGTCACAAACTTTCGCAATTGATCGGACTGCCTTTTATCATATAATGCTTGCTGACATCAGGGATTGAACTGTGAACCATCAGCTCGACAAACGATGACGCTACCACTACACCATTGCCACCCTACCAAATGATGATTCAAATGCGACTGGAACTCCTCGGAAGCTAGAGCCGAGATATCGTGGACCTTACTGCGTGACCGCCGTCCTTCCCCATGACAGATATCAGGCAGATCCCAGGACTCGGAAGTCATATTCAGCTATATGGTCAGCTGGTCGAATGAAACGCTGGATCGAGTTAGACATCGACTTGGACGAGAACGACGAAACCGACAGGATGGACGAATCTGAAGCGCGAAAGAACGAGATGGCAAAATAGACGGCTGAGTAAGAAGGTGAACTACGCGACGGTATACGGCATTAGCAGGTGAGTTATAAAGATTTTCGAAAAAGTATGTCATTTCCTGTCTGGGAAAAGCATTCATTCCCACAAGGTTGAAGATTTTTTTTTTTTTAAATAAACTTCATCACTTAGGACTAAAGCCCTTTAAAGTTATAAACCCAGTGATGGAGTGAAAGAAAAGGATATAAGGAATTTGGAAATTGGAGGGAAAAGGAAAGAGAGTTAGGTGACGATGCGCGTTGACCTTAAATCTTTGCAAATTATAATTTGATGTAAACACTTAGGAGGGTAAGTCATTCCACATACGTGTTGAGTGGCTAAAGAACGAATTTCTGAATTTCACTGTGCGACCGAAGATAGATTTTAAAAGAAAAGGGTGCGCGGAGGAGACCGCTCGTGTAGTACGATTAAATTGACGGACAGGCGGGACACAACTATAGAGCATCTGTTGTGAAAATATCGCTACAGGACCGACAAGCATCAAACATTCCGACGGTGCTCCAGCGAAGGGATTCGGTTGCAAATTGACGGGTCACCAATCAATCAACATGCCTGACGCTGGACACAATCTAGTAAACTCAAACAAGTTGCGGGAACTCCCTCCCAAACATGTGAGTTGTATTCGAGTTTCGGACGAATATAAGCTTTGTAGATAGTAGCCAAGTCTGCAGGACTGAAAAAACGTTTACACCTCTTGAGGAATCCGAGGCACCTTGCGCCACTTTTCGCAGCCTCGGAAATCATATGATTCCAGCAAAGGTCTGTGGTAATTTGCATGCCAAGCATTGACAAGCCATTAGATTCCTCAATATCAGTTCCATTCATTTTTAGTTTGGCTACATTAGTATCCCGCTTTAGAAACAGAAGACAGCACTGGGTTTTTGACGAATTGAACTTAACTCGGTTTGTCGCACCCCAATTGCGCATCAATATCGGAGTTTGACGATTGACGACGATTCGCTGCCGTTAAGACTCCACAGCTAGAGGTGTCAGTCGTGGAGTCGGAAAATAATAAGCGAAGTCAAGAGTGCTGTCATCTGCAAAGGAATGGATAGGATTGCAAGTGAGAGAGAGATGGTCGTTAATGAATATTGAAAACGATATACATTTACGTAACATGTAGAAGTGATGTATGTGACATATCCAGATCATACTCGTAATCCAAATTCAGTGTGCTGTCTTCAAAAATTTAAGATTTTGTACCTGAAAACATACAAATGTTTGAAGAGCTTACATTTTCTTGGTATTACTCTGCAACACGTACATATGCACATATGTACTCCATAACTCAGAGAGTTAATCATTGCAAACTAATTCACTCACCTTGCCAAGCCATTTAGTTCAGGTCATTGTAAGATACTTGTACTAAAGAACATTTCATAAAATTTTAAACAGAAGTGCTAACGTACTTGCATCTTCTAAATCGCACACCCTCTTCGTTTCAACGAACGAGTGTAATTGCATACCACTTTGAAACGCACCCGTAAGCTCATAAAAACCTTGTAACATACTGAAATGTAGGCCAAACCGCAATTTGTCAAGTAAAAGTTATGCCTGAGCCAAAATGGTGTCCTTTCTTGCGCTCAGCTCTCATTTAGTGAAGGTTTTGAGTGCTAGACACATTTACTATTCACTACAATTCTACCTATGTACATATGTACATACCTTACCACTCATCATCGTGTACAACACTTCTCGTGCGACGGCTTCCTTCACCGTCATTGAAAATGATGACGATGAAGACGACGACAACAACGTCGACAAGCATGATGACGGAACATTTTCAAGTAGCTCCACCGCAATGGCAGTGAACTCATTCATATATTTAACCATCGTAGTAACATAGCGCAGGCAAAAAAAGCAAAAAAAAAAGAGAAAGTATCTAAACAACCGCAATACACAAAATGGAAATTTTCAGCGCATAATGTCGCAGATGTACAATACGAGAGTTGTTGACAGAACTCCTTGTAAACACATCCAACGTTCTTATTCATTCAATCAACTTGAGTGGTTCCAAGGTAGCAGCAGTGGTACCTCCTCATCCCAATAGTACCTACCAGATGTACTAGTACAATGTTCCATCACCTCCAAGCGAATCACACATTCCGTAGTGAAGCCTCTGCAGAATGCCTTGTGCAATAGTTGATTACAAGACATACAGATACACTGGCAATTTCTCAAAATTGAACCAAACGACTCTCAGGACTCAACTGCTGCTAATCCTTTTGCAAGGTTTATTCTGCTTGACAGCACACATTCAAGGAAAACAATTTTGAATTTGTGTGCATGTCTCTTTGTTACTTCTGTTGCTTGTGGCTGAGGCTGAGGACCTTTCCAATACACGGACGTTGGATTCAAGCAGATTATACGACTTGAGAGGAAACTAATGTTATTGAGAAGATTGAGGTTCGAATTTGCCAATTCAGCAGACTACCATGAATGTTTCTTTCCATTTTCATGCAGTAAAATGTACAAAAGAAGACTGAAAGTAAGAATCGATTGGCTGGATGGAACAAAGTTTTGTTCATTTCGTACTTTCAAACGATTTGCTCATGCTTTGTTTGTGCTCATTTGTGTGTAGATGGGACTTGTACTGAATGAAGTCCAATTGATGATCCTTTACCAGGCAAATCATTTAACATTTGATTGATACATAATGCACATACATACATGTACCAAAATATTTGAAGGAGACAACGGGCTTTTCAACCGACAATACGGTTTCAGGAAAAAAACGAAGCACCACTCATGCGATACAAGCACTTTGCAAGATTACACGCGACCATATCTAGGACCAGATGGAAAGGAGGAAGAAAACAGTATTGTGCTGTCGTTACGCTGGACGTCAAAAATGCATTTAACTCGGCCAGCTGGAACTTCACAATGAGAGCGCTGAGGAATATTCGAGTTCCAAACCACCTGCTTCGAATTATTACCTTTAAAGTAAAGACAGAACCCTCTTCTACGATGCGGACGAAGGGCCGAAAAGATGCAAAATCACAGGAGGAGTCCCACAGGGATCAGTGCTAGGCCCAGCCCTGTGGAATATTGTGTATGATGGAAGGAGTGGAAATAATTAAATACGCCGATGACATTGCGGTGGATGTAGTGGCTAAAACCCTAGAGGAGGTGACCCAAAACTGCAACAATACCATCAATGATGTGAAGATATGGCTTTGCTCAGCAGGTTTTATAATTAGCGGACCACAAAACAGAGGCTGTCCTCATTAGCAGCCGCAAGTCGGTTGAGCACCTGACCATACGTGTAGGAGAATATACTATCGAGTCAAAGCCTTACATAGGGGTACTGCTTGACCATAGGCTCAACTTAAGAGATCATCTAGCCTACACAAGCGTGAAGGCTAATCGGGGTGTTGCCGCAATATCCAGGCTGATGCCAAATATTGGAGGACCCAGGCAGTCAATAAGAAATCTGCTTGCTACAGTGAGCAAGTCAATCCTCATGTACGCATCCCCTATATGGGCACCGGCAACAGCCATAAACTCGTACATGAGAGTATGAACTCTGTGCGTAGAAGAGCATCGATCAGAGTATGCTGCGCATATAGAATGGTATCGGGGGATGCAATAAGTGTGAAAGCGGCGCGAATGCCCATCGAGCTAGAGGTAAAAAAAACCGAGAGAGAATAGCCAATGGCAACGGTGATGGAATACATCAGAAAGCGGCGGGTGGACATACAAACTGCTGTCGAACATAGAGGAGTGGACCACAAGAAAACACGGTGAAGTAAATTTTTACCTTACCCAATTTCTAACGGGACATGGAAGCTTCCGCGAATTCCTCTACAAGTACAACAGACGCAGACGACCATTCTGTCGTCATTGTGAAGGAAAAATCCAGAACGCCGAGCACGTGCCACAGGAATGCAAACAATACGTAGAAGCCAGAAATGCCTTAGGCAATGCAATAACCCCAAGAGGACTGATATCGTTCAAGCTATCAACGAGGGAAGCATGGGACATCGCCAACCCTATCATTTCAAGCATCATGCAGGAACTACGGTGGGAAAATCAAACACCGAGAGCCCACGAGGAAGGAAGCCCTGGAACATAAGAAGTAGATGACATGATGTCAAAACCTGCCCCTAGGAAGGAATGTCTTGACCGGTAGTACCGTAGGGGGAATCACAGGACAAGGTTCGGGGGGTGTTTTAGTCACGTAAACGTGCAGGAGCATGGAGTCTGGCATAACTCGTAGCACGGGCTACCGAGTATCCATAAAGGATTTCACCCCTCCAGCGCATCAAAAAGAAAAAAGAAACAAAATATTTGTTCAAACCAATTGGGAGAAGCGGGTAGACCGCTGGAAACAATTCTCAGTGTGCTACCTCTTGATCTATGCATGCAGGAAATTGCTACCAAAAGTGCTCTGAGGCTTAGCCAATCACCAATTGGGCACGCACAGATTCTTAAGGATCACGTAGGGTCAAACACCTCCTCCGAATATCTAACTCCATATCTTGACTTTGATATACCCTTCACATGCATATTTCCGAGTAGAGAGGACTGGGAAGCGGAGGAGCCACTCAAAGAACCAGCACTGTCCATCTACATGGATGGGTCGAAAATGGATACAGGCACGGGTGCTGGCTTATACTCCGAAAGGCTTCATATACAAAGCTCGCCTAGACTACCTGATTACAGCAGTGTCTTCCAAGCGGATGTTCTGGCAGTAACGGAGGCAGCCAATGATGGCAATACCACAAGATGATATCACCATATTTATTGACAGCCAGGCAGCCATAAAAGCAATTTCTGCCATCGAAATAAACTTGTTCAGCGCTGTCGCAAAGAGCTTAAGGTTCTTGGCTCACAGCACAATGTAAGACTCTGCTGGGTTCCAGGTCACAGGAATATACAAGGTAATAACAAAGCTGATGAGCTTGCGCGTCTGGGATCTGCAATGGATCAAACCCCCACTCTGTGATGTTAGGAAGCGAGTAGAATGCAAGATCCTTATGAAGGCAAATAACAGATGGAACTCACTACCCATCTGCGAAATTTCCAGGAAAACATGGCCAAACTACGATGAGTCCCGCACCAAAAAACTGATGGAAAATGACAGAAGGACCATATCTCTACTGGTGGGAATTCTCACGGGTCATAATCTCCTATGATACCACATTATGAAATTTAATCTCAACACTGACGACATATGCAGAGGATGTGGCGATGCACAAAGCTGTGAAGGCACACCCCTCTTTCTCTGCCAATGTCCTAGCCTCAGTCAGTTGAGGAACAGAAATTTAGGAAGCTACTTCTTCCAAGAAATTTCTGAAATATCCACAATTCCGCTAACGAATCTTTTCAGGTTTACCAGATCATCGAAATGGCTGGACAGCGTTGGTTAACGAGTAAGGAGAAACAGCAACAAGGACAGATCCATAAACCGGGCATCACAATGGGTCTACGCAGAAATAAGTGTGATTGGGGAACGGGGCAATCCATCAACCTAACTAAATCTATGGGCAAAAGTACCAGCATCTTTCAGGCGATAATATACGCCATAGGTAGATGCTTTTAACCCAAAATCGACAGAAATTACATTAATTGCGACTAATGTCTGACAGTCAAGCTGCTATCAAAGCGATTGACGCCCATGTTGTTAATTCCAAACCAGCGTGGGAATGCCTACACGAATTAAACAAATTGGTCAGAAAAATTGTGGGCGCCGTGGCTCAAGTGGCTCAAGTGGCGTTGGATCGCTGAGCGGGAGGTTCGAAGCCCAGAGAACACCAAAAAGTTTTGCACGGTCCCACCTCTCACGAATGTCTGACGAATGTCCGAGAGTAATAACTGTCAAGAGAAAGCTTCTCAATTCGCCTTTCGGCTCTAAATTGTAGGTCCCTTCCATTTGTGTGAAAAATATAACACTCACCACACGAATGGTCGCGAGATGCTAGGCCCTGGACCACATACGGTCCGTTGCGCCAAGAATTTGAATTTTGGTCAGAAAACCTTTTGGAGTCTAAGTAAAAATTCAGGAAGTTAGAGAGACTTAAGTTCAGAAATTACTAGGGAACCATAACCATAAAAGATAAGCTGCGCGAACCGGCCTAAGCATTGATGGCAAGGGCACTGGAAACTCAAAGAAACCCTAACAAAGCTAGGCATAGAAGAAGAAGATCCCTGTAGATTCTGTAGTGAGTCTAGGTAGACTCCAGACTTTTGGATTCTTGTCGAACTCTCACCAATAAAGTCTGGGAAATTACCGTTCTCACATTCTTTAGAGAAACTGGACCAGAGAGAGGGCTCTAGAGTTGACGATTCTCGTCTAGGCAAAGCAATAGTATTATAGTGCATTACGTCGAATTAAAGTGCAAAGGGAACTCTAAGGAGGGGCGCGGTCTAACATCCCCAAGGGTAAAGCTTTGTTCTGTAGGTGGATCTACAGAAATCTGTAGACGCCTGAATGCTTTAAATGAAAGAAGTTGATCGAAAGTTCCAGAGAGTTGACAATACTGCTGCAAGCCAAATATTTGTCGAATTGATTGACATGACAACTATCACGTCTTTGACTTTGGCAAAAGTTATCGTGACCTAACCCAGGGCATGGGAACAGAATTTCGCAATGTACCGTGTTTTTCCAAAAACCTGATCTGACTAATACCTTAATGCACTACTCAACCCTCTAACCTTCTCCAAAATAGTTCGTGAATGCAAAACCTCCTTGAATTCGGTCGGAAGGCTGAACTTATTGAATCTCGTATGGGTCCCAGGACACAACGGGATAACAAGGAATGAGATCTCCGATGAGCTTGCAAGGCATGGTTCAGAAGAGGCTTTCTCAGGACTTAAACCCACGTTGGGTCTGCCAACGTCCTTGGTCAGGGCTTCCATCGACGACAGGGTTTTAAATGAGCACAATCGAAGGTGGCATAGCTCTCCAGGATGTAGGCAGACTAAACGAATGATCCCTGACGTCTGTAGGAAATCGGCGGCTTTCTTGCTATCCCTTAGCAGGAAGGACTGTAGACAACTTACTGACCCCAATCTGCGACGCCTGTGGAGAAGGCGACGACACGGCGGAACATTTCCTATGTGATTGTCCTGCCTTTGCTCGGATCAGGTGGCGGATTTTCGGTGCTGATGTGGTGAGTGCTGATGATGCAAGCTCCTATATACGAAAAACCTATAGATTAAAATGGGGTTCTCTACCTGGGTACAATGGACAAGTGACTGTACGCACCCCAAAAACGATCCTTAATCAAGTTACACGCGCAATATGTTTTTCGGAACAATCAATCTCTCAGTGAAGATACAACTTAGATGGGCGATAGGCGTTGTTATTATTGCTCGTAATTCATTCATACACATAAATAGATGAAGAAAAGGCGGCTCAAAATGCCTTTATAGCCAAATCAAAGGCGAGAAATGTAAATTCTGGTAAGCGCGTGTTAAACCCCTACGACCAAGTCTATTATCTTGTAATCGATTCTTTTGTATTTCCGCAACCAACAAGTAATCCAAACATACTGTTCGCAGAATTACACAAAAGGTCCATAGCCCTGTGAAACATTTCAATATTTTTCCCACTTAAAGCAGAAAAATGGAAAACAATTCCCACATGAATTCGCAAGAATAACACTCGGCGGAGTATCGCATTCACTCACCCGTTCTCTATCCCATCATTTTTCTTATATGCGAAATCTTTTACCAGAAAATTCAATTTGCATACTCTTTAGAAGTTTTAGTCCTTCATCCACCACCACCCACTATCGTCGCTAAACTTATGCCCAGGACAAAGTAATCCTTACAGCAAATGTACAGTGCTATGTAATCCCAGGCGAATATGGGTAGAAATGGAAACAGTTTTGATTTTACATGAAAAAAAAAACAGATACATTCAAAGGATATCCATCCAGCATTCACTTACGGCGGAAATTTTTCCATGGATTCGGATACTAGTTTCAAAAAATAAGGACAAACTTGTTGGAGAGAATGATTCGAGAAATTTTGTAAATGCGATGCGAAAAAATTATTATTCCGGCACCGGGGAGACCAGGGAATGTTTTTTTTTTTTTTTTGTTGCTGGTATTTCTCTAGTTCGTGTTAACCAAAGGTGCCAGGTGGCATGGGAAAGGATATCCGTTTACTCGGTATCACCATCAAACTCAATCTGATTTCTTTCCACCTTTCTTTTTTGCGTCGGTTTACTTTGCTTCTTATTGATCTACACGATAAGGATTCTAATCGAATGGAAGGGGTATTTATACGGTGGTAAGTATGGACGTTTTTTTTCGGTTATCCTTTGGTACAAAAAAAAATCTGAATGTTCATCTGAAACGAGAAATAGGGTTTCGTTTGCCATTTCGTTTTTCGTTCTCCTTTTGTCAAGTACTTTTCTTATGTTTGTGGTCTGTTCGAGAGAAAATGGAATGAGTAGGTGGAAGATGATGGGAATGATGGCTTCTAAAATGCTTGTCAACGTAAAGGGTTTTTTTTGTACTCCATCTCCATAGGAAGGGTATTTTTTGCTATGAACACCAAGAAATGTGTGGCTTGTCCTTGGTTGAAGTTGTTGCTGAAGGAAGATTGAGGTTAGGATTTCAAAAACCTACGCCTTCCTGGAGATTTCAATTTCTCAGAAAGTAAATTATTTAATCGATCAACCTGGGATGGGTAAACATGGTAGCAATTAGAAGAACCACAACAGGGAGTATAGTATGGAAAATGTGGTAAAAAAATCACCGAAAAACTGAGTTATCAAAAGTAATGAATCAAAAAAGTCAAAATGTTTGAAAACCGGTACAATCAAGTGGTATGTTAATCAAGTCAGAAAGGTAACATTTTTAACTTGTTCATCTTTCCTGTACAGGGATGCCATGTTATGGAATTTACTTTTTTTTTTGTTTTTTTCCTCTTGTACAACCCTTGCCCGCATGGCATCGACACTGTGACCTAAAAGATCTATTGTATCGAGGGGTTGGAGTTAATCCAAAAGACGTACTACCTCCCTTGTGAAGGCAAGTACATCCTTGGTAGCGGATTCCTTGAGTTCCACTGAAGTAAGTATCTTCCTGTGGAGAGTACGTATCCTTAACCAATGAAGTAGTGCCGGGCATTCGCAAAGAATCTGTTCGGATGTTTCATCTTCCTCGAGGCAGAATCGACAATCCTTGTCCTGGCAAATATCCATTTTGTTAAGGTGGTATCTCAGGCCGCAGTGGCCAGTTAGGAAGCTCGCTAGTTTCCTAATGCTTTCCTTATCTAGGTTAAGGATTTCCTTGTAGGAGTACGGCTTAATTAAACGTTTGGATTGTCTCAGACCAGGGACATTTTCCCAGTGGTTTAGACGAAGTTGATGTTCCCAGTCGTTTAATTGACCTAAGGCAGAAGCCCAGTTGACTCTGCAAAACGGTTCTGGTCCTAAGAACACGGATTCTGATCCAGCCCTTGCTAGTTCATCCGCCGATTCGTTGCCTGCAATACCCTGGTGACCAGGTACCCATCCAAGTTTGACCTTGTTGTATCTGGCTAGGGCCTGTAAGGCATCGTGGCAGCATTTAACTGTCATAGAGTCCATCATGTTGGAAGACAGTGCTTGTAATGCCGCTTTGCTATCCGAAAGGATAATAATTCTGGCGCCTTTAATACCTTTTCTGGATATTAAGTCGGCGCAGATCTCAATGGAATGTACTTCTGCTTGGAATACCGAGGGACACCTTCCCATGGGTATCGACAGTTTGGTGTTGGGTCAAAAGACACCAGCTCCAACACCAGATTCCATTTTCGATCCATCAGTGTACCAGACCAGACTTCTAGGGTCCCGTGCTAGAGCCCCATTGGCCCATTTAATCTGGAATTTCTACCTCATATAGTTTCCCAAAACTGTATTCACTAACCATAATGTCTGGGATGGACATAAACATGTCTATATTTGGGATTGAGTTAAGTATTTTCAGGTGTCCCACGTGGCCTTAGGTTCCAGCTGCAGTTTGATAGCGCATCTAGCAGCCGTCTTCCTAATGAAGATGTGTAGGGGTGTAAGTCCAATTAAAGCCTCTAGTGCTATAGTTGGGCAGGTGCGCATTGCACCTGTAATACCTAGGCAGGCAATACGCTGTAGTTTCTGGAACGTATTAGCCGTTGTTTGTTCGAGGGTTTTAGGCCACCAGACAACAACAGCGTACGTAATGATAGGTCTAACCATCATGATATAAGGCCAATATTATCATTTTGGGGTTAAGCCCCCAGGTACTGCCATAAAGGCGCCTACTGGCCCATATGGCTCTAGTGGCACGCTCTGTGGCTGATGTGGCTTGATCTGAGAGTTCCAATTGAGTTTTCTATCTAGGATAATACCGAGGTATTTGACTTCATTGGAGTATAGCAAAGTGGTGTCTTTTAAGGTGATAGGTTCAAGGTTTACCAGTTTCCTCCTAGTAAAAGGCTCTAGAATAGTTTTGCTGGGATTTATAGATAATCCTTCAGAAGTGCACCATTCTAAGACGTGAAGCAATGCGTTCTGCATGCCTCTAGTAATGGTTGCGTTAAGCTTGCCACTACAAATGATCGCCAGGTCATCTGCATAACCAATGGCGCTAAAGCCAAGTCTGTGGAGACTGACTAAAAGATCGTCAATGACCAGTGTCCATAATAAGGGAGAAAGTACCCCACCTTGGGGGCAGCCTTTGACCGCCGTCACGGACACCGGCACGCCACCAGAGGAGGCGGTTATGATTCGACTTTCTAGTATTGCTCTGACCCATTGGTTGGTCGAATCTTCGATACCTTTATGACTGATTGCCCTAGCTATCGAGTCGTATCCGGTATTATCGAAAGCACCCTCAATGTCTAAGAAGGCACGTAGGGCAATTTCCTTGGTTTGAAATGCTTCTTCGACCTGGGATTTACTTACTTACTTAGGTGGCTCTACAGTTCGGGGTTAACCTGGGCCTCAACCAACAAGCCTCTCCAATTAGCCCGGTCTTTAGCTAACTGCCTCCAGGTGCGCACTCCAAGTTGGTTGAGGCTCCCTTCTAATTGTGGCCCTCACATTAGACGAGGTCGTCCTCTATTGCGTTGTTCCTCCGGGTTAGATTCGAAGACTCTGCGGGCCGGAGCATTGGTGTACATTCGCTCTACATGTCCTAGGAATCTTAGACGCCTGATGCCCAGTTTTTTGACTAGGTCGATGTCGCTGTACAGCTTGTAAATTCCGTCATTGAATCTTCTCCTCCAAAGCCCGTCAAAGCAAACGGGAACGTATATCATACGAAGAATTTTTCTCTCGAAGCGACAAAGGATTTCCTCATCCGCTTTCGAAAGACTTCATGCTTCAGCGCCATAAAGCAGGACTGGGATGATCAAGGTCTTGTACAGAGTCTCCTTAGTCTTTCGAGATACGGCCTTACAACTCAATTGCCTTCTCAGCCCAAAGAAACAGCGATTGGCAAGAGCTATTTTTCGATTAATTTCCGCCGAGATGTTGTTGTCAGAATTAATAGCAGAGCCAAGGTAGACAAAGTTCCTTACTTCCTCGAAGTTATAGCTGTCGACTGTGACGGGATTTATAATGAAATAAATAATGTACTGCTCTGCAATGGTTTTCTAAGGACACGACATTTTAACAACTGTCCCACATATATGACAACACTGGTAACCTATAAGTGAGTGAATAATATCAGGCGGGTTTGAACGAATGCTATGCGGACTGTAAAGGACTAATTTTCTGTCCGTTAGCCAAGTTGCACAGGAAACAAAATATTTGATAGCTTATTTAATGGTCTTCCTTTTGTATGTACTTCTGTATCCGATTTTATAAAAGAAAAATCATAAATTTCAGCTTAAGTCAACGATTAGAAACCATGATCTGCAACAATAAGTGGGAGCTGTGTTCTACTGTAAGGGATTAAGGATCTAAGAATCAATAAGCAGCCAAGGCAATAACAAAAATATTTTTTGATGAAATGCCTTATCTCTGTGGTCTAGTCCACGTACTGGAGACTCAACCCTTCTCAACGATCTTAATTTCCACCCAGAAGACATCGACTACACCTTTCCTCAACTTCCGTTCGAAAAACGTTTTGAAACGCGAATATCCAGAAAACTGACAAGGGGATCTCGGGTTGCAAAACGAATCCATGCGAGTATATACGGATAATTTCAAAGCAGAATCAGGAGTTGAGGGAGGTGTGTTCTCCAATGATTGCAACCTAAAAATCTCCTTCCGCCTCACTAGTCTTCCAGGTATCATGGCAATAAAAGATGCGCTGTCGTGGATCAAGAACAATGTGATATCTAAACGGGGTATCATCATTTTTACTGACAGGCAAACCGCTATCAAATCTCTGGAATCCGTCGCGTTTAACTCTCGAACGACCCTAAATTGTCGCCTGTCTCTTAACGAGATGGCTGAACAATTCAATATCAACCTTATTTGGGTGCCGGGATACAGTGACATTACAGGGTACAGACAGAGTATAACCCTATCCCTTTCACCGGATAAAGTGAATCTCGGTATGCCTTAAAACGCTACTCAAACACTACCAATCGCAGATAGGCAAATGGTACTACCTGTTTAATCACTAGACAGATCTGGCTTAACTGAATCTCAAGCACTCCAACTGTCTTATAAGATAGAAAAGGGAACTCTCCTCCAGTGTATTAGGCATCGTTACAGAGCACTGCATTAGCGGTAGGCATACCACTAAACTGGGCCTCCTCGCTAACGGCTTCTGTAGAAGCTGCATGGGTGTAAGGGAGGAAGAAATCATTCTACATGGTCCTTGTAGAAGCTCTCTCTGTTCGCAGGAAATTGCATTTAGGGGCCTAATTCTTCAACAACCTTGGCGAACTGGCTAACGCTAGCTTCATAACTAGCTCCTTCTGGCTCAACAGGTAGCTCTATTTTGGAGACGCTGATCCTGTGGTAACACAATGGACCTTACTGCTCTAAGTGAGGTTGCATTCTTGCAGCCTGCCACGTCAACCTAACCTAACCTAACCTATATAAACATCCGTTATTGAAGGTCGTTCGGTTGGAGAGGGTAAAATCGTCACATACTTCGTAAACGATTGTTTACGTTTGTAAAATATGCTATGAAAGTCTGCCCGAAATATGGAGGTCATGAGGAGCCCTCTTTTTACATCGCATTTGATTCTAACTCGGGACCTGCACCTGAGGCTAGACTATTAGCAACCGAACTTGGAGTGATCTTGTATTGGCCCCCTTATTTCGAAAGAAGTCCAAACGTCGAGTAGAGCATTAAGGGGCTTGGGTGAAATTGCATTACCGCACTATTTCGAAAATCAACAGATACTCTTCTAACTCCTTTTCACATTGTCATAGCATAAGTCTTTAATTTAATGACAAATACACAGATAGATATTAAGAGCCCACGAAGACACCAGCGTCAGGATATGGCTCTAAACTGTAGGTCCCTTCCATTTGTGTGAAAAAATATAACACGCACAACACGAATGGTCGCGAGAAGCTAGGCCCTGAACCACACACGGTCCGTTGCGCCAAGAATTTGTATTTTTTTTTTGTCTTTGCGTGGCCCGAAAAAAACATAACAGCTCTCTGAAAGAAGCACATATTTACAGCCTAGAAGTGTAGTTTCAGAATGACTTCTGAATACTAGGCTTCTTTGAAGAGTCAGATGGTCACGCTTTAAGCGGTGTTCAGTTTTCGGTTTTTTATTTCGTAGAAAGATTATCCTAGTCCTGAGACGATTGTCAGGAATCCGACTGCTCGTCAGATACTAGACAGTCGCTAGACATAAGGCTTGTCGGCATAAGCCCGCGACTTCAAGTAGTCCCAAAGAAAGAAGTCTGGGATGGTTAAATCGGGCGATCTTGCTGGCCATGCCAAATAGCCAAAACGGGAGATTACGCGACCAGGAAACCCCTACTTCACAATATCCATTGTGGCTCGTGCTGTGTGTGCGGCTGCACCGTCTTGTTGAAACCACATGTTCACCAAGCCCCGCTCATCCGATTCCGGTAGTAAGAAGTCGTTTATCATGGCCCTGTAGCGTTCGCCAGTAACAGTGACCGTATTGCCGATGCCCAATCACTCCTCCCGCGTGAACGCCGCACCACACAGTGGCTTTGAGTGGATGTAACGGCTATTCGTGCATCACACGCGAATTTTCAGTGCCGCTTAAATGGAAATGCGCCTCGTCGCTCATGATGATTTTCGGCACAAAATCGTCCTCTTCGTCGTTGAGATTGAAAATGGCTGGACAGTAATTCACACGCGACTGACGGTCAGGAGGCATTAACTGATGCAGTGTTTGCACTTCGTACGGGAACGTGTGTAAGTCTTTCACTAAAATTCGCTGTAGGGTCCGTCTGGTGATACCCAATTGCGTGGCCCGTCGTCTGGTTGATGTTTCTTCGTTCTCAGCGACATCGGCAGCCACAGCCGCGATATTCCCGGCCGATCGACCAGTCCGGTGGCGGACTCCAGTCTGTTCGAGTCGAGTAGCTAAGTGCCGGAATGTTTGCCCAGTTGACGCGACACGATTAGGAAATCGACGTCGAAATTCTCGCTGCGCTAACACCACCGACCGATTATTGGTCAAAAAAATCGACAGAATTATTCCACGCTCTTGCGGAGTACAGCGCTCCATTGCTTGTCTGTTTGTATACTGCAGCTGTCTAGTTCACAAATGTCAAATATGACGTACGACGCCATTTGCAAAAATTATAACATCTTCCGATAGGATGATTAATTTTGCGCCACCTTATACCTTAGCAGTGGGGGCTTATTACTTCATCATGCATGGATAACCCCTGGCTTCAAAATGAAATTTGCTGGGCTACTATACCTGAAAATAACAGCTTGAACAGAACTAGAAGTTCGACAACCTCAAGGCTATAGTCACTGCCCCAATTTGTCACTGCTTCGTTGGCGGGTCTTGCTTTGATATGCCAAATTCTGCAGTTTGAGTCCCTGATAGAGAAACAATCAGAGTGTGATGTAAGCTCCAAAAAGTTGTACGACCCTAGTTTCATTTAATCTAAGTGAGTTCGCCTTCTTACTTTGCATCAACACGACATTATGACACCACATTGTATTACTTACAAAAAGGCATAAATCTAGGTCCAGTACGATCGAAAATAACCATTCTAAAAACTCCCAGCATTTTTGGGATCACGCTGACTAAACTACACGTTAAGAATTCCCAGCTCTTGTACTTAAAATTGAGCAATTTTCTCGGTAATAATTACCAAAATCAACACCATTGCCATCATCGTCATCATTATCCTTTGGCACTCCCTCCTGTCGCTCCATTGTTAGCTACAATCATCTCAATCATGCCATGTACACCTTTCATTTGTCTTATCTCCGGCGCAGCATATGCCACTGCCATTGCTGCTGCTCCAGTTACTCGCTAACGAACCCATTTCCAGTTCAGATGCTTCCAGCGGATGGATATACACACATTCACAGGGACGTTTGGTATCACGAATACTGCCAGCGCTACTCAGCTCGCAAATATTACTTCGTAGAGCACACAATTGCCTTTTGTTTCAGTCTAATTGAATCAAATCCCGAGTGAATAATTAGACGAGAATCTTAAATTACATTATTTAATCAAGGTTGGCGCGCGGATTGTTATTCTTATCGTAGCACACCGGGGGTAACTGCAGCAGTTGAACCACCATCAATACGCTTGTACATCCAGTTTTACTACCGATATAACCTCGCTGTTCCCTTAGTAATAAGTTCGCGTTCTTCTCGTAACCTGCTGTTTGTCAGCGCGCGACAAATTAAGGTCAGGAATGGTATGTGAGTGCGATGGCTTACATTCTGAACCAGAACCACCACCATCAGTAACGCCACCTGGTTTGGATTAGATCTATGCAAATAATGTGATAAATCTCAGACTTGAATGTTAGGTTATGTGCGCTAATTAAAAGTCTGTTTGGCAAACAACTCAAGGCAAGGATTGGTGGAAATTTTTCGATTACATGGTTAACCCCTCGCCTTGCTTTGTTATGTGTCATCTGACACTACGATGTTGCGTTATTTCCTGCAACACAAATTGCACAGGGTGCACATGTCTAGTACTCAGTTTAATTATAAAGTTGAGAAGTGGGGGTGATGTTCTCTTTTAAAGCCATACGCAGCTGATGGTCCCCTCTGATACCGTGAATAGGTTAATAACTGGCCACTGGGGCTTTCATACAGAGCAGCATTCGTATCTAAGGTGTTACTTCCGCTCAAGATGTTGATACAATTTCGATTTTATATTTCCTCCACTCTTGTTGCATGTTTTGCTGTAGTCGTCTATGATTTTACTATGGCACCAAGGTTAGGTTGAAGTGGCTGTCAGCTAGGAGGCGCCAGCACACTTAGACCAATGGTAGATCCATTATGATATCACGTGAATCATGGGAGAAAATTCCTCTCTACCTACTCGTTAAAACCATTTTGAGCTTCTTATGAAGCGTAGGAGGCTCATAAGGTTAACAATCGTCAGGTCGGCTATATCGTTGTAATAGGGAGCTCCTAAGTGAAGCTTCCTTCTACGGGAGAGAGTTGAGCAGAAATAAGGAAGGTGAGGAATAGTTTCCCTCCTCTTCTTCATCCATTCAGCTTCTACAAAAGTCGTTCGCAAAGTCGTAGCATGTCTGCCTATTAGACAGTGTCTAGTGATGGCACCTTTTGCGGTGCCGATATGCCACCATCTATTGAGAGAAATCAAATTCTTAGAGCGTTGTAGATCCAACTTCAGTCAAATCTGTTTTGCCGCTAGACATGTTGATCCACTTGTCCATCAAGATTTGGACTCTCGACAGCATCCAGCTTAAGTTTAAGTTTGCGAGTAGCGATTGGTATACCTAAGGTGCCATTGTCCGGCAAGATGGGTATAGGTGTTCCTATTCTGGCGAGTTCATCGCCCTTACAATTTCCTGAAATGTCTCTATGCCCCGGCATCCAACACATGTGAAAATATTGAACTGCTCAGCCATCTCCACAAGAGACGAACGGCTGTCTAGAGAATTTATAGAGGTCGATTCCAGGGATTTGATTGCTGCTTAGCTGTCTGAAAAGATGCGGATATCTCTAGCAGATATCACGTTTTTCTTAAGCCAAGATAGGGCTTCTCTAATCGCCATAATTTCCGCCTGAAACACGCTATGATTTGCAAGATGGAAAGCGAGCTTAAGATTAAGCCTATCAGAGAAAACACCTGCACCAACTCCACCTTTGGTCTTTGACCCGTCAGTGTAGAAGTGAATTGATTTATCTTCTAAAAATGCATCATCCTCCCAGAGTGATCTGGAAGGGATGGTGACTATGAAATAATTTAGACGTAGTCCGTGTTTTCGGGAGAGAATTTTTTTCTTGACCACTGTTGGGTAGTTTCAAGGCGAACGGCTGCATTCGCTGCCATTTGCTTGCTAAATACATCGAGGAGTATCAGATGGAACATAATGTCCAGTGCCACGGAGGGAGTTGTACGTAGTGCTCCGCTTATGCACAGACAAGCTGTTTGTTGGACCTTGCTTAGATTTATGGCTTTTTCTAAGGCCATCCAGCAGACAATCACCCCGTATGTGAGTATTGGTGCAAAGACCGAGATGTAGAGCCATTGAGTAATTCGAGGTTGTAAACCCCATTTATTCCCAATGGCTTCCTTGCTTTCCAACTTAGCTTTCTATCCAGGGTAAGGCCCAAATATTTTGCTTTGTCAGAGAAAGTTAAGTAAGTTAGATGCCTTTCTCCATCCAGCATCCTTCTCGTAAAGTGGGATAAAAAGGTTTTCTGTTCTTTTTTCGGGTATAGTCGAAAAGCTTATATACTCGTTTATCTGGTATGGTCTAGGTTTTCTGACTGGAATTAGATTTATTTTGTAGATTTAAATTATGTATATGCACATGGAAATCTTGAAGTCCACCTGTCCCTGGTTAAGCACTAGGGTTTCCTTTAGGTCTTAAATTTCGTTGACCAAGAATTAAGCTGCATAATTAAAAGAAATTAATTATAAAATAATAAATAATTGCTCAGCGCTCAGTTGCTCCCCTTGATGGAAATCAACAGTAGATAATATTCGCTGACAGGAGCAAGCAGTATGCATCATGTACATATGTGTGTGTATGTACACGGAGACGAAGCAATTTCATGCATAGCATAATTTATTTAATTTTCATTTTATAAGTGAGCACACAAAAAATATACACATATACATATATGTACATATAACCAACTTGGGACGTAACAAAATGTAACTTATTTGACTCGCAGGATCATGGTGTTCTACATCAACATTAATACGAAAATATGTACGGAGTCTTGCAAAAAAAAAGGATGCGAGTCTCTCTGTGTGTACCCTCGAAAAATGAAAATTTTTTAATGTACTTCTCATGTTCGAGCATTAAATTTAATGTGCTCATTGAAAATGTATATTGTACACACACGCCAAAACATCCTTACGTATACTGCAGATTTCTCCCGGTCATCCCAAGAGAAAGACCAACGAACGAGTGAATAAATGTCCTGGTGTGTATTACATTACTTGAAAATCACAGCACACACTGATGTGGGAATAAATGAAGAAATGTATCAGAGTACGCATAGAACATTTACAATCGTAATGGAATCACATATTTATTCATCAAACAACATTATTTCATTAAAAGTGTGCTGTGGGAGAGGAATGATAGCGATTGGAAAAGGATGTGTTCCATCTGTGGATTGTCAGAACCAGGTTAACCAACAGTCTGTTACGTGCATATTTTAAAGAACAAGGCTAATTCAATCCCAATAGCATATATGTACATATGTACATCGTTATTCACAGTGACGAGTACATATTTGATCGAGCTACTCCACGAATGAATTCTGAAACTGGAAAGCCAATCTACTAGAACGCGTCAGGGAAAGCCAATATATGTAGCTCTCTACTCCTGTAAAAAGGCCATAGGTAGGAGCTGGGATATGAAACCTCAAATCACTCAGGCGTCCGTTATCAGACCTATTCTACTTTATGGCGTGATCGTATGGTGGCCCACTCTGTCCACCTCACTCAAATAGCTAAGGTGCAAATATCGGCATGCATATGGATCAGTGGTGCACTGAGGACTACTCCTTCAGCGGCACTGGATATTATGCTTAACTTGCTGCCCTTAGATATCTTCGGTAAAAAGATTGCAGCCTGTGCGGCCATTGGTCTGATAGCCTCCTCTCAGTGGTCCAGCTATCATACTGGCCCTCCTCGATACTTGATCTCTCTAACTTTAAACATGAAAATACAGACTACACCCCGCCGAAAATGAGTTTTGACCGAAACTTCCGTACGAGCATCCCTGAACGGGATGAATGGTACAATTCCCCCACTATCGATGGCAGCTCGGTACACATTTTCACAGATGGCTCTAAGACCGATGTGGTTTTTGCTGCGAAAAGCTCAACCTAGAATTATCGCTCCGCCTCCCTGATCATTGTAGCGTTTTTCAGGCGGAATTCATGGCGATTAAAGAAGCCCTGTCCTGGCTGAAGTGTAATGTACTATCTGTCAGCGATATTACCATTCTTACTGACAGCCAAGCGGCAATCAAGTCTCTGGAATCGTTCTCGTTTACTTCAAAGGCCGCTCTCAACTGCCGTTTAACTCTTATGGAGATGACAGAGCAGTTTAATATTCACCTGTGTTGGGTGCCGGCGCATAGAGACATCCCAGGAAATTGTAAGGCCGATGAACTCGCCAGTATAGGAACAACTATACCTCTTGCCGGACAAAGGCACCTTAGGTATTCCAAACGCTACTCGCAAACTTAAACTTAAGCCGGATGCTGACGAGAGTACAAATGTTAGGTGGACAAGTGGATCAACATGTCTAGCGACAAAGCAGATTAGGCCGAAGCTGGATCGAAAACGTTCGAAGATTTGATTCCTCTCAATAGATGGTGACATATCGGCACCACAATAGGTGTCATCACTGGACACTGTCTAATAGGCAAGCATGCTACAAGACTAGGCCTCTTCTAAGCTTCACTTAGGAGCTCCCTTCAGTTAGGCAGCTCCACATTATTGGAAATACAACTCCGGCTACAGCCTGGGCACATTCCTTTTAAATACAATCATTAACGAAATTATAGCATCAGTTTAGGGTGCTGCCAGGGGATGAGGAAGAAGACTCTCTCACCACAGGAAAAGATTCTTAAGAAACGCTACAACTAGTTACCTCTAGGTTTCCCATGACCTGATGCAAAGATTATCCGCGCCACCACGTGGGTCAAGGTGATGGTGCTTCAACCAACTTTGATTGGTTCTCTTCCAATGTAAGCCGTTACACTCTTCTTGCCGAGCTCAGTCGTCGTTGGGAAAATCTGCGTTTTTAGTTGACTCGTTCTTCATCCTCCTCTAATTTTTTTTTTTTTTTCTGAACTTGGCTTTTCTATGCAGCAAGACGATCCAAAATAATTCGACAGAACTTCTAACATGACACAACCCACTTTCATCGCAAATATGTACATTATCCTTGCGAAATTTTAAAATTATTCAATTTCGGGCATATCGCACGTAGAAGTGCTTCCAAAATCGTATTTATAGTTTTTCAAAAATAAATTTATTATTTAGCGGTATGGTCATAACCCCGATAGAAAACTAGTCACAGTGGGATTTCATGCAAATGGGATGCCATTATCTGTACCGATAGATAGATGCAATCATAGCCCCATCACTATATAATTTTATTGCTATAAGCTCGAGCGACTGATTCACAGGAAACAATAGAAATTTAAGTATTTCATTGGCTTAATATATGCACACACGCACACAAACAAACGATGACTATAATCGATATCAAGGAAATTAACTTTTACTACACTCACTCTCATATTCATACGAGACTCCTTGAATGATTAATCAAATTTCAACTCAGCATACAAATCGTTTTATGTGTAGATCCTGAATCCTGCCAAATCACCATCGATTATTTGTACAAAACGCTTTTATCTCGTCTATACTATAGTCTAAGTTAAAGTAACCCACCCTGTGGCCGCCCATTGGCAATGATTTGTTTGCCGGCTTTGTCTAAGCAAATCGATAAATCATTTAAGCTCTAGAAAGTCTGCGTTTTAAATTACTATTTGTTAGGATATTTAAGTTATCTCGGGACGAGGGGATACATCGAGAATTTATGTTCGTAAGTGTTGTAAATTTGAATAAACAAAATTCATGGCAAGCAACTTACAGATACAAGAAGTATACCTTCCGATTGATTTCCTAAAGCGATTTAAATTTAATAAATAAACGACATAACAATATTTCGTTTCGATATAAGTTGGGGGGGGGGGGGGGGGGGGGGGGGGGGGGGGGGGGGAAGGACAGTGGAGTGTCATTCATCAAATTAACGGTTTATACGTTCCTAGATTGCTGCATGCTTCCCTGTGATACCCTCCATATTGGATTTATTTTATCGGGATGTTCTATAGGTTTTTTTTTTTTTTTTTTGGCTTCTCTCGTGTCCATAGATCTCGATGGTAGTGGTTCAATTATAATATTTGGGAGTTACAGAGGGGTAGACTCCTTCGAATGCTTATCCTTGGTAGTTGATGGTATCATTAGGAGGCAAGCGAAGTCGTTAAGTACTCTTAATCGATTGTGTCATTGTGTTAAGCTATTAATTGTGATATAATTGGGTGTACATGTCAGTAAGCCAAGGAGAATGGTATTTTTCGAAGGCGATAACAATTTTTTTTTGTTTCGTACTATGGGTCTGTGCTGTGGTAGACATCATGGTTTCGTATTCTGACATCACTTGAGAGTCATTCAATGTCGTCATTATCATGAAACTTTGGGGAATACTCATGATTTTGTACTTCAATATTTTTTTTTTTTTGTTAAGATAAAATTTCGACTTAAGAAAGTCGAGCCATTCTTCTTACATGATATAGCAGTCAGCAGTCAGGCACTTCAACGAAAAAAAATGTGTTTAAGGCCGATGTATCCTAAAAGCAAACTCTTAGTACTTTAAGTGCTAAGCTTTTACTAAAAGGCAGTGTTGATTCAACTATCTAATTACGAAGGTGTTGGTTCATTATTTTAGGTTAAGAACGCCTGGAATTCAAAAGCTTCTAATCCGGTCTCGCTTTAGTCAGTTGGGTCGAGTAAAAGCAGAAAACCTTCTTGACGGACCATTTCTCTTACCGGTATGGGACGTTAATATTGATGAAGTCTTGAACTTTTCTGACTATGTATATACAATCCGAGCATTTTGCTGTGTAGGTCCCCAGTAGGTGCAAACGGAACCGAAAATCACTTGAATCAGTTTTATTTCAAAGCAATCGAAAGAATTTTTGTTCGCCCTTGATAATACTTTTATACTTCTGTACTGTGTATCAGGACTACGATGACAACTGTCTTTCAATTGCACGTTAGGTTCCTAATGTTACTATACTTACAATACACAGTAAATAAAAGAGAGAAAGTTGGGTTTAAGGGTTAGTAATAAATAGTACTGTTTTATAGTCAAATTGTGCTTTTCAATTCAATTCAATTCGAATTTATTATTCCCAGTATATATAATTGTTACATTACAGTGGATCTTCTCATACTAAGTATAGAGATTAGAATATTAATATGGAATTCTTAGCATCTAAAGTCAATAAGGTAGGGGTTTTTAGAGCAGTGATTAGCAGCTGTAAGGGAAAAATTAATAGAAAAAAAAATTAGTTGGCTTTCATGGATAGAACATTTATCTCCGAATATACTAGAGATTGACATAATTTTATCTTTTATTTATTTATTTGCATTTTGGTTATGTCATGTAGTGCTAACGTTGAGAAATGCCACGGGAGCCCAAGTATAGTTTTTAATATTTTGTTTTGACAAATTTGTAGATTTTTAATGTGGCATTCAGGGCATTTGGCCCAGCAAGGAGCAGCATAGAGTAAGGTTGGCAATATAACGACCATATTTATCAAAAGTTTATTATCCTTACTCAGGTTCTTATGAATTCTTATTGATTAGTGGGTAGAGGATTTTTACTAGCACATTTGGCTTTTTTATACTTGCATTGATGTGAAGCGAATATGTAAACTTTCCTGGTGTAAAAGAAGATCTCAATTTCTGACAATGCATTCTGTAAATTGCTCATTATAAGAGTGCAATTGTCTGAGGCTAAGAGAATGCAGGTGTCATCTGCAAAAAATGCATTTTGGCAGTGGTTAAATTTGGGAAAGTCCGCTACGTATAGGTTGTAGAGAAGAGGTGCTAGGACGGATCCCTGGGGGATCCGAAGCATCTGAATGTATTTGAACTAAGAACTGCTTGTCGACCAAGAAAATTTGGACTATTTTTATGAGGTACATTGGAATATTGTAATTCAGAAGTTTGTGAAACAAGCCATCATGCCAAGCACTGTCAAATGCTTTCTCAATATCAAAAGAAACCATGCCTACGGATTGCTTTTCTTTTAATGCGGCTTTGATGAATTTAGTGATCCTGAGGAGCTGGTGAGTAGTGGAGTATCCTCGTCTGAACCCGAATTGTTCGTTTGGGAGTAGGTTATTGTCTTTGACAAACTCTGAAATCTTGATGTAAACGATTTTTTTCAAATAATTTGCCTAAACAGCTAAGCAAACTAATGGGACGGTAACTAGAATCTCTGTTTAGTGGTTTAGTTGGTTTGGGTATTGGTACAATTTTGGCTATCTTCCATTTGTTGGGAAAGTATCCATGAACGAGGCAGCTTTAGAATAAGATGGAGATAAAAGCGATTGCATTCTTGGGTACTTGTTTTAGTATCCTGTTGGATATTTTGTCGTTACCTGGGGCTTTTTTAGTTTTGATGGAGGTCTTAATTATATTTTTGACAAGTTCTGGTGATACTTGAAAAATGTTGTTTATTGGGTTTGGGTTAAGAGAAATGAATCTTAAACTCCCCTGAACTACACTACTGATGTTGGAGTTGCTGTAGTCAGTGGTTAACGAGTGACTAGATAGAAAGTGTCTGCCGAATTCGTCCGCTTGTTCGAGATTAGAATGCAATATGCGCCCGTCTGTTTCGCTATTAAGAAATTGAATTTTACTTCGCTTTTTCTTAAAAATTTTAGTTAATTTCCAGACTTTTTGGTCGTGTTTATCAATCTTAGATAACAACTGATTCCATTCTCTATTCCGTATCACCTCCATTTTTCTACTAACCAGTTGGTTTAGAAGATTAACTTGAAATTTAAGAAATAAGTCTCGTGATCTTTGATAGCGTCTTCGGATTGTGTTTCTAAAACTAATTGTCTTTTTTAGATCATCAAATAGTGCATCATCTCGAGGGTGCATTCTATTGGTATTCAAATGAAGCAAGGGAATTGAAGTCGTAATAGGTACGCTCTTGAATACAATTTTCGAATTTTTTTTTACTTTTTCGTCAATATCATCTAATCTAAAAATAGAGGACTGAGAATATGTGGAGAATTTCAAATTGCGCTCTTAAACCATTCCAAATTCCATGCTGGCAGCATGTGTTAAATTTGATTAACTGCATATGTAAGTTCAAAGATATTTTTGTATCCATTTTATTGTATTGTGACAGAGGGCATTATTTTCGACTTGACTGTAATGAAGGAAACGGTTTTAAAAGGTGGCTATTTGGCTGCCTATAAATTTGTCTGGGTAATGCTGAATATAAGAATCAACAATTTTATTTTATATTCCTATCAATCGCCGTAGCTGCCTTTATTTTAAATTCCTACGCACAATTCCATTTAAAATGAAATCATCCCTTATTATTTTAGCTCCTTGGCCATCTTCTCTGCTTCACATCATGGAAACAGATGCGAACAAGAAAATATGCCATCCAATCAGGGGAGACAAGACGTACTATGCATGCACATACACATGTACATATCATATTCGTTTCATGAATACGCCGAACCGAACCTCTAATCGAATAGCCAAACAAAAAAAGTGTAACCAACCTCTAAAGAATCATACAGATTCGATCATTCACGCCACGCAACACAATAGAACACAAATTTTCGCATACGAAACGCAATCATAAACAAACGCCCAAACTCTCATTCTTCAATTTCCTTTAATCCTACACACAAAAAAGTCACCCTCCATAAGAATAATAAGCACATGAGTACATTCATATATCGTTCAACGCGTGTCCACCAAGCAACCCTTTAAGCATAAATATTTTTCAGGTATCTATCTATCAATCACATATTATCAATCGACCACGTGATCACTATCTCTTCTTCCACAACCTCGCTCATTCGCCAAAACTCCATGCTGTAACCCAAAGCATATTTTTCTCTCTTTTGGGATGAGCTGTCCCGGGATAAGTTGTCCCTTGGTATGAGCTGTCCGGGGATGGGTTGTCCTGGGATGAGCTGTGTTGGTATGAGTTGTACCCGATCCCAATGTACCGCAATGGTCCCCGTGATAAGCACTCAGGTGCATTTCCCTCCAACCTAACTTAACCTAAGCGATTGCATTTGCATCGGTATTGAGGGTACTTTCGATAACAAGTCTTTCAATTGTCTAATTCCTCCAGACAA
This sequence comes from Blera fallax, assembly GCA_946965025.1. NCBI lineage: Eukaryota > Metazoa > Arthropoda > Insecta > Diptera > Syrphidae > Blera > Blera fallax. Next base: position 44,770,506 of record OX337244.1, on the reverse strand, counting down.
TACAGCGTTGATCCGTTGCCGAAGCGGATTGTGAGCAATGCGTTATGACAGAAGTCAGCAGATTGCCTTGGACATGATTGATGTTTAGTGTATGAATGGATTTCAGTTAATTCTTTAAAAACTGAGTGATTTACGAGAAGACGGATGTTGGAAAATCTTCGAATCCATTCCCGGCGCAGTAAAGGAAGACCGCGACTCAGGTGGCGCACGCAGGTGGAATGGGACCTCAACCACCTTAGCGTGCGAAACTGGAGGCAGCTAGCTAAAGACCGAGCTGACTGGAGACGTTTGTTGGTTGAGGCCCAGGTCCGCCACACCGGATTGTAGCGCCACCTGAAGTAAGTAGCTATGGATGTCAGTAAAATTGCCAGAACAAGTGCTGAAAACCGTCAAATTCCCAATCTCAACACAAAGATGTGCTTTTTTTATCGCTCACATTGGAGTTTGGATTACCTTGCGCAAGAAACAACCTAACACCCCTTACTCTTGGATATGCCCTCTGACGAAATGACAACGCTATTGTATCATCCCGAATGGCAACAGAACTTGCAAGGACAATGGTGGCGTCTTCGTGGAGTGTGGGAGCATTAGGCTCTATTTTTAATTAAGAATACAGATATACGCCTCCTTCACGCGAGGATTTACGACTTGGCAAGGATAGGAACAAATATATTTGAAGTGAGATAAATTGGTTGCAAGATACTGTAAGACCTCAAGATCTCTTTAACTCAGCTTAATGTAGACAAACCACATCACAGGAACGCAGAACAATAATTTTACGGTCTGCAGGATTACAAAAGTCTTCGCAGTAACGTTTGTCGATTTTGATTACCCTTACAGACAAGTTCAAGGCAAATTGACGTCTATAGGAGAATGAATAAAGGCGTTAGACGCAATGATGTCTAAAAAATCTATTTTAGACTAGACAACCTCATCCAGCTCAATTGATATGATATATTCATCCGGTGGGGGCGGAAGCCCCCCTTTTATTTGGCTTAAGACAAGCTACAACTAACTTAAAAACTATGACTTAAAGCTAAGGATAATGGGTGAGGAGATCAGGTTTGAGGCTGGGAGTGCTGCGATTGAAATCGAAATGGGTGAGGTTTGAGTTAACCTTCCGCAGCATACGGGAAACTGGTTAATTGGAGCCATATAAGGTGCGATGGGCTGGTAGATAGAACAGCCGAGGGCATCGTTAGTTACTTGGGTTAGTATTGAAGAAAATTGAATTGTAAACAGATTGGCAATCGATAGAGCCTGAGAGAAGTCGATAAATGAAAAGAATGTCTGCAACATCTCTGCGTTTCTCGAGGGAATTCAAGTTGATGAGGTTGAGTCGGTTTTGATAGGGAGGCAGGATAAGTGGGTCGTTCGAAGAAAGACCTCGAAGGGCAAAACTAAGAAAACGACGTTGAATGTTTTCGATTCAAGACACATGCACTTGCTGAAAGGGGCACCAAAGGGGACTCGCTTTTTCGAGGAGAGGGCGGACAAAGGAAATGTAGGGGGATCTAGTCACGTAAAAGTCGGAGAATTCCTTGGACCACCCTTTGATAAAGCCAAGTGAGGAGTTAGCTTTAACAATTATCTCATCAATATGGGAACGGAAATTTAATTCCCTATCGTACAATATTCCAAGGTCACACAAAGATTGAACGATGGATATAGGCTGACCATGAAGAAAATAATGGCGGGCAGGGGACACGTGGTGTTTCCGTGATAAAGTAATAGATTGGCATTTGGTAATATTGAGCTCTAAGCAATATTTAGAGCACCAGTTCGAGAAACTGTTCAGCTCTTGCTAGAAAAAAAAATTTATAGTCTTCCGCATAGAGAGAAAGAGAGGAGTGTTTTATAATCCTGTCAACGTCGTTAATAGTTAGAATGAAGAAGAGAGGACCAAGATGGCTGCCTTGTGGAACACCAGAATTGGCCAAGAAAGGGGCTGATAGGACAGATCTCAAGCGAATACTATAAAAACGATTTTTTAGGTAGGATGATATCCATTTTGACAATATGGGTTCGAAACCGAGGGCAGACGATTTGAAAAGAATTAGGTTATGAGATATCTTATCAAAAGCTTTACCAAAATCAGTTGCAATAACGTCGACTTCTTTGCCATTCTCTAAGGCTGTGAGGGCAAGACACACGAATTCGACGACATTTGTCGTAGTTGATCTACCTTTCAGAAAGCCATGTAGATTAGGGGAAATGAGAGATTTGCACTGAAAGCTTAAGGCTTCGTACAAAATACTTTCAAAGAGTTTAGGTATATGAGAAAGTTTAGCAATATGGGGCGATAATTTGTTACTTCGCTCCTTGAACCCTTTTTGTGTACGGGGGTTATGAAAGCGGTCTTCCAGATAAGCGGAAATTCTCCTTGTGAAAGAGATAGGCGAAAGAGGTGAGATAGATGGAGGGAGAGATTGGATGAACATTTTTTTTAAAAAATGGCAGGGAGACCATCCGGGCCAGGCAAGAATTCATCATTAAGACTTAGCAATTTATTTTCGATAAGAGCAGGGTCAAAGGATTGATGCAGAAAAGGACCTACGGAGAAATTAAGAAGGTAATTGAAGTAAGCGGGGTCGGGTATGAAGGAGTTGTTGGCGAAATATTGTTTAAAAAAGGTGGCAAAAAAATTGGCAATGGTGTGTGGATCATTTGATGATGTATTATCGAGACACTACACAGTTAGTGATGTTACATATATTGTTCACCAAAAGTACTTTTTTCGCCAATTTATCTGTTATCTTACCGATCGTGTGTATTTCAAGACTGTGACGAAAAGCCTTAAGGGAGAAACTACAGCCCTAGTACTGAGAATAGTATTTTTTTATAAGAGAAAGCCAGCACAACTCTTTAAATTCCTACCAAATTTGAGAACTTTATTTAAATAAAATTGTTCTTAAGACGACCATCAGCTATATTTTCCGAAGATAAAAATGGCAATAGCAAGTGCCACTTGCGGACAGAAACATTAAATTTTCTTTAATTCCTCCGCACTGGTTCGGCACTTGCCGACCATTATTTCCGTTTTTCGGTGTCACGGAATCCTTAGAGCATTTTACTTACCGACTCTCCCCAACCACACCATAGACTGGAAGAAAAAAATACCATTAGAGATAATTTATTTGTAATCGCAAACGTTTTACAGTTGAATTGCAGTGCAGGCCAAGGAGGAAAAACCTCGCACTCGTATATACCCTCACACTCTGACACTTTACCGTCATCATCTTCTACTCAATATCAGTGGGGGTGGGTAAGCTCGAAAAACCAACAACTACTCGTATTGAACAAAATGGAGAACAAAAAAACAACGAAATCCACCTCGCATACTCAGCTTTGGGGCTCACCGTTTCAAGTTTTTATCGCATTTCAGGGAAAAACAAAAAATCCTTGGAAGCTCCATAGAGAACACTGCCAAGTTTCCATTATTTTTCACTCGTTTTTCCACATCTTTCCCCTTTCGTTGCAAGATTCTTGTCCTGATTGTCTGCTTTTTGCCATTAGTATTAAATGATGGTGCTAGTCTTCTCTGGTTAGGACTCTCGTATATCGGACTGGTGCGTCCTGTCTTTGAAATCACTATCGTATGTTCGCACTGCCCCTTGGCAGTTGTTGTACTCATCTTTGCGCTTCGATCTGTCTTCTTTTTTTTTTCACTTTGGTTGCGAGGATTCTCCCACACTCCGAAACGATGGAACTTTGTTTGTTGGCACACAAGCAAACTAACAAGAATCTCATCAACAAAAGAAATCATCAGTTCATTAGGTTTTTGGTGAACTCTTATCGCAGCTATGATGGCAGTGAGTATGCCTCGTGTAGGATGTGTAACCTAAAATCTCCCCCAAAAGAACCTTAAAAAACTGGCAACCACGACTGGAGGCGAGAACAGAAAACGAATATGTGTGTTGGCTAGCTCCGACGCCCTCAAATCACACCATGAACCTGGACCGCAATTGCTTTGGACGAAAATTAATGGCCTGGAAGATTTACTCAACGAACATCTTTTTTTTTTGTTGCCCTCTGGCTGATTGTAGGTAGGATTTCCTACTGGTGATGTGAGCTAATTAATGGCTGATGGCGTCCGGTTTTTAGATGTCATGACTGAAAGTGCGGAGGCAGGAGTTGCATGTGTAGGAAATGATTGATTAATATGAGGCTGTCTAGTTTCAAAAATTTGGAAGAATTTGTAACAGGAGTTAGTTTAAAACAATTAAATTTAAATCATTAGCGTATACACACATATGTACGTACGTAGACCGAAAGACATTTTGAGCGGTGTCCGCTTATGAGGGGTGTCCGTAATGAGAGAGTACACTGCACTTTGTCGAAGATTCACACTTATACTCTTGGGCAGGAATATTAGATTCGGATTCAAGAAACCAAATTTTTTTTTTTTCGGTTGCGCCTGGAGATGCAGGAATCTTCAAAAGATACCAATGGCCCGTACCATTGGTTATGCCCGATTTATACATGTATCTGACCTGATGACGTCATAAGTGAGGAAATTCGTTCCTCTCTCATTATGTGATGACTACGACTAAGTTACCTTATCAAGTAGTTTACGTTTCTGTAGTGGGTATCGCGTTAGGTAGGTAGCTTTCCAGCGAAGGCACCTACTAATGTCGTCATTTCCTACTAATGCCGGTTTTTCTTTATGGCGCCAGATCGTACGGTCTTGCTCTTTGTAGTCGGCGCTCGAGGTTTGTCACGTCCAGAGTACGAGTACGAGTACGAAGTTTGTGAGCAAAGTTTGTTACTTCGTCCCTCACGGTAGCAATTCCTAGATCTCTGTGAATATCACTATTCCTTATATACCATGGAGCATTCACGATCGCTCTTAGTGTTTTGTTTTGGAATGTTTGCAGTGCAGTCATATTGCTTGGCTTGGTACAAACCCTCGTACCAAAGCTCGTTGGAGTTTTCGTGTTGATTATTCGTCTAACTCATCCATTGCGAGGATAGCCGTGTCATCTGCGAACGTTGCTACCACAGTCCCTTCATCTTGTGGCATATCTCTTGTGCAGAGCAGGAACAGGATTGGGCAGAGAACGCTTCCGGCATAGTTTTCTTTGAATACCGAGTACTCAGCCCCGCGTTTAACACGAAAGAGTCTGTTATCAAGGTAAGATTCCAATATTCTGTACAATTTATCCGGTAAGATTACCCTTAGGTTATACCTCAGGCCTTCGTGCCATACCTTGTCGAACGCTTGCGATACGTCGAGAAAAGCGGTAGAGCATATCTTTCTCCCTTCTAGAGCTTCTTCAATTCCATTTGTTATTCGATACACCTGATCCATTGTGGAATGTTTAACCCGAAAGCCGAACTGATGATCCGGGACCAAGCGTCTTTTTTCAATTGCTGGTTGCAATCTTTTTAGCAGAAGTTTCTCAAAGGCCTTAGATATTATCGGCAGAAGCGAAATGGGTCTATTTGATTTCTTGTCGTTTGCCCGGTTTCGGAACCATAATAACTTCGACGACTTTCCATTGCCTTGGAACATATACTCGTAGAAGTCTCAAAGAAGCATTTATAATGTAGAGTAACTTAACTACCGCTTTTTTTTGGAAGCTCCTTCAAAACTTCGCCAGTAATTATATCATATCCTGGAGCCTTGTTATTTTTCAGTTTTCTTATTGTCATTCGAAGTTCGGACAGGGATACGGTTTTTAATTTAAAGTTCTCGGGTGCCGTATTAGCATTCGGATCCATCGAATGGCTTGAACGTTTCCTCTAAATGTTCGGAAAATAATTCCGCTTTCTCTTTGTCTCCTTTTGCTCATTCGCCGTTAGCTTTCCTTATTGGTGGCATTACGGGTTTCCTTATGGACTTCAAGGCTTTTCATAGAGAGTAGTTTGAACACTTATCGGCGGTCAAGCCCTCGAGGTAAGTAGAGGTCTCATGATTTCTTAAGTCCTGCAGCACATTTTTTAGCTTGTTGCAAAGGTGGCTAAGATAAGTTTTATCCTGGGGCGCGCGGGATTGTTGCCATCTCCGGCGCGCTCTCTTTTCTCGTATTAGGTCTTCGATATCAGGCTGGTATTTGGCTTTACTGTTCCGCGTTGCTGCCTTTCGAAAAGGGGTATTTCTCCACGCTGCGCACTGAATGGCTTCCACGAGCTTGTCAATTTCGTATTCTATTTCGAGTGGTGTCTTTAGAGACCAAACTAGGAAACCAAAAATGAAATTTTTATTCGGTCACCCCTCGTAAATACCAATACAGTGCGAGTGGCTACTAGAAGCTTAGGCATATGTCCTTATTCGCTGTTTTCACCGAATACTTTGGCAAATTAGTACTGCTGAACTCGGGCAACAATACTAGTTTAATACCCTTTCTAAGGTTTAACCTAGCGCGGATTTCAATAGCATGGAGTTCAGCCTGAAATACCATGGGACACATTCCCATAGGTATCGAGACTTTGGTGTTGGGTCCAAAGACACCAGCTCCAACTCCAGATTCCATTTTCGATCCATCTGTGAACCAAACCAAACCTCTAGGGTCTCATGCCGGAGCACCATTAGACCAATTTGTATGGTCTAATAATATCATGTCCATAATCGGCCCTAAGAAGAAGAAAGGCTCAGGAGATTCGTTCGCCGAAGTTCATTAACAATGCTCAAGGCCAACTCCTTGTGGACGACGAAAAAATTGTACAGAGGTGGCGATAGTATTGTAAGGAACTTTTAAACGAACAGTTTCATTGCCTATACTTTCCAAAAGCCGTACCTAACTATGGAGAAGTACCCGACATAACAGTCGATGAAGTTAGGAAATCGGTCAAATCGTCCAAAAAGAGAAAAGCAGTTGGACGGGCGAGTTACCCTCTGAGTTTTGGAAAAAGATGGGAGACATCAGGTCTAGATGGCTCATGATTCTCATCTCAGAACTCAGGAGAGGAGATTCAATGCCTACTCAGTGGAGGGAAAGTTATGTTCTTCCTTTGCACAAAGGAAAGGGTGATACGAGAAACTGTGATAATTACCGTTCGATTAAGCTGATATCACACACCATGAAGATCGTTGAGCGGGTATTAGACGGCCGATTGCGTCAAATAATACGGCTATCTGATAACCAGTGCGGGTTTGCCGCGGGTAAATCAACCACATATGCAATCCAAAGCATAAGGATCATAATGGAAAAATATCGTGATGCGTTAAAGGATTTGCATCTGGTGTTGGTTGATTTTGAAAAATCATTCGATAGACAACCAAGAGATCTGATATGGGTGGCGCTAAGACACCGAGAAGTTCCAGAACCCTACGTACAGATGATCATGAATATGTATGACGGAGCAAAGACAAGAGTCAGATGCCCCGCCGGAGTCACCGAAGTGTTCCCAATTAAAGTCGGTGTGCACCAGGGAAGTGTCTTAAGTCCTTTGTTATTTATTGCAGTCTTGGATTATCTGCTTGAAGGAAAAGTGACGGACCCCAAAGTGCATCAGTTACTCTTTGCTGACGATGGAGCCATCATAAGTGAGGATCAAACGTCCCTGCAACGAGCACTTGATATATGGGTGGATGTTTTGGAGGGAAATGGGTATCGAATTAGCCCAAAAAAGACAAAGTACCTCTACTGCCCATTCTCTGATCCACTCCGACCTAGTCCAGACATTTATTTGAATGGAAAAGTGATTCCCAAGTGCGAAAAGTTCAAGTATCTGGGATCTATGATCAATAGCGGAGCAAATATAGATGACGACATCAATCATCGCGTAAGCGTAGGGTGGATGAAGTGGCAGGAAAACTCTGCTATCTTCGAAAAATGACCGAAAATGCTCCCTAAGCTGAAAGGAAGGCTCTACACCGCAGTTGTTCGTCCAGCGCTCACATACGGTTCGCAATGCTGGACAATGTGCAAAAAGTATGAGATCAAATTAACGGCAGCTGAGATGAAGATGCTTCGCATGACAGCAGGAGTAACAAAGGTTGATAGAATTAGAAGTTCGAAGATCCGAGAAAGACTTCACGTCAAGGAACCCGTCTCGAAAAAATTGGAACACGATCGGCTCAGTTGGTATTGCCATGCTCAAAGGAGGGATCCTACGAACCCTGTCAAAAGGGCAATGTCAATCAATGTTTCTACAGAAACATGGCCAAAAAACTCCTGGATCACCCAAATGCAAAAACAGCAGCATTTGATCGGCCTCAGTGATGAAGTGATCCGAAACCGGGAGGCCTGCAGATATTTTCTGAGGTCGAATCGGCGAACCCCACAGGCGGACCAGTAGGGATGCAGTAAAGTGGGAGGATTATGATCCCTATAATCCTGATCATAACCTCGCCGAACAAAAGAAAGAAGAATAAGGTAATTGGCCCTAATACAAAGGCGAGATCGGACACGGATACCTTTAAATATTTACCAATCCAATGTATTTCTCAAACACAAATTGCAAAATCTAAAGAATCGAATTGCACTATTAGTTCGTCAGCTATGTATAGGTATACGAGTAGGTACAACTTCAACTCTGGTTTCAAGTTTCCCCCCTCTTTATCGGCTGAAATGCGAATAAAAATCTGCATTTTTCACATTTAACCCTTGAAGAAATTCGTTTCGTTATTCCATTTTCTTTTTGAATATTATTTTTTCCTCAATTGTTCCTACTGTTCGTTTTACTTATCCTGCACAGACAGGATGACGAATGCATCCGGCGGAAGAAACATTACACAGTGTACAATCCACGGGAATAATATAAAACAGAACGAGAATCAGAAACAAGAAAAAAAAATTTTTTTTTTAACTGAAATCATAACGAATGACACTGAGGACGAAATTTATTATAATTCATCTCCTGGTGCCATCAACCAATGCGGATGTATCCTTTCCGCAATCTCAACATCCGATGTGCGCTCATAAAAAGTATGTTTCGTTCGTTTTCTTTTTCTTTTCTTTCTTTCTTTGGTTTCTATTTCTTTTTTTTTTCTCGTTCTCAATCATTTTCCATTGAAGAAAAGTAAAATATTTGCATTGAGGACAATCCTTGAGACCGATTGTAATCATGCTTGGTTAAGGTAACGAGTTTTAAAATTACAAATGAGATCGTGGTAACTCCTTTATCGGGAGTTTCAAGAAATATTTTTTGAATAAAACTTTTCAATTGAAGCAAATTTCGAGGCAAGAAATCTGTAGTCTTTAACCAAGTGGAGAGGTTTTTGATTCCAAAGTAAATAAAAAAAAAAATATTTTTAATATCGGTGCAGAATGAAGTAAATGGCAGACTTCGTTGGGCAATGATGACAGTCTATTCTTCTTCTTCTTCTTGCTTCAGCTACGATTACGGACAATTTACTTATAATCTTATGTCTGATGTACATGCTATAAATTGAAAAACTTAAAACCTTGGATAGGTTAGGTTAGGTATGTGCGTTGGCGAGGAGAGAGACTCCCCCCCACACTCAGGTCAATGCTAACCCATTGTGATGCCCTTTGGGGGAAAGGATGTCCCTTGCCCATTGAAACCCGATACCGATTCTAATATGCTCCGATAGTTATTGGTGCGAGTCTTTGCATACAAACCATCCTGAGGACTTGATAAATTTCATTATCTTGTCTGATGGTGTGCTGGCGAGTTCATCTAGGTCTTGGAAAAATTGCTCATTAGGAATTTCTTCCTGCTGTGTTGGAGGCCAGGGCAGTGACATAGGAAGTGGGTTGTGTCCTCAAAAGCTCCCTCGTCACCGCAACCTCTGCAGAGTTCTTCTTCCGTCAGACGTAGTTTTTTCAAATGCTACCGTAGAGAGTTATGCCCCGTGATAACCCCAACGAGGATGGATAGGGATTTCCTGTCTTCCCTTATAAGTCTCTCGGTTCTGCCATTATTGAACGACGACCATAGTTACCTCGTGAATACACAGGAATCCAAGGAGGTCCATCTGGTGTCCGCCTCCTGTATGGCTATTTTCCCTGCTTCAAGCTTAAGTGCGGAAAACGGGATGTTCACGAGCGGTTCTGTTTGTCTTGAAACGGCTGCAGAACCCTCTCTTGCTAATTCGTCAGGTTTCTCGTTGCCTGGTATACCCTCAGAGCGATACTTTGTGCTGTGTTCCAAGAACCTTAAGCTCTTCTCTACAGCACTTCACAAGTTTAGATTTAATTTCTGTGGCAGTTATTGCTTTTATAGCTGCCTGGCTGTCAATAAAGAAGGTGATACCCTCTTGTGGTCTTGCCCTTACTGCAGACTCACGGGCGGCTGTTGTCACTGCCAAGACCTCCGCTTGGAAAACGCTGCTGTGGTCTGGGAGGCGTATTGATTTCGATATTCCTAGCGATTCGGAGAAGATGCCTGACCCTACGCCAGTGTCCATTTTTGATCCGTCGGTATATACGGCAATGGATTGCGCATTTGGTGTCAAACCTTTTAACCACTCCTCGCTGCTAGGATAGGCGCTTGAGAAAGGTCTATTAAAGTTTAAGTATGGCGTGATGTGGTCCGTAATGGGTACCTACATGGCCAAAATACTTCCGAATGATAGTCGTATGCCCTATTGCATTTGACGTCCATGTTCCTGATTGGCTGATTCTGAAGGCGCTTATGGCTGCAGACGTTTTGATGAAGATATCTAGCGGGAGCAGGTTGAGAATAGCCTCAAGTCCAGCGGTTGGAGTTGTCCTCATCGCACTGGTGGTCCCGATACACGCTTGTCTTTGAATCTTCGTGACCTTGTTCACCGCCGGCCACCAAACAAGACTGCCGTATGTCAGTATGGGTCTTATTATAGCCTTATACATCCAGAGAATTATTTTAGGAGAGGGACCCCAGGTTTCCCAAAGATTCTGCTGCATGAGTACAAGGCTATAGTTGCTTTTTAATCCTTTCATTAATGTTCATTCTCCAGTTTTGTTGCTTGTCTAATACAAGCCCTAGGTACTTTGCGCTGTCGGAGATCTTAAGCGGGGTGCCTCCGACAGATGGCGTACTAAACTGTGGTAACTTTCTTTTATTTGTGAATAATACGAGCTCGGTTTTCTGGGGACATACCGTGAGCCCGCAATTCCAGGTCCAGGTGTCAAGGGATTTGACCCCTTCGACTTGTTCGCTGAGTGTTGGGAGGAATTTGCCTGTATCACAACGTCGTCTGCATAAGCAGTGATTCTGAACTGATTTTTGGAAAAAACAAGTTTTTAGTGAGTTCCAGTTTGGATTTCGTACTGGATTGATTATCAACTGAAGGAGCCCTCTTAAATTTCTGCACAAATATATATAATAGCTTTAACAACAGGAATTTAATTGCGGCTCTTTTCATAGACATTACAAAGCGTTTGATACCGTCGATCACAAGATTCTTTTGGATAAACTGTACAAATATGGTTTTATAGGTACGCTACAGAGGCCAAAGGGTAAGAATTAATAGTCAACTCAGTTCTTTTCGTAGTATCTCTATAGGAGTTCCTCAAGGTTCAGTGCTTGGTCCGATTCTTTTTTTAATTTTTATTAGCTCTCTTACCAAAGCAAAGTTAATGCATTCGCTGACGATATGGCATGTGCTTTTCAAAGCGAATCTGCTCTTAATCTTACTGCTGACATGAATCATGACCTTGAAGTCTTAAGCCACTGGTTCAAACAGCATAAGTTGGTGATAAGTGATAAGACTAAAACTATGTTTTTCATCGTGTGTGGAAAGGAAATGGATTTTGGAACTCTCATTTTTCATCCTGCAAATTGCAACGAATTTAAGCACATTAAAGACATTTGTAATTCGGAAATAGAGTCTCAGACATTTTTCGAGTCACGTACATGCTCTGATAAATGTTTTAGTATTGAGAGTGTTAAATCGTTTAAGTATCTTCGTGTTTTGCTTGACTGGAAGATGAGTTGGTCTGGCCATACCAATGCATTTAAGAAGTATCTTATGACTGCCACAAGGCAAATATACTTTTTAAAGTCTTATTGCTCACGGGATCTTCTAAAGTGTATTTATTATGGGTTAGTGCATTCTAAGCTTGAATATGGCATAGTTTCCTGGGGTGGTGCACACAACAACAAATTGTACCCACTTCTAATTTCTCAAAAACACGTTATTCGTCTTATTTGTAATAAAAGTCGTCGTAGTAATAGTAAAATACTTTTCAGAAGTCTTAAAGTTCTTCCTCTAAAACATTTGTATTTTTATAAAGTTTTAAAGATATCTTTTTCCAGATCTGGTTATCAGTTGAACAGATGCTCTTCTAGCTACAACCTCACAATAAATAATCGAAATCTTGCTTTAATGCCACATCACAATCTGCAAAATTTTTTTTAATTTTTTTACGGCAGCTGCTCCTAGACTTTTTAACAGCTTACCCAATAGCATTAGAATCATAAGAAGTGAATCCATTTTTCTTTACTTCCGATTTGGTACAATGAATACTGTATTTTTCAAGTTCTACCGTTTGAGTTCCAGAAAACACCAAAATGCTTTTCGCGAATTTTTTGTTAAAGATAATATTTCTGAAGTTCAACATGGATTTGTCTCCGGTCGGTCCACAACATCTAACTTGGCATACTTTTCGTCATACGTTATGAACGCTGTAGAAAAAGGTTACCAAGTCGACGCTATTTATACTGATTTTAGCATGGCTTTCGGTTGCGTTAATCATAAAATCGTGCTAAAAAAATTAAAGAATTTTGGATATCATTCCCCAATGTTTAATTGGATTTCATCTTTTTTAATGGGAAGGGTTCAAAAAGTAAAGATTGGGAATCACTGTTCAAGATTGATAAGTTGCTTTTCTTGGTGTTCCGCAGGGAAGTCACTTAGGCCCCTTATTATTCATAATATACATTGATGACATTTCCATGATAATAAAGAACGGTCAGTGCTTAATGTACACGGATGACCTTAAAATATTTCATAATATAAAAACGATTGATGATTGGCCGAAAATTCAGCAGGACATTAACTGTCTATCGAATTGGTGTACCGATGACTGCTTAAAATTAAATATAAACAAATGCAAAGCTATGACCTTTTTTAGAAGTTCTTCGCATCTCCTTTACGATTACAATCTTGCAAATTGTATACTAAATAGAATCGACGCAATTAAAGACCTTGGAGTCAATTTCGATACTAAATTAACCTTTACGTTTATTTTTCAGTATCTAAAGCCAATTCAATTGTTGGATTCTTAGAGAGAAATGGGAAAGATTTTACGGATCCCCGTACGCTTATGTCACTTTTTATTTCATTGGTAAGGTCTGTACTTTAGTGTGCCGATGTAATCTGGAACCCTGCCTATGCAGTTCACTCCGATCGTCTTGAAAGTGTCCAGAGGCACTTTACCAACTAAATTTTTAGAGAAATGCTCTGGGATTTTATGCTTTCCTACAACAAGGAAAAGCCTTTCTGATAAGCATCTAAACTGCAGGTCCCTCCATGTGTGCGAAGAAATATAACACGCACAACACGAAAGCTTGCGAGAAACTAGGCCCTTGGAAATTTGGACAAGAAAGTTTTGTGTTAAGGAATTACATTTTTTTCCAGGATTCGATTAATTTTCATACCTAAACCTCTTGAAATTGCGATACGGGTTGATGAGTGAAAACAATTTAAGTGATCGTTAGATTTCTGGGTGGCTTAACCGGGCCGTAGACACTCGAACATGGTGCGAGTAAACTTGGTATGCGAACCATGTTCGAGTTGATTTTCCATGTCTGCGGGCTTGTTCGAGTACCAATTTCGTGGTTCGAGTACACCAAAAATTTGGTGTCACCAAAATCAAAACCACTCTGATATTTTTCAGTGTTCGAGGGCGGAACTACGTGTTCTTCGAACCAAGTCTGCGAAAGTACCTATAGGTTTACTTGTCCCAGGCGACGTTGGGAGATCGCTCGTATACAGCAATTATAATATCGGGCTCAAAATACTGCCTTGGGGAACCCCTTTTATTATATTTTAGACGAAAATGTCTTTCAGATAAATACGACTTTAGTATGAGGTAGAATTGTGTTGGTAAAAGTCTTTTCAATTTGCTTAAAACCCGCTGATGATACACCTTGTCAAATGCCGTTGCAACGCAGTATCTATCGTGTACGTTATCCGGTGTACTTGTTCGATATTTGAGTGTTTGCTCCTGAATCCAAATTGATGTGGGGGATCAGATTTCTTGAATCTATGATAGGTTGGAGTCTTCGTAACAAGATTTTTTCAAATATTTTTGAAATTGTAGGAAGCAGGGATATAGGTCGATATGATTTCTTGTCATTTGGCTGTTTGCCTGGTTTAAGAATCATAATGACTTCCGATATCTTCCATTGCCTCGGTACATAATTCAACCGAAGAGCTGCATTGAGTATATGAAGCAGTTTTCACAGCACCCTTAGGTAATTCCTTTATTATTTGACCTGCAATTAAGTCATAACCTGGTGCTTTTCCTGCTTTTATGATGGAGAGATTGGTCCCACTTCTCGGTGAGATATGCCATCAAATCACCAGCGGACTTGTTGCTACGAAAACCGTACTGCCGGTTCGTGAGTCAAAATATTTCATAAGCTGACGATTTATCAGCGTTTCCATGATCTTGGAAAGAAGGGACTTAACTGCAATGGGTCGGTAATTGGTCGGAGACGAAGGGACAGGCTGGACACATGCTGTTTTCCATCTTCTCGGAAAGAGTCCAGAAGGGTAGGACAGACAGAAAAGCTTACGCAGAGGATTTGCCAGCGAAGAAGAGCACCTCCTCAGAACTATTGGGGGAATACCATCTGGACCAACGGATTTGTGAATGTTGAGGCCCTGAAGAACTCCTGCAACTGTGCGAGTGCGAGAAAGTGGACTTGTCCCATACAAAATTCGACGGTCTCAGTGTAGAATTGGCTGCAAATTGTGCAGCGAGCAGATTGGCCTTGTCTAAGGAGCTGACAGCTGGAATGTCATTGTAAATGAGCGTTGGGATGGCGGATGAGACTGAATTTCTAATGTTTTTGACGAATGTCCAAAAATTTGTACTAGCTTTGGGACACTGTAGTATTTTTTGCCTCAGTTTTCGGTCGTGTAGGAATTTGAAACGTCGGATATGGGCATTGCAGTCATTTCTTGCCTGTTTAAACTTCTTTCGGTTTTCCTCAGATTTTTTGGATTTATACGACCGAAAACTTACTTCTTCAACCTGATAGCCTCTTTACAGCTCTCGTGGAACCATGAGTTTACCTTAGGTTTGATGCTCTTTATTCTGTTAGGAATAAAGTCATTCATACCTAAGAGAATCGTGTCGGTGATCATATCAGCGGCGGCATCCACGTCACTATCGAGGAAGCATAGCGACCAGTTAAAACTCCTAAAGAAGCTATTAAGGCTATCCCAGTTGGCTTTCTCGTAGCGCCATACTTTTCTTTTGGAAGTTTGTTCTTTAACTGAGTGGTGGGAGTACGAGAATTTAGCTGATATGATGTTATGGTCAGACCGGCCTAGGGGCGCTAAAACATCGATGACGTATTTATCAGGGTGAAAGGTAAGAAACAAGTCAAGGGTGTTGGCGGAATGACTTGCAATGTCAGGTATTCACGTCGGCTGAGTCAAGCGAAAAGTTCAACACACCTTCCTTCGGGTGTTGTCTGGCCAGAGTGTCGAAGCCAATCCGAATTGTGTATACTGAAATCGCCCGCAACGACGATTTCAGTACGAGGATACAGGGACACAATTCGAGTGATGGAATCGGACGGCTCATCAAGCTCGTTAAAGGTTGAGTTGCTGTCCGTACTAGGGCTTCTGTATATAAAACAGTAGTGAGTAATTTGCTTACGGACGGTGAATGTTAGCCATTTGAAGTTGAGTTCCGGATTGGAACAGTGGCCATACTATGATGGAATTTGGTAAGCGATATCACTACGGATGTAAATGGCGAGGCCGCGGTGGGGAAAGAATAAGAACTTCTCCTGGGTACGTGATGTCATTAGTTGTTTAACTTTTGTCATTTCTGGTTCACCATCAATTTGTATTGATTCGGAAAAATTTCGGGTCAAATTAAACAATTCTTTTTAGAAACTTATCAAACGGAATGTTTAACTTTTTTACTCGCTGTTTCTCATTCTTATTTTCTCGAGTAGCTTGGGTAGGATTTTATAAATTTCTGAATACATGTTTAAATATATTTTTATATGTGTACCCTCGGGAGGGCCATACAGCAATTCTCCTTCCAGCGAGCAGTTGAACATCAGTTGCTATATGTAGTCTTTGAAAGCCCTTGAGTTCAATTGGATGACAACGTTGCCAGACAATTGGATTTATCGCTTTTGAGAAATTTCAAACAGCATTGGGAATATCCTTCTGAAAACTTTGATACTTTCAAGGACCTCGCTCTTGAAATGTGTATTAAACCCTCAGCAAATAAATAATTTTTTTTTAGTAGTTCTAAAAATTCAACTTTTGGAATTCATGCTAAGCTTCTTGAAGTCCCACGTTCCAGGGAAAAACCATTTCAACTCCAAATATGCGTGATATTTCTCCTATACGCACACTGAGTGAACATATTGGGCTGCTTTACCGAGCCATCTCGATAGCCAATAATTGCAATTGGCAGACTTGAGAGCACACTTGTGCTCGACTAGGCGTTTAGAAGGGGAGGGACACCTGCGTTTGATTACCTAAACGTACCGAGAGGAAACAAAAGCTGGAATCATCGTAACAACGGTGACAAGTACCTGGAATTGTGTTCCCACTCTTTTTGAATCGCATTCATTTTCACCCCTTGGCGACGGATTTTTTTATTTTTTTCTCTTGCCTCGATTTCCTACAACAAAAGTCTGTCACATGGATTAGGAACCAAACGATCCTTAAAACGATTTGACTTAGCACAGAAAGGTATTCAACTGGCGTAGGCATAGCATTCGCAAAAGGATTTCAACCGTACTCTCATTCAATTGCTGAACCGTATCCTTTGTTGTTGCAAATGACATGGTCCTTGGCAGCCGCTGCTTGTATTATACTCGTAATAGGCAATGTTTTGCTTTTCGATTTCGTCTGTGTTGTCTCTCCCATTATTTCAGACGGGGTGGGGGTTTAAGGAATCTGTAGGGAGGGATGTACGTAAATGGTTTTTCGCCTCCACGGCTAAGGCACGTCTTATTGTGTATACGCGATTTTACCATGAATCCTTTGGCATTTTAGAGAATGATAATCGAAGGCAACCAATTACTTGTGCACTGCAGGGAATTTGTTTTGTTTCATTTGAATGGAAGGTCCTTGAATGCATGTACAATGGTGAGGGAGTGACAGGCCTTGATGTGATATTTAATTCCACTTTTCCTTTTTCTTGTTTCATGAGTGAATGTACAATCGATATTATTTTCCAGGGCATTTGGTTTTACGGGTATCTAAGAGAAACTAAATATCTATCAATTAGATTGCTTTTGATATAATGCAAAGTGAACACCTAAGTGTTTTCAAGTGAGTTGTTACGATATGGTTATTAGGATCCATTCATACTTCAGAGCTTGCAGATTATAAGCAAAGATGTTGCCGTAAGGATAACGCTAAAAAAAATGTCTGATTTCATCAACGCAGGCCATACATTCCCTGGATGTGAATATGTCCCGCAAATGTTTGACCCCAAAGATTTTTCGCCCAGATTGGTGAAGATAGATGAGCCTTGTGTCCAACACTAGACCATTCAATCAAATGAATGGAGAAGATTTGAATCAGCAGCGCTGAAGAAAGTTTATCGGCGGATAAGGCAGTTCCATCATTTTTTTGGGGCTCGAAGGGAATCATCATCGTTGATAAACATGCCTATGTTCGAAACACTGCGGTCTTTTGCGTCGGCTACAAAAATAAAGAAAAAGTATACAAACATCACTAGGGTGAAAATGATAGCAGAGATCCACAACTGCCTTTCAAACTGCATTCTCCTTAGGTTAGGTTAGGTATCTGGGCTACCGAGGAGAAACCCTAAACGACGCACTCAAGTCCATGCTGACTCATTGTGTTACCCAGTAGGGGGAAAATAAATCGTCCTTTACTTGCATATACAAACAACTTAATTTCTAATTTATCTGTTTTGCGATCCTTCATACAAACCATCTTGTAGATTTGATGAATTTCATCAGCGCTTCTGTTGGCGTGCTGGAGAGTTCCTCCAGGTTATTAAAAAAGTATCTCCCCAGGAACCTGTATCTAGAATGTTCGACGCCGGGTCTGTGGCATAGGCAGTGGGTTGTATTCTCAATCGCTTCCTCATCGCCACAGCCTCTGCAGAGCTCCTCTTCTGTCAGACGCAGCTGTTTCATATGATACCGCAGAGTGTTGTGCCCTGTGATGACACTCACGAGGGTGGAAATAGATTTCCGGTCTTTCCGAACAAATCTTTCGGTTCTAGCTTTGTCAAAAGTGGGCCATAGTTTCCTTGTGATAACGCAGGTTTCTATGGAGTTCCACCGGTAGTTTGCCTCTCGCGTGGCTTTTTCCCCTGCTTCAAGTGTAAGTGCGCAAGGCGGGATTCTCACGGATGGGTCTGTCAATTCGGTGGTCGATGCAGAGCCATGCCTTGCTAGCTCGTCAGCCTTCTCGTTGCCTGGTATTCCTTCATAAACAGGAACCCAGCAGAATACGAACTTATGCTGCGTGCCAAGAGCTTTCACAAGCTTCGATTTTATCTCAACGGCAGTAATTGCTTTAACAGCAGCCTGGCTGTCAATAAAAAAGATGATTACCTTCAGGGGGTATTGCCCTTACCGCAGACTCACGGACTGCTGTGGTCACTGCCAGGACCTCCGCTTGGAAAACGCTGCTATGGTTTAGGAGTCGGATTGATCGTGCTATCCCCAGCGGTTCAGAGAAAATGCCAGAACCAACGCCAGTGTCCATTTTGGAACCCTCTTCGTACACAGATATGGATTGCGCATTCGGTAAGTGGTCATTTTCCTATTCTTCTCTGCTAGGGTAGGCGCAAGAGAACGGTCTCGTGAAGTCTAAAATGGAGTAATGTAGTCCGTGATAGGAAGACGATGTTACAGAGATAGATGTAGTTGCACTTCCCCCAGAACCAAGTGTGCTTACCAAGCAATGCTATTCCGCGAGACATACCAGGTAGAGTCGAAGTATTCACGAATCGAGGTGAAGACGAATGCGTCAGTAGCGATGACGAACCGCTCGCTGAAATCAAGAGACGTAGAAATAATTTTGAGGAACCTCACTGGCGTAAAACAGAGCCTATCTATGAGCCTATGGTTTCCACTAAAGGTAATGTGCAAGCGCATCTCGATAAATTGTTGCATGAAATGAGAAATCAAAATCCATTGCAAATTTTTGAAAAAGTATTTGACGAGGAAGTTCTCGCCATGATTGTTCAATACTCGCAGACTTACGCGGCTCAGAAAAACAAGCATGACTTCAAAGTATCTCCAAGAGCCAATCCTAAAGAGCCATTGGGTACAAGAGTGGTAAAGCTATTACTCGACAAACTAGGCACAAGTGCTAAAGACCATGTGGTGTACTTTGACAATTTCTTCACTAGTTTCCAATTGCTCCGAGACTTACGAAAAGCTGGTTTTCGTGCAACAGGTACCGTTCGCGAAGGTAGAACCAAGAAGTGCCCTCTAGCTGGAGTAAAGGAAATGAAAAAGGAAAACCGTGCTGATTTTGACTATCGTTTCGACCAAGTCAACCAAATTTTATTCGTCCCTTGGCTGGACAACAGTGTCTGGACCATGGGGTCGAACTCTGATAGCGTCCTCCCTCTGGGGAAAGTAAAGAGATGGAGCGCAGTGGAGAGGAAAAAAGTAGACGTTGGCATTCCGCATGTTTTTCAAAGCTACAGCAAGGGTATGGGTGGTGTAGATCAAGCTGACCAATCAATTTCATTGTACCGCGCTGCTATACGTGGCAAATATGGTGGTGGGCTTGGTTCACGTACATGCTGGATCTAGCCGTGGCAAACGCATGGCGCCTTCACATTCTAACGAATGATGACAAGTTAGATCAGCTTTAATTTCGTCGCTACATTGCTTGTCACTATTTGAGAAACACAAGTAGTGAAAATTTGCGTCCACCAGTCACTATCCAAAAAAACTTTCCCAGCAACTAAGATGTACCGTGTGTCATAAAAAAGCACGTTGGCAATGCAAAAAGTGTGTGCAAACTTTATGCGTTGAGAGAGAATGCTTTGAAATTTTTCATACTGCTTAAGCCCAGTGTCCCCATTTGAGGACGGCTTTTTTCCAATGAAGGATATCATTTTTTTTTTGTTTCTTTATAACAATAATAGTTTTTACCAATTAATAAAGAAATTTTGTTATTTCCACCGCGAAGTTTTATTTGGGACCAAATGGGTTCAACAAGAAAAAACAAACTCGCGAAACCAAAAATCATCTTGTTTTGTAAACATGTAAAAATCTGCACTGTCAAATGTAGCATGGCAGATCGCTAACGTACATGACATCTGCTTCCAACAGTCGAAATTGCCATATACAGTTGTGGTCAATGAAATAGAGCCAGTTTACTTTTTATGAGGAAAAATAAAATAAATTAAAGAAAACTTCTTGAATTTTCTATGTTTCAGAATGCTGTTATTTTCTATGTTGAATGGCCATTATTTTGCAAGACAGCAATATAGCGTCTTCACATGGAGTCGACAAGAAGTTGACGTTGCCGGGGTAATGCATATGACCATTCTTCTTGAACAACTTTCCAAAGCTAACCCAAATGTTTTACTTTATGCGTAGCCAATCTCTTCTTAAGGTCTTCCCACAAATTGTCTATCAGATTTAAGTCCGGAGATTGAGCGGGCCACAGCAAAGCTCTTTGATTTCTAACTTCTTGCCTTACTGGGGGTATGCTTATGACCATTGTCCTTTTAAAAAATCAGTCATAAGGGCATGTTGTCTTCGGCATATAGTAGCAAAACGTTCACGAGGATTTGAACACACTCATGTTGGACCATATTTTGCTTTATTCAGTATATCGGACCACTTCCATGCCAAGAAAAACATTCGCACAAGTTAATGGTAATGTTTGCGTGTCCATGTTTCAAGATTTTTTTTTGACATACATACTTTAGGGAGAATTTAGTATATGGTGTCGGGGTACCAATCATTTGCCATGATTACCAAAAAAAATAATTTTTTCTTTCATAACTCCAAAGTATAGTTCTCCATTTTGTCCATTTGCTCGTTTGTCCGTTTGCTCCATTTTCTGCGCCTGTCACGTCTTAAGGCCTTAGGGATCTGATTTAGCAGTACAAACAATCGCCTGGTCCTTCTCCAAGGTTGTTTTTCTGCTCATGTCCCGATTTTCTTGTCCTTTAGTGGAATATGTTTTTCACCATTTTCCGGGAACATTCAAGTGCTTTTACAATCTGCCTGTGAGATGTCCCATCCTTATGTAGCTGTGAAGTGACAGCATGCCATATCGGTGTGCATTGGATCCCGGGACCCATATCTAAGGTTAGAGTTAAATTCAATATGACCAAACTTTTTTAGCGAAGTAAATGCTAATTTTACCCGTCATATTAATCTGAAACAATAAATTAATTCAAACGTCTTTTGCGTGTTCAAATGAACTTCAATGGACAGTGGCTCTATTTCATTGACCAGCTTCAAATGACACTTTAACTCACAAATGGTATTGTTTGCAAAAAACACGACAAATTTAACGGTTCTTTTCTGTCCTTGCAACGACAAACATGACAGCATTACGAAATAGAAAGATATTTATGAACAAGCTCCTGTACACTGGCACTGGCTCTATTTCATTGGCCATATCGTTTTGCGATGAGACAGGATTGACTCCGGTAACATTCGGCTTTCGTCCGAAACCAAGCAAGATCCAGTGTAATACCATTTCATGATGCCCCATCCTCGAAGCTTTCAGAATCAGTAACACTCCCTTTCCGCCTTACGTAAGCACAGCAAGAGCATTACATTGTAATCAGCTTATTACTTAAGAATGTTTTATTTTAATCATATTAATGTCGTTGCATCAAATACATCATATTTCAGCTATAAAAGACAGCAGAGTTTTAGCCATGCGAAATTTTTTAACACAGAATAACACATGAGTTTGATATACGTCAGCTTTGCTGAAAAGTTTCCTTACGTAGTCCTTTATTTTACGCCTTTTGTTTGCCACTTGTCTGACAAATTCTTTTTAATATGCCACATCAGAAGCGGTGTTGACACGAAAGCATACTTAGCCTGGAAGGGAATTGAACAAGACTGTAGTACACCTATGATGCCACATGTTCAAACAACATGACACAAATTCGATCAACAACGTGTCATTAATTAATGTATGGGGCGTACATACGTACCTACGTACATATGTGTGTGGAACATTTTAAGTAATGAAACGTGTTATGTGGGCTTTTGACTTTTATTGTATTTGAAATTGTGAGGTGGGTTAAACCGGGTCAGCAGAAATGCAATGCAGCTCTCCATGGACGGTCTTGTGCTTTGTGTTTTGAAATGTGTATAAACCAAAAGTGTTGCGTAACATGTTACATGCATCACTGAGTTTTAACAAGAGCGCAGGCTATATCTCGAGCTGGTGCTAACTTCATATTGCAGCATAATACAGCACTTATGTACATACATATATTTGGTTCGTAAGGCTCTTGGCACGCAGCATAAGGTCGTACTCTGCTGGGTACCTGGACATGAAGGAATACCAGGCAACAAGAAGGCTGACGAGCTGACAAAGAGTGGCTCTGCATCGACCACCGAATTGACAGACTCATCCGTGAGAATCCCGCCTTGTACACTTAAGCTTGAAGCAGGGAAAAAAGCCACGAGAGGGGCAAACAGGTGGAACTCCATAGAAACCTGCGTTAGAACAAGGAAACTATGGCCCACTTTTGACAAAGCTAGAACCGAGAAACTTGTTCGGAAAGACCGGAAACCCATTTTCACCCTCGTGAGTATCGTCACAGGGCACAACACTCTGCGGTATCATATGAAACAGCTGCGTCTGACAGAAGAGAAGCTCTGCAGAGGCTGTGGCGATGAGAAATCGATTGAGGATACAATCCACTGCCCATGCCACAGACCCGGCCTCGATCATTCTCTAGATACAGGCTCCTGGGGAGATACTTCTTTAATAGCCTGGAGGAATTCTCCAGCACGCCAACGGAAGCGCTGATGAAATTCATCAAATCTACAACATGGTTTGTATGCCAAGGACCACAAAACAGGTAATTTAGTAATTAAGTTGTGGATAAATGTACGTATAATAGATATAGGGTTACAGCACGTAAGGGACGATTTATTTTCCCCCTAATGGTAACAATGGATCAGCATGGACCTGAATGCAGCGTGCAGAATTTCTCCCGCCAGACCACATACCTAACCTAACCTATATTTGGATCCTTGTTGCATTTCTCTCACCGAACACAACGTTTAATTAAAGATTATTAAATTACTTCTCCACTTTTATACATGTGTATGTATGTACATCTCTTTAAAAAAGTAAAAAAGAAAATTCCAAAGTTTTTGTTCCAATGACAAATTTATCTATGCTCTGCTGAGTTAAAATCTCCCTCCACCTGGTTACAAAATTGCGAGGAGCGCCCACGAAAGAACAAAAGAACAAAAAAAAAACGGGAAAATCGCACGCGAAGTGTAACATCACTCTTGGGAACCCTAGGCACTTATATTTTCTTTATTTTGTTCCATATTTCTCGCTTCCAGTCACGATAACTGTAAGATGAAAATATTACAAAGAAAATTCCACCATTTTTCTTACTTATTACCTCTGGCGAATAAAAATAAAGGTGATACGTTAGATAACAAAAAAAGGAAAGAAAACCGTTTTTAAAGTCCTTTTTCTGGAAAATGTCACGTTCCACGGATAAAGCACAAAGGAAACAAATCATTTAAAAGCAGATGTGCGCTTATACACACACACAGACATCTCGGGTAACAGCAGTTGGGGTAATCACTATTGATAGGAAAAAAAAAAATATTTATTTCATCCTCTCTCTAGAACTAAGTGATGAGGACGAGGTGATAGAATGCGCTGAAAGTGTTCTAGAAATAGAGTAGCTTAGATTCACAAAGCTTGATATTTCAAAGCTTATACATAGATAAATTTCCTTATTCGTACAACATTTGGTAAGGTGGTGTGGCTGATTGTAGTCATGAAACCTTGGCGACGAAAAAAATTATCCTAAAGTTGAAAGATAAACGCAAATCGTTAGCTTAAATCTCTCAAATTGTTAAAAGACCGAGAGGATCAGTGCAATATGTCGTACAAAAGTTTAAAAAAATAAAACCGTGACAAATGAATCGAGATCAGGGCTTAAAAGTCGGGGTGAGTGAGCTCGCTACGCTCGCTAAAAAAAAAATGCTATGGACATTTCCTCGACTCATACACTGCACGGCCTTCGGCCTCACATGCAGGTGCTCAGGGCGCCGCTACGCGGCATATTGTTAGGTATCTATTTATTTATGTACATACATATGTACATACATGTACACAATCCCCATTTTAGATCAACAATTTTATTTTATAATCCTATCAATCGCCGTAGCTGCCTTTATTTTAAATTCCTACGCACCATTCCATATAAAATGAAATCATCCATTATTATTAAAGCTCCTTGGCCATCCTCTCTGCTTCCCATCCTGGAAACAGATACGAGCAAGAAAATATGCCATCCAATCAGGGGAGTCAAAACGTACTATGCATGCACATACACTTGAACATATCATATTCGTTTCATGCTTACGCCGAACCGAACTTCTTATCAAATAGCCAAACAAAAACAAATTTAACCAACCTGTAAAGTCCAGAACGGCATATCATACAGATTCGATCATACACGCCACGCAACACAAGAGAACACAAATATTCGCATACAAAGCGCAATCATAAACAAACGCGCATACTCTCATTCTCCAATTTCCTTTCTATCCTACACACAAAAAAGTCACCCTCCATAAGCATAATAAGCACATGAGCACATACATATAACGCTCAACGCGTGTCCACCAAGCAACCCTTTAAGCATAAATATTTTTCAGGTATCTATCTATCAATCACATATTATCAGTCGACCACGTGATCACTATCCCTTCTTCCACAACCTCACTCATTCGCCAAAACTCCATGCTGTAACCCAAAGCATATTTTTCTCTCTTTTGGGATGAGCTGTCCCGGGATGGGTTGTCCTGGGATGGGCTGTCCCTTGGGATGAGGTGTCCTGGGATGAGGTGTCCCGGTATGAGTTGTCTTGGGATGGGTTGCGATGACACCTGATAAACGCCTCCGTGAATTAACGCATCCATTGATGAACACGACCAATGTCATTCTTTCATAAATTGTTCCATTCAGTTCACATCACTATAGTTCAAAATTTAGTTTATTCTTCTTTGATCATTTTCGTTTACGTTTATTAAGGGTGAGAATAGTGCTAAAAATTGTATGTTGTTTTTTTTTCACGCCATTCGTCGGCATTCTATAAATTCATTCTAAAACATCGATGTTAAGGAACATCGATGTTTTGAGTTCGATTATTATCGATCATCGATGTTTAGTCATCGATGTTGACATCGATGTCAACATCGATGTTTTGTCAACATCGCTCATCCCTAGTATCAACTACTATTATAAAATGAAGTTGATATTTCTTTGTCCGGTATTTGTGAGAAAACAGCTGAACCGACCTAGCATGGGCCAGGTTTAGATAAAGCTAAATATTTGTTCAGTTTTTCGCACGAAAAGAGACAAAAATCTTAGAAACACAAATAACATCAACTTTGCCTTTGTCGATTTTAATAAAATTTGTTTTGTCGTTTAGAGTTTTTAAAGACGTAAATTTCAAGTCCAAAATCATGATTCTACGTCATCTAGAAGCTGAGCAATATCAAAAATATCATTTGCAGAGTTCAGAATTTGACTAATTTTTCGTTGATCATGTCTCCCAACCATGACTCAGTGGTGATAATCATTTTTTTGTTCTTTATTCTCCTTTCGCTGCCTCTTCGCTATCTTTATGAGCAGAGGCGAGTGGCTGGCGATAGGAGGATGTGTGTTTTCTTGTCCTTATTTTTCTGTTATACATTTACGCATACTGGATGGGTTGTGTCTGTGTGTGCTGTGGTAGCGATTCCCACTGGGGATGTTATAATTGAGTTTGCACATTTTCAGGAATGCAGTTTAACCAAATCAGTTGCTATGTATTCCAACGAATGTGTGGCGTCAACTAAAAGGATAGTAAGAGATATTCTAAGCCTGATATTGGGCGAAGGAGTAAAGATACAATAATTAGGCGAATGTCTCGGCTGTGTAAAGTTGCACTATTAATAGACTTGGTTCTGTTAGTGAACGGTTTACTCTTGTCCGTGAAAATGTTGTCCGATCGTGGAGCCTGAAGCAAAATTCATGTTTTCAGTATGAACGTTTCATTTCATACGAAAAGAGTCGCATGTAGGTACAATGTCTGAGCTTTTGTGCTGTACAAAAGCGGGCAAAAGAATCTGCTGGATTGTGTTGTTCAAGCGGTAAAGTTATGCTCAGAGAAATCGGTGCACCACCGAAACCACCAAAGAGCATTCTGCTGGGTGATCATATCCCTCGTCAAAAACTTTTTTAGAGAGTCCTAGAAAGTTTAACTCAGCCTTTCAAATGACCTCCTTTGGTGGTAAACGCATAACAGAAGGCAACTTTTTGCCCACTTTTAAGATTCAGCGTGAAATTTACCACCTTATCGGAACATTAATACCTGACAGTAACGCTAATCCCAATTTCCTACAAATCTATTTCATGGGAAATTAAGAAGCTGATTACATTTCTGTCTTAAAACTGGACGGGGGCGAAGCAAGGCGAGCACGGGTCAGCTAGTTAATAAATAAAACATTAATATTTTATAAAAAGTTCATGGGTTTCATTTAATACACTAACAAAGTGCCATACGTCTCTGAGACGAATGATTATCTTTTACGTCATAAAAAATATGATTATCTTTCATGAAACCGATTTGATAATTCAGAACAGGAAAAAGAATGTAAATGCATATGTTGTATGGAATAATAAATATGTAATTGTTAGTATCGCCCCTCTAATATGGGAGACAGACTGCTGGTATTGACACCATAGTATGAATACCATGGTATAGTGAATACTATAACCCCTGACAGACTGCACTTCGTAGTATACGTTGACTTTTGTGTTACGTGGTATACTTTGACATTTGTGTTGCGCCTCCTCCAGCTCCTTACACATCATTTGCAACACTCCAATATTGCGTCTTGCTCCTCGTAGCTTGCCGATATAATTACTCTACACTTGTCTTACTTCATTGTTTCCAATGCAGGTATAATTGTCCTCCTTCATCCATTTTCAAAACATTTTTCGCTGTGATTGCTTGCTTTTGAATTGTCAAAGAAGCTATGAAGAACCACCAACAGAAAGAAAGTGTTGTAAGCAATAAGATGGTGGTATACCACCAAAAATTTGCGAATCTCAATACTAGGTTCTATTCATGGTACACTAGGTTTTAACGTGGTATTGCAGTGACAGACATGTGGTATAGAACGTAGTATTGCTATACCATGGTATCAATACCAGCAGTCTGTCTCCCACATAAGGGAACCCTCAGTGCATGAATGTGGCCACACTTGACTATTTTTTTTAACTGTATCTTATTGTATATGACTGCAGATTGGTATCAATCAATTTGTTGGTTGTCGAGTTTGTGGATTATTTTATTTTCAAATATTTCACTTCACTGTAGTACACATATTTATTTCCCAATAAAATAAGGATAAAGTTTCAACTACGATGTCCACTAACTACTTTTCAATAGTATTTTCGATTTTGATTCAATCTCCATTTCTCCATCAAATAGCTCACGAAATCCATAAAAATTTGTTTAAAAATCTGAAACCGTGAATTCCATGTACATGCTCATAAAACCAAAAAAATGACAATCATTTACCGCAAGAACTTGAGTTTAAATTTTATTGCAGTCATTTAATTGTTCGCCGTTCTGCTTTCAGTTTCATCCTTCCCATCATGTAGGTGGTTCGTCCTGCTAGTTTTTCTTACTTAATTATTCTGCATACAGTTTTCAATTAGGATTGCAAAAACCGAACCGGCAGTAACATGGCATTCGCACTTGAGCACGATGGTTTTTGTATTGAAGTAAGTTATTAAATTTTATTTCTTTTAAAGGATTTTCGTTTCTTGGATCGTTAGTTGTAATTGTGTTATAATTGCATGGAATTTCGTTAAAAAAAAGAGGGAGAGAGTAATAGAACTATCCTTAAATGGTCTAAATTTAAACACGCAACTGTCTACTTAAGATATGTATTTACATGGATACATCTTCTGCAACACGCTGTTGTATTTTACCCTCAATTATTATCTATATTTGTGTTTGTGATTTCAAGGAAGAAGGAACCACTTGTTGTTATTATTTCTTAAAAGAGTCTCTGTAAACTTCTCTACTCTAAAATATCAACTAATACTGCTAGTGGTATTCTGATACAATGCTGTTAAACTCATATAAGTTCCACTAGATATTACAGCGTCCCTTGGCTAGCACAAATCTTCAGAGGATTCTTTAACTAGAGTTACGTATTACTGCTACAGAAACAAAGTCAAGTCCTCTTCATTTTATGTCAATAAACCTTATATATACGTTTGTTTACTTTTCTTTTAAAAAAGGGACAATATCCTAGAACACTCAGACCCATGCCTGTTGTTTGTACTACCAGGAAATAGACCCACTCTTTGGTGTAGTAGTTGGAGAAACTTAGATCTTATTTGTTTCTGTTTATGGTCGATCGATGTTTACTGTTTGTTTATTGTGTTCCTTCCTTCCTAGCAAGATTAATTTTCATACACAATCGCTTTAAATTGAACTGGAATGTCATCTCTTCAGCCCAACATGCCTTTACGGAAGGCAGACGAGAAGAAACAGCGCTAAAGTGGTGGGCTTCAATAACGTATAGGTGAAGGTGATTTTACAAACTCATCACATAGAAACAAACTATTATCTCAGACCTTAAACGATAGTACTAATACTCTTCATTTGCCCCCCAACAAGAAGGAGAACTAACACCGCTACTACTTATCTTGGCCGCAAATGAAATTCTATGAAAATATATGTACAGGTATGTCCAAAATTTTCATAGAATTTGAGGAACAAAGGTTCTAGCATAGCAGAACAATAACTGCGAGTCACATTTGACTTGATTGAACGACCGTTAACATCCAGCAAACGAAGCTGATGGCTAAGAAAAGAAGGTGATCCCCTTTGCTAACAGTAACAGTCTATTTCTTCTGAGGACCAGCAAGTAGGAGTCAGTAGTAAAAATAGAGAGTAAGAGAGTATCCACCTCTTGAAACACAAGTTTTAACGCCAAACACCGACTTTACCCTTAGTTCTCCGACTTTGTAACCCATCACGAAAAGACTAAGTTAAGCACAGTTTTAAAATACTTACTTATGGGGAGCTACTGTCCAGGCTAGACCAAGGCCGCAAATAACATTATTCTCCTGGCAGCTCAGGTATGATTTCCTTCCGTTTGATTTCTTTGGTGAAATTATTTTAAAAGCTTAAGGCGTGGACTTGCAAAATTTTGACTTTCAATGTGAGCAAGTGGGTCTTTCAGAATCCTTTAAATAATAACTATTAGAGAAGAGTTAAGACTAAGGGCTCGGTAGTATCTTTTGGGACTTTGATGGGGTAAGTCAGTATTTTCCAAAATCATCCTTCATAGACGAAAAAATTAGGCAACAGATACCAACATACAAAAGTTTTTTCTAAATACAAACATTAAATTAAGACGTCGTGTTGCCTTAAAAATCAGTAGATAAGTGGAACGTATTCCTTCCTGATCTTTCATAAAATCTGACCTAAAAATTTGTGTAACGGCCGACTTCCTTGATATAAAACAAAGCTAGGACCCATTTGTTTGTTGGCAAAGGATCTCAGGCATTTAACCTAGTTTGGGCAATATACCTACCTACCTTCGTTACCAGAAACAGGCAAGAAGTGCTGGACATCACCCTTGCCTTCGATAACATCGTGCAGCGCATAAAAAACTGAAAGGTAACAAGAGAGCCCTCGTTTTCCGATCACAGGTATCTTCAATTTTCTTCATATGTTGATTCCATTAGCCCACCAGGAACTACCGTAGAACTGATTGTTTGATAACTCACGTACAGATAACTCAGATAACCTTAATCCCCCCTGCAACCCCCAAGAACTTGACAGCATGGTTCAAAAAATCTCACCCATGCTTTCAATAAAGCAATGGCTACCTCCTGCCCCTTGATCAAACCACGAGGCAAGAAAAAGCCGCATTGGTGGACTGCAGACTTCTGTCCTTTAAGAACTAAATGTAGAAAACTCTTCAATAATGCCAAAAGTACGAGAGTCGCGTCAGACTGGGACTCGTACAAGGCATCCCTGAGTACATACAAAAGAGAACTAAGAAAAGCCGAACGTAA
Source organism: Blera fallax (assembly GCA_946965025.1). Classification (NCBI taxonomy): domain Eukaryota; kingdom Metazoa; phylum Arthropoda; class Insecta; order Diptera; family Syrphidae; genus Blera; species Blera fallax. Next base: position 44,740,127 of record OX337244.1, on the reverse strand, counting down.
TTCTTGGAGACTCTTCTTTGATAAAATAGAAGAATCCTCTGAGGCCTCTAGGCTAATGAAAATTCTCTCTTCAAATCCAATAACACAAAGTTTCCTTAAGAAAAATGATGGGTCTTGGAAGACCTCCAGCGAAGAATCGCTTAATCTTCTGCATGACACTCACTTCCCAGGTAGTTCCCATGTGGTTAGCAACATGGTTCTCAATAGACCTATTTGCACCAATAACCATCGCTTCCAACTTAATCACACAGAGCAGGCTCAATTGGGCAATTCATAGCTTCAAATCATAAAGATCCGCGGGACCTGATGGCATAATACCTGCCGAACTACAGAAATCATCAGATATAGTCATGCCGATGATTGAGACAATTCTAAAATGTTGTCTCGATGTTAAAAGTTAAAGTTTTCTTTATATCCAAAGCAGGTAAATGCTCTCACACGAATTCAAAAGATTTCAGACCCATTAGTCTGAATGATTCCTCTTAACATTTCTAAAACGACTGATTGATATACGCAATGGTATTGATAGTAAACTACTGTCAGCGGCCCAACATGTAAATCAGTGGAGACGGCATTACACTCATTACGTAATTATGCTTAAAGGTCGGATTATCAATTCCAAGCTGGGTGAAGTGTCCACTAGAAGATCTGTCAGTAGAAGCACTCCGCAAGGAGGTATTCTATCCCTCCTTCTTTGGAATATGGTGGTCAACGAACTATTGATAATCCTGGAGGGCGAGGGATGCACAGTGATTGCTTACGAAGATGATGTTGCTATAGCTGTCTCAGGAAAGCTCCTAAATATTCTAAAACTACCCAACAGTGATCAAGAAAAGAATTCGGCCACGCCTCTATTCTGAATAAACTCAAAATATCTCCCGAAAACACGGACTACACCATCCCACGTCTAAATTACTTCATAGTCACCATCCCTTCCAGATCACTCCGGGAGGACGATGCATTTTTAGAAGATGAATCAATTCACTTCTACAGTGACGGGACAGACACCAAAGATGGAGTTGGTGTAGGTATTTTCTCAGATAGGCTTATTCTTAAGCTCTCCTTCTGTCTTCCACATCATTGTAGCGTGTTCCAGGCGGATATAATGGCGATCAAAGAAGCCCTATCTTCGTTCGTCTCTTGTGGAGATGGCTGAGCAGTTCAACATTCACCTGTGTTGGGTGCCGGGGTACGGAGACATTCCAGGGAATTGTAAGGCCGATGAACTCGCCAGAATAGGAACAATTATACCCATCTTGCCGGACAAAGGCACCTTAGGTATTCCAATCGCTACTCGTAAACCTAAACTTAAGCTGGATGCTGTCGAGAGTACAAATCTTAGGTGGACAAGTGGATCAACATGTCTAGCGACAAAACAGATTTGGCCAAAGCTGGATCTACAACGCTCTAAGAATTTGATTTCTCTCAATAGATGGTGGCATATCGGCACCACAATAGGTGTCATCACTGGACGTTGTCTAATAGGCAAGCACACTACAAGGCTAGGCCTCTTTGCAAACGACTTTTGCAGAAGAGGAGGAAACTATTCCTCACGTTCCTTGTTTCTGCTCAACTCTCTCCCATAGAAGGAAGCTTCACTTAGGAGCTCCCTATTACAACGATATAGGCAACCTGATGGATATTGACATGAAGAGCCTCCTACGCTTCATAAGAAGCTCAAATTGGTCTTAACGAGTAAGTAGAGAGAAACTGTCTCCCATGACCCACGTGGTATCACAATCGACCTACCATGTGTCTAAGTGTGTTGGCGACTCCTAGTTGGCTGCCACTTCAACCTAACCTAACGTAACCTTCTCAATGTGGAGTTTATGTGGAGTTGGACTCTTGGATTTGTATTCTTATACAACTTTTGCAAAACATTTTCACTTCCTAAAGTGGCAAGCTTAACCCTAAAGATAAATTAAATGTGAAAGACAAACTGCACCGTTTCAAGGATATTCTTCCTCGTATAATGAAATTCATTGATAACAGCCTCTGTGTTTCTATTTAAGTATCTTGCAGTGCTCGCGTGACGCAAAATGTTTTCTTGCACTGTCGGCATATCTCTCACGTCAAAGGTCGTAACCTTTAGCCACATCTGGCTTTGTATTCACTTGTACAATTTTATTTGCAGCACGTGATGAGAAGGATAAATTATTCATCTTCTGCAGCATTTGACTTCTGTCAGAACAAACATCTCATTCATCTCATCGTTTGCTCGGTTTTTCGTAAATACTTTGTCTGCATTTTTGGCAGACGTCACTACCTCTCTGTTTGTGTTTATACATAAGTAAATTATTTTCAGTGTCTATGTCTATATGAAGAGCGCCTGCAAGGACTCGTAAACAGAATAAATTTTATTGAATGTTTTCGACCAGGGTGGTGGGAAGCAGGACATGGGGCCTTAACAACCTTTTTTATCGTATAAATGTATTTTTCGATACATATACACATGTATACAGTGAATGTGAGGAACGATTTAATAACGGTGCACGGGAGTACTCAATGGGCACGTGCAGTCGATTCTATTAAAGTAAATAGCAGGAGTAAGTTAATAAACTCTCGACATTCCTGTGAATAGATGGGATAAATTATTATCTCTTCATTTGTAGGACGAGTAGGAGTAATGCAATTTTTAAACAAAGCAAAGGGAACATAAAAGAAGGAATTTAGAAGCTCCTTAAGATACGAGCGATAATAGTGTCGGTAGTAAGTTTTACGGTGGAATAGTAGTATAGCGTGTAAATACATAAACGCCAAACTTTTGTGCATCGATTGAGCATCACTGCTTTGTTGCGGTGTTGATAGGCAACCGAGATGATGCTGATGCAATGCTGATAGAATATTTATTTGACGTTTAAAAATAAAATACAAAAATACAAATACTTGGCGCAACAAACGTATGCGGTCCTAGGCCTAGGTTTTTTTTTTGTTGGTTTGCGCCAATGGATGTGGAATCTTCATAGATACCAGTAGTCCGTACTACTGGCATGCACGATTCGCGAGATCCTCGCGCCTACGTACTAAACCACACCTCTGCACTTATCAACCACTCTCCCCGCGGGACTGCAATTAGGTATTACTTCGCGGGGCTGGTTAGCAATTATGCTCTATTCTCCGATGCCGCCTATTGGGCTCTTCTTAAGGCTTCTGCTCTTCGTAGCGCATTCTGCACACACACTATGAATGAACAGATCTCCGTCCACCCACCCTCCGATCGCGTCATGTGGCTTACGAGGTTTTCTGGACTTGGCAGGCTTGCTCTATCTTCTGAAAAGCGTATGCAGTGGAACACTGCATGCTCCGCATCCTCCTCCTCATTTGGACATTCTGGACACAGGGGCGAACTATCGTGTCCAAATCTATGGAGGTACTTCCGATAGCCTCCGTGCCCGGACAGGAACTGTGTGAGGTGGTAGTTACAGTTCCCTCTCGCTCTAACAACGCACTAACCACTTGAGCCACGGCGCTCACCCGTTTAAAAACAGTCGAGTTATATTTTTTCTTAAGAAAAAATGGCGGAGAGATGAAAATTCATGAAAATTTTAATAGATAATAACGATCGCAAAAATTATAAATTTTTATTAAAATTGTGTGAAATAAGGCGTAAGCGGATAAAAAGAGTTCATGGTCTAATTAGCAGATTCGAAAGAAGAAAGGTTCCTAAATTTAATAGCTGCTTACAAATTATAAAAAAGTATTCGGATGATGTGTTTCAAAGCCATTTTCGGATGACCCTCTCAACTTTCAATGCGAGTTTCCACCTACATATACACATAGGGGGCGCCGTGGCTCAAGTGGTTAGTGCGTTGGATCGTTGAGCGTGAGGTTCGAGGTTCGAATCCCAGAGAACACCAAAAAGTTTTTCACGGTCCCACCTCTCGCGAATGTCTGACAAACGTCCGAGAGTAATAACTGTCAAGAGAAAGCTTCTCAATTTGCCTTTCGAATATGGCTCTAAACTGTACGTCCCTTCCATTTGTGTGAAAAAGTATAACACTCACAACACGAATGGTCGCGAGAAGCTAGGCCCTGGACCTCATACGGTCTGTTGCGCCAAGAATTTGTTTTTGTATACACGTAATCCAATTATGATAACAAAATAAATTAGAACTTGTAAAAAAAATTGGAGCCACTTTGGACAAGCCACTTTTCCTTGGAAAAATGTCCGTACATTTCCTTGTGGAAATTGTGAAACAGCAGGGTTAGTTCCCGAATCCTTTCCGATCGTTTCGACATTGGAAGGGGTAGTTCTTACAAAGTCTTTGTAAAAACTGCCAAACTAATCTGTTGCCTGAAAAGCGAAATATGTTGGCCATCTGTTGAGCGACAAACGATAATTATGGATGATTTTGCAAAGAGTAGACAGAATCCGTTTCCATACGTAGTTCGTTGCGTTGATCGAATCCATTTTCACATACCCACTCCCATAAAAGACAACAACAGCTACTACGACCGTAAGGGAGTTTTTTCTATTTCCATGCAGGTATTGTGCGTGTTATTACTGAGAATATTTCTGAAATGTTAATGTTCTAGGCCATTTGCACTCGTTTGGTGCAAGTTTTTGCCGTTCCAGCTCCATCATTTCCATGTGGCGGTCATTTGCTTTCTTGGCTTCTTGCTCCAAGAAATCTAAAGTCTCACTTTCTGTATTACGGCGACGTTTGTTCCGGACGGTGGGGCCTGCTTCTGGGCTGTTAAACTCTGCATCTTCGTCTTGATCAATTGAATCTTCCATACCATAACCATGAGGTTTGCCTGGGTGTGTATAGCAGGTAAGCAATTTGTTGAATTCAATTCAATTCAATAATGAACAGTTGACTTTGAAAATTATGCAATGCAGTGATGCGTTTATGAATTTACACAGCGTTAAATGCATCAGGAAAGTGAACTATTACTATACGGGTACACTTGTACATTACATCGTAACACGCTTTTTTCTTGGGATAAGTAGTCTCGAAAATTTATTTACTCTCTGTCTAGTACGACTTTGTTTCCTCCTTGTTTCCTCCCTACACAACCCATCATCTGAGTCTGAACAGTTCTGGAGTAAAATTGCAGACTTTTGAAAAACTTTTTTTTTTGGAAACAACCCCTTTGAAGATATTAACTTCGATAAGAGACTAATTTCGTCTGTCTCAGCAATTAACAGGAAAAATGGCAAAGCAAGGGGAATATGGCTCACTCAAGAAAAGAAGAGTTTGCCACTTTTAGAGCAGAAAAAAAAGGAAAGATTATTGCTACTCGAAGTCCATCAGACTCAAAAGTTTTCTTATTAAAACTTTTTTGCGTCTTTTGTTATCTTTTCCTTTTTTTTTGAGTTTTTCATTTCCAATAAATGCCATCATCATGTCATTTGGGAATGATATGTGCTAGTGTCTGTCTGTTGTTCACTGCAAGTAGATATGAGACAATTTGTCATGAAGATAGATTACATAAACGTTACCTATCCGTCGTATAACTAGTGCTCCAACTTAGGCTTAAATATAAAGTGGCCATGATATTCCCTCCCCCGATGTTGATGCTAATAAAGAGCAGAGTAAGAATGAGTTTTGAGCCCTGTGACTTACAGTTTCGTCCCGCTCTGAGTAGAGTCCGCATTCAATATAACTTTTCTTTCTTACAATTTGATATTGTGGCTAAAACATGGTATAATGAGCAGCTATAACCCTTTGAGAATTATAATTACTAAATAGGTAGGTAGGTAGATGGGTGCCTTGTGACATAAGAGTCACTGCTCACTTAGACCAATCATTTAGGTAACCCTGGAAACATTGTGAGACCGCTGTTAGAACCACCCAGATAATGATATGAATCTCAGGAGGCCCGCCAGCTCTACATAACCTACATAAGTCCTCCAATTCCGAAAGTCCTCATTCTTATGACGGGTAGGGCAAGACAATCACACAGCAGATGACGAACAGATTCAATTTCTTCTTCGTCCCTGCAACTTCTGCAAATGTCGTTATGTAGCACACCGAGTCGTTCTGCGCGAACGCCGATAGCACAGTAATTATGCCAGAAACAACCCATGCGTTATAACGACTAAGTTTTACCAGAGCGGTTGATCTCTTCTTGCTGAAGGCCGGCCATAGTGCCCTGGCCGTTGCGCATGTTTCCAGATGAACCCAGCGTCTGTTTGCTCGACCGATGGCTTCATCTTCTATCTTTTCCGTAAGGAACTGATTGGGGTTACCACAAAAGGGAGCGCCCGCGATAAGTGCAGCGCCGATCCTTTCCTAGCCAGCTCATCAGCCTTTTCATTTCCCTTGATATTCATGTGCCCTGGAACCCAGCAGAGGGTCACCGCATTGGCTCTAGATATCTCGATTAGAAGTGACTTGCAGATTCTCACAAGCCTCGACCTGATTACCGCGGAGTCCAGAGCCTTAACGGCTGCCTGGCTCTCTATATAGACAGTGATCGTTTTGCCAACGATATTACTCTTGCGAATAATTTCAGCAGCCTGTATGATGGCTGTGACTTCGGCCTAAAAGACGCTGCAGTCATCGTGAATTCTAAAGAAGTGGTTTATTCCTAGGGCTTTACAATAAACTCCGGCTCTCGTGCCAATGTCCATCTTAGAACCATCGGTGTAGAATGCCAGCTCCTTTTTCATGCTCCTACGGTTCTTCCAGCACATTCTGTCAGGAATTCTTCAAGCGAATCTAGTTTCAAAAGCTAATATCGGGCTCATGTAATCAGTTTCCGTCGATCTACTGGTAGTCTCCCGTAGAGGCTCGATGACCATAGTCCACCTTCTTTTAGTCTTACCGCGGTTTTGGTACAGATCAAGCGGAATGAAACTAAGCATATTTTCGGTGTTGTTCTCATTGATCCCATGACATGCTGCCCTCTGGATTTTGGTGAGGTTTGAGAGCTGGTGTTGCTTCTCAAGTACCGTCCACCATACTAATGAACCATATGTGAGAATGGGTCTTACCACCGCCGTATATATCCAGTACACCACAGCTGGTTTACATCCAGGCGATGTCTCACCTGGCTTCAATTCATTTTAACAACTTTTGCAAAACGATTGCTGTCGGTGGGTTTAACGATAGGCAAATTGATTGTTGTGCAAATCCTAGAATTTTCTAGAAAAAAACACATAAAATAAAAAAAAAAAAAGATTTTGCATTTGAGCAAGACAGCTGTAGTCTAGATTTTGTGCTGAAAATTTAGTTTTTACAAGTTTTTTGTAATACACGAAACGCGGCTTTTATAAAGAAAGTTGTCAATGTTCTAGCCTTACCACCAGGTAATGCTTACTAGAACTTGAGAGACTAGAATTTAGCCGAGATTAGTAAATAGCCGTCTAGAGTCTACAAACATGTGTATATACACATGTATGTATCTTTCTATTTGTCGGGAAGGGTACTTCCTATGGGAGCACTCAGACCCAAATACTGGTCCATTGTACTGTCAGGGAGAGAACCCCATTTCACTCCATACTTTTTTTGTCTGTCGTAGAAAGTCGAGAAGGAGCTTCAATAGGAGGTTACATCATCAGCACCGAAAATCCGCCACCTGATCCGAGCAAAGGCAGGACAATCACATAAGGAATGTTCCGCCTTTTCCACAGGAGTTGCAGATAGGGGTATCACTTAAACCTAGCACAATAAGGTGTTTGGCAAAGGTGTTAAGGGATAGCAAGAAAACCGCCGATTTCCTAAAGACGTAAGGGACCATTCGTTTCGTCTGCCTACATCCTGGAGAGCTATGCCACCTTCGATTGTGCTCATTAAAAACCCAATTGTCAATGAGCAGATCCAGGTGTACTGGGGAAAGCTCCCAAGCAGCCGAGACAGACCGTTCTTTGGGGTTTGGCGTAAGCAGCAGTGACGTATTTACGTAAAAGCTTGTTTCACCACACAACCGACGCGTATGACAGGAGGAGTCTTACCATTGCCATGTAGATCCCAAGGACTTTCCTTTGCGATAAGCCCCATGTCTTACCAAACGCACCCTTGCACTGAAAGAAGACTGGCAGCACTTAAGAAGTCAAATCGCCATTAAACCAATGCTCTATTCATCAGCATTGCTTTAAACCACAACACCAGCCATTCGTCTACCCCGTGACTTCTAGCGGAACTGCACATGCCATCAAAAGTCGCACTGTCGAAAGGACCCTCAGTGTCAATGAAAATACCTATCGCGTACTCTTTCCTATCAAGCGCGTATTCAATTCCGCTAACCAGATTTTGAGGCACAGTCTCGCAAGGTTTTCCGCGTTGATAGGCATGTTGCATCTCCGAGAGAGGATGCGATCGCAAAGCAATTTTGCACACAAGCAGTTCAATCTGCAAAGAAGGATGTCGGACTAATTGGTCTGAAGTGTATATGTGTATCTTACCACTTTGGCTGACTAGTTGTTAGCTCCTTCCATTGATGCATAATTTCCTCGTCAATCAGATCAATTTCAAATCACTAATTAAATTGTGGTGTCAACCTGCGTATCTGTTAGTCGATTTCAACCCAATTGACGAAGTGAGTGCCAGTGTAAAAAATTACTCAATTAATGGGATATCAGCAAACAAAAAAGTGAACTTTTTCGTTGCAACTGTCTCCAATGGAAACGAAAGGAACCAAAGCAGACCAATATTCCTCAACTGACAGATTGCCACGACTGCACATTCAGAGTACTGACAAATGTAGTGTATCAATTTCTCGGCATGCAAATTCAATTTCAGATTTATTAAGGATTTAATTGAATGCGAAAAGAGACGGCAAAGGCCTATCGTCGTCTGTTATCCGCCCCCCTCCCATAGTCGTATACAACCGAAAAGTGCCATGTGCACAAATCGAGCAGCATTAATACCATCCCCTGCCAATGCATAATTGTGCATCCATGAGGCAAGTGCTTCCAATTGAATCTTTCATCGATTTCGGGATATACGGAGAAAGGTTTCAATTGCTGTTGCAAGGAAAGCCGATGCATTCCAAATATGATACACAACCATGCACATTCCCAAAGTATATATGTACAAAACATCTTTTTGTCCTGTTGCTGTCGATTCATTGAAATGAAAAATTCAATTTATTGCCGGCAGAGATGATGTGCGGATCTCGTTACGTGCGTGTGCATCCATTCAGATGCACTCTCTTAAAGAGTGGATGCACATATTATGTTTGCATAGCCGACATCGTGATATAATATTTGTGGTAAAACAGGTTCGCCGCCAATCGAAGGGCTCAGATGAAGATGTTAATGACTTCACGTACTTGGTTAAACACGAACAGTGTTGCCGTTCGATGTTGCTGTAGAAAATTCGATTTGCTTGATGCGATTACTTGAAATCAAATTAAAGGGCTTACTATTGCTTAAGTAATCAGCGACTGCGAGTACCAGTTTGCTTTTTTGTTTACGGTGTTTGAATACTTCCATTCATTTATTTTCAGGCGCTGTTAGATCTGACAAAAGCCAAATAAACTGTGTGTGTGGTAATATACGTCTAGCTTTGCCAAATGCAATTTCAGAGGACATCGCACTTTAGTTCCAGGAAAATATAAGAAACCAAAGGATATGGCAACTTCGAACATGTGGAGGCTTTTATTGTGAGCTCAATATAACAATTTGTTTGCTTCCAGAAGAGGAAATATTATCTGCTGACTGATAGTACTGCAGACTCAGAAATACCAGAATTGGAATGTCGACAGACATAAGTTATTATCCATAATGCAGAATAAGAGCTGAATACACCAATTTGGATGCAAATTGACTTGTATATTGGACGCGGAAATTTACTCTGGACTTTAATGAATTTATTTCCCCATAATGCCCGCCAAATAAAATTAATCGGGTGGCTGATATTTTGTTTGCGGTGTTCGTTAAAAAAATGTATCTCAACGTTTGCATATAATTTATTCGGATAAACAATGAATTTCATGTAGATGACGCTGTAAAACCTCCAGATATTAAAATATACACACACATGTATAAGACACCATTTATTATTCAACATACATACCTTTAGGAGGGTCTCTTTTTGTGAAATTTTCGCCTTTCATCCTGTTTGATCACGGCCCCTTTGCTGGATAATGCTTTATTCCATCGGTGACGGCTTGATGTTTGTAGCTATCTTTATTTCTGTCTCGAACTCGGGGGATGTATTCGAAGACTTTCTTGGGGCTTTCTTTAACTCATGTTGCTATTACTTAATAGCTGTAAACAAATCAAAAAAAGATCAGTTAAATGGTATGGTATGAACAAAAAAAGGGAAAAGTGCTTTTTCTTTCAATTATTTATTAAAATCCCCGTAAAAATGTAAAACGGTTTTCAATAATTCCTCAAAAGGATCCAGTCTATATTTATTAATCGATTAAATTTAAATTAAATTCGAAAACGTTCTCCCCTTCAAAACTAACTAACTAGCCAACAGTGGGTATGTGGCACGCTTCGCGCGATTCATTCATTTAAATTCCGCTATTCGGAGAGGTTTAGACGCTCACGCGACTTCGTCGCTCCGCTAAGGGTATGCCAACAACTGTCAGGCAGGCGCCGGGCGCTAAGTTTATTAGAGAACAGTCAAAAATCAATATTCTCAGAAAAATGCCTGCCTATCACGTATTAAAATTTCATCGAAATCGGGGAAGATTTCCATTTTCTAAGTAAAAACCATTAAAACAAGCCATCAGATTCCTCAATATCAGTTCCATTAATTTTTAGTTTGGCTACATTAGTATCCCGTTTCAGAGATAGGAGACAGCAGGGTTTTTGACGAATCGAACTCAACTCGGTTTTTCGCACCCCAATTGAGTTGAGCTCGTTGAGAATCCACAGCTCGGGGTGTCAGGCGTGGAGTCGAAAAAGAATAAGCGAAGTCAAGAGTGCTGTCATCCGCAAAGGAATGGATAGGATTGCAAGTGAGAGAGAGAAGGTCGTTAATGGATATTAAAAACAGGGTCGGAGAGAGGACTGAGCCCTGAGGGACACCAGCATTGGTAGAGAATGGGGTAGAAGTATATCCGTCTAATACAACTTGTATTGACCGATTACTTAAAAAGCTTGCAATCCATGATGAGAAGATTCTACCGACACCGTAAACTTGGATTTTGCTTAGGAGCGCTCTGTGCCACACTCTTTCGAAAGCTTTAGAGATATCTAAGGCAACAGCTCGGCATTCACCGTGGTGGTGAATACTATGGTTCCAATTTTCCGGAAGGTACGCCATAAGGTCCCCTGTGGAACGTTATTGGCGGAAACCGTACTGACGGTCATTTAGAAGACGGTTTCTGCGCACGCCAGTTCCTGCTCTCCAAATCCACACTCCTCACTCTATGTACTATTAGGTAGCCTGTTAGGATCGCAGGTTTTTCTTACTTAGGTTAACGCATGCTTCGAATCCATTTCGGTTATACGTAGGAGCCTGATAGTTTCTTAGCTTGTCTCATGCTTTGAGCGGTATTCCAGGCCCTAGCCCTGTTTCCTGAATTCTTCCTTATGGGTGTGATCTTCTACTCCACAGAAGGGTTCAGCTGTCCCTTGTCTTGCTAGAGAATATGCTTCTTCGTTACCCTCTACTCCTTCTGACGCAGTGGTTAGCGCGTTGGACCGTTCCGTAAAAAGTTCGATACCCGAATTTTTTCATAGTTTCTCTCGCGAATGTGGGAGAAATATACAAAAGTTATGAGTGCCATTAGAAGCTACTTAATTTCGAATCTTTGGATATGGCATTGAACGTAGGTTCATGAATTCGTGTGAAGCAGTAAGAAGCCGACCCGACGACGCTCATTTCTGAGAACGGGTATGTTAATGAACAAAATTGCCAGATTTGGAAAGAGCAAAAATAATGAAGATGTTCTGGATGGGGTTTACACGCTGGTGGCATCATTGATCTTTATTTTTTCAAAAATGAGGCCGGAGCTCTTATTACGGGCAACGGAGATCGTTACCGGGCCATGCTCAATGAACATTTCTGTCAAAATAGGGGCGACATTGAGCCAAATGAGATTTGGTTTCAATAGGTTAGGTTAGGTTAGCGGGCTGCCAGAGAAAGAAAGCCTTTTGTTACCCACATGTGTTACCCATAGGGGGGAAAGGTGCTCCTCTGCCCATTGGAACCCTGTAAATGTCTAATCAACTCTACTCTCGTTACCTACTTGTTCTCAAGTACAAATCACTCTGATGACTTGGCAAAGTTCAGCATCTTGTCTGTAGGAACGCCAGAGAGCTCTTCAAGATTATAGAAGAAGTGTTGGAGTCCAGGACAGTGGCATAGGAAGTGGGTGGTGTTCTCAAAAACTCCCTCGTCGCCACAACCTCTGCAAAGTTCTTCTTCTGTCCGGCGCAGGTTCTTCATGTGGTACCGCAGACTATTTTGCCCCGTGATGATACCCACGAGGATAGAAAGGGATCCTCCGTTCTTTCGTATAAGTCTCTCGGTCCATGTTCAATCGAAGGACGGCTATAGTTTTCTGGTGATGTTACATGTTTCCTTGGACTTCCATCTTAGGTTCGCCTCTCTTATGGCTAATTTCCTTCTTCAAGTTTGAGCATGCAAGGCGGGATGCTTACAGAGAGATCAGTTGGTTCTATTAAATCTGTTGAACCTTTCCTAGCTAGTTCATCAGCTTTTTCATTGCGTGGAGCATCGGAGCGGTACCTTGTACTGTATTCCAAGAACCTTAATCTCACAAGCTTCAATTAAATTTCGGTAGCAGTAATTGCTTTTATAGCTGCCTGGCCGTCCATCAGGTGATACCATCCTGTGGTATTGCCCTTAAGGCAGACTCACGGGTAGCTGCTGTCACTGCTAGGACTTCCGCTTGGAAAACACTGCTGTGGTCTGGTAGTTCAATGGATCTCGATATCCCTAGCGATTCAGAGAAGATGCCGGAACCCACACCGGTGTCCATTTGCGATCCGTCAGTATATATTGTTATGGATCTGGTATTAGCTATATTTCCGCTTTTCAATTCTTCTCTGCTAGGGTAAGCTGCCGTAAAAGGCATGTTAAAATCCAAATATGGCGTAATGTAGTCTGTTTCGGGTACATGGCCAAAAAATTCATGAAGGATGGTCGAATGCTCAGTGGCATTTGACTTCCAGCTCGCTGACTGAATGATTCTCAGGGCACTAATCGCTACTGATGTTTTTTGTAAAGATATCTAGCGGAAGCAGGTTGAGAATAGCCTCAAGGCCGGCAGTTGGACCTGTTCTCATTGCACTGGTGGCACCAATGCACGCTAGTCTTTGAACTTTGGTGAGTGCCATTAGATAGGTGGACTTTTTTAACGCTGGCCACCATACGAGACTGCCATAAGTCAGTATGGGTCTAACAATAGCTGTGTACATCCAGAGTATTCTTGTAGAAGGTCCTCAGGTCTTCCCAAGAATTCTACTACATGAGTAGAAAACTATATTGGCTTTCATTATCCAGGTGAGTTTCCTATCGAGTATAAGTCCTAGGTATCTTGCGCTGCCAGAGATTTTGAGAGGTGTGCCTCCAACAGATGGTGTATCGAACTAAGGGATCTTCCTTTTGTTCGTAAATAATACCATTTCAGTCTTCTGGGGATTGATATTGAGACCAGAATTCCTAGTCCACCTACCAAGGGTCTTAAGGGCCCCGTCGCGTCGATTTGCTCACTTAGAGTGGGGAGGAACTTTCTAGTTGCCAGCAGCACCACATCGTCAGCATACGCGATGATTTTGACGCCGATTTTTTCAAGCTGCTGTAGGGCCTCGTTCAGAACGATAACCCAGAGCAATGGGGAGATCACCCTGCCTTAAGGGGTACCTCTTGAGGCATACGCTTCTAGCTTTGTTCCTCCGACTTCAGTTATTATATGTCTTTGTTCAAGTATGCTAACAATCCAACCCACCAGGACGTTATCGATGTTCAGCTTACTTAATGTTCTTCTGACCGCTTGAGTATTGACATTGTCGAAGGCCCCATTGATGTCAAGAAATGCGGATAATGTGTATTCTTTGCCTTTAAGTGACTGTTCTATTGTACTGACGACACTGTGTAGCGCTGTCTCAACGCTTTTCCCCTTAGAATAAGCGTGTTGGGCTGGGGATAGATCCCCTGGGCTGAGCCTGCTACGGATGTGTATATCAATCAGTCTTTCAAATGTTTTAAGGATGAAAGAGGTGAGGCTTATTAGCCTGAAGTCTTTCGCGGTCCTGTGACTCGCTTTACCAGCCTTAGGTATGAATTCCACTCTAAACTTTCTCCATTTCTCGGGTATATAGCGTTGTTTCAGCCTATTCAGGAATAGTTCTTTGAGTACCGGGATAATCGTTTTTGCAGTCTTCTGCAACATGATCGGAATGAGAATGATCTTATTGCCCACTCAATTCTGTCCTCAGTAACCAGATCGGCAGGCGGACCCGTTTCCGTGGTACTATTGATGCCAATGTCATTTCGCGGCTCTGTCGTACAGCCCGGGAAGTGCGTTTTCAGTAATAGCTTTAGAGAATCCGCACAGAATTCAGTCCAGTTGCCTTCAGGGTCTTTGAGAGATCCCAGAGTTTTAGATTCTCTAGTGAGGACTTTTCTCAGTCTCGCAGCTTCTGTCTGCCATGAATATCGCTTGGCTTTCTGCGTGGCATTTTTGAAGTTTCTTTGACTGGCTTTGTACAGTTCCCAGTCAGTTTCTGATTTTGTTCGTTTGGCCAAGTGGAGAAGTTTACGTGTTTCCTTGCTGATTTTGGCTAAGTCCTTATTCATCTCGGCTTTGCGGTCAATGCCCGTCGGATTTCGCAGGTTACCCTCTTGTAGAAAACTTCTTCTTTCTTTGGTTTCTTCCGTCCGTATGGCGCTTCCGTCCTTCTCTTTCCATTTCCTGTAAATAATTTTGTTAAAGTTCAACAAACCAATCTTTTCCACTTCAATATTATTTCAAAATTGGTCAAAAACCTATTAAACTCCACCCCCACCTCAAACAGAACTAGTTAAACTCTTGTAAAGAAAGTCCTCGCTAAAATGTCATACACAGGCAAAACTAATTTAAATGTCCTTTCCGAACATAGTGCAGAAAACTTAGTTTAAAATCGATTTGCTTAACTTGACTTAATTTACATAAAAAGCCAAAGTAATGGAAAAATGGTCCAAGTTCCTCTCGAGCACACTGTAATACAAAGCAAATTAAAAAAAAAAAAAATCTTACGATAACCATTTTAAGCGCAACCATCATCGAATTATATAATGGTTCGTAATCTGAATTGGAAATTCCACTAATTAGATTATTTTCTAAGAGTAGAAGTGTTTGCAACTACAAGGGCTCTTCTAGAAGGTATAACAGTGAATTTCTTCATTGTATTGTGGGAAACTGTTGTACTCTGGTTTGGAAAGGAAATTCTGTTTCTTAATCGCGTTCCAATTAGGATGGAGGAAAGTTTTTGAATTCGGAGTGGAGTGTAATGAAAAATGGAAAGTTCGAGAAGTTTTGCTTTTCTTTCTTACGATTGAGTGCAATTAAAAATTGAATTCAAAATAAATACAGGAATCAACAGCTCTTTTGTAGGTGAATTTACAGCGATTAACGTTGTGGTTAATAAGTGTTGCACAATGGAACCAGGTTAGCCTGGAAATAAATAAATTGAATAAAAATAATAACCGAGTTATTGCGAAAATTTGAGGTCATTAACTGCGTTCGCGCCTTTTGTTAACTGTGGTATTATTATTAGTGTTATTGGGAGCAAGGTAGGTAGGTAGATAGATGGGTGCCTTGTGACATAAGAGTCACTGCTCACATAGACCAATCATTTAGGTAACCCTGGAAACATTGTGAGACCGCTGTTAGAACCACCCAGATAATGATATGAATCTCAGGAGGCCCGCCAGCTCTACATAACCTACATAAGTCCTCCAATTCCGAAAGTCCTCATTCTTATGACGGATAGGGCAGGACAATCACACAGCAGATGACGAACAGAGTTAATTTCTTCTTCGTTATTTCGCACACCGAGTCGTTCTGCGTGAACGCCGATAGCACAGTGTTCAGTAATTATACCAGAAACAACCCGTGCGTTATAACGACTAAGTTTTACCAGAGAGGTTGATCTCTTCTTGCTGAAGGCCGGCCATAGCGCCCTGGCCGTTGCGCATGTTTCCAGATGAACCCAGCGTCTGTTTGCTCGACCGATGGCTTCATCTTCTATCTTTTCCGTAAGGAACTGATTGGGATTACTACAAAAGGGAGGACCTGCGATAAGTGCAGCGCCGATCCTGTCCTAGCAAGCTCATTTTTATTTCCTTCGATATCCATATGCCCTGGTACCCAGCAGAGGGTCACCGCATTGGCTCTAGATATTTCGTTTAGGAGTGACTTGCAGGTTCTCACAAGCCTCGACCTGATTACCGCGGAGTCCAGAGCCTTTACGGCTGCCTGGTTGTCTATATAGACAGACAGTGATCGTCTTGCCAACGACATTACTCTCGCGAATAATTTCAGCAGTCTGTATGATGGCTGTGACTTCGGCCTGAAAGACGCTGCAGTCGTCGTGAATTCTAAAGGGAGTGGTTTATTCCTAGGACATTACAATAAACTCCGGCTCCCGTGCCAATGTCCATCTTAGAACCATCGGTGTAGAATGCCAGCTCCTTTTTCATGCTCCTACGGTTTGTCCAATACACTCTGTCAGGAATTTATGTAGCGAATCTCCTTTCAAAAGCTAGTATCGGGCTCACGTGATCAGTTTCCGTCGACCTACTGGTAGTCTCCCATCGAGACAAAATGGATGCATGACCGTAAAGGCTCGATGACCATAGCCGACCTTCTTTTAGTCTTATCGCGGTTTTGGCAGCCAGACTTCCACAGTATAGATCCATCGGAATGAAACTAAACGTGGTTTCCATTGCCGCTGTCGGTGTTGTTCTCATTGATCCCATGACTGCGATACACGCTGCCCTCTGGATTTTGGTGAGGTTTGAGAGCTGGTATTGCTTCTCAAGTACCGTCCACCATACTAATGTGAACCATATGTGAGAATGGGTCTTACCACCACCGTGTATATCCGTATTGGGAGCAAAATAAGGAGAACTACAGACCTATTTTACTTTCACTACAGTAAACTCCAACTCCTTTGAACTTCTCAGGGTGTATTACATGGTGAGACAAATTCATGCTTAGCGTCGGATAATACATTTAGTCTATGAATACGTCCTTAAGCGGGGTTCACATTTTACGATTTGCTTGATCGATTTGCCTGACGACCAAATATTGCTCAGCGTTCAAATTGTACTACATGCTTGATGGACTTCATTTGTGATTTAGTTTTACGAACTGGGAATATGGCGACGGAAGTTTTAGTAAATTTTGGAAAGTGAGAAAAATGATTTGCCACAATTTAGGAAATTGCCGATAAAGCTAAAAAAAACTGCTGACAAAACTCTTTCTCTGCGCTCGACACCATATTTTTATGCTTAGCTGCGATGTTTCCTCATCGAAGTTAAAGTTGTCTTCATACCCAAAGCGGGTAAATGCTCTCATACAGATCCAAAAGATTTCAGACCTATCAGTCTATCAACATTCCTCCTAAAAATTTTAGAACGACTGATTGATATCCATTTACGCAACAGTAATGATAAGAAGCTGCTGTCAGCTGTCCAACATGCGTATTGCAAAGGCAGTGGAGACAGCTTTACACTCACTGTTACACAAAATTGAATATTCCCTGTTCCACAAGGAGTATACAATGGTTGCCTTCCTGGATGAAGAAGGCGCTTTCAACAATGTCGATACATCAGCGATAGCAGATGTACTATCAGACCGGAAGGTCGGCAGCTCACTCCGCGAATTGATCAATCTACTGCTCAATGGTCGGATTATCAACTCCAAGCTGGGTGGGACGTCTACCAGAAGATCCGCGTCTGTGGAATTTGGTGGTCAATGAACTATTGATAATTCTTGAGGGCGAGGGATGCACGGTGACTGCTTATGCAGATGATGTTGGTTTGGCCGTCTCGGGAAAGCACCTAAATGCTCTGAAGGAACTCCTACAAAACGCCCACAAAACTGAACTAGTACTCTTTTCAAGGAAATATAAAATTCCGCTAGTCGACCCTCCCTCTCTTCATGGAACCAGCTTAACTTATCTGACAAAGCGAAATATTAGGGTCTCATCCTGGATAGGAAGATAAGCTGGAAACCCAACATTCAAGAAAGAGTCAAGAAAGCCATTGGGAATAAATGGGGACTACAACCTCGAATTACTCACTGGCTCTACAACTCGATCATTAGACCGATACTCACATCCGGGGTGAATGTCTGGTGGACGGCCTTAGAGAGCAAAGTGCAATGTACTGCTTGTCCGTGCATAAGCGGAGCACCGCGTACAACGCACTCTGCGGCACTGGACATTATGTTCCATCTGATACCCCTCGATATAATTAGCAAGCATATGGGAGTGAATGCAGCCGTTCGCCTTGAAGCTACCCAACAGTGGTCAGGAAAAGAATTCGGCCACGCTTCTAATCTGAATAATCGCAAAATATCTCACGAAAACACGTACTAAACCATCCCACGTCTAAGTTTTGAGAATAACTTCATAGTCACCATCCCTTCTAGATCACTCTGGGAGGACGATGCTTTTTTTGAAGATGATGATTTCACTTCTACACCGACGGGAATTGTAAGGCCGATGAACTCCCCAGAATAGGAACAACTATACCCATCTTGCCGGACAAAGGCACCTTAGGTATACCAATCGCTACTCGCGAACTTAAACTTAAGCTGGATACTGTCGTGAGTACAAATCTTAGGTGGACAAGTGGTTAACATGTCTAGCGACGGAACAGATTTGGCCAAAGCTGGATCTAAAACGCTCTAAGAATTTGATTTCTCTCAACAGATTGCATATCGGCACCGCAATAGGTGCCATCACTAGACACTGTCTAATATGCAGGCATGCTACGACTTTGCGAACGACTTTTGTAGAAGCTGCATGGATGAAGAAGAGGAGGGAAACTATTCCTCACCTTTCTTGTTTCTGCTCAACTCTCTCCCGTAGAAGGAAGCTTCACTTAGGAGCTCCCTACTATAACGATATAGGCGACCTGATGAATCGTATAATGTGGACCCCGCCTTAAGCAATTGCACATATTTTTAATTTAATCGCAATTTTTTTTCTTTTAATAAAAACTAACTAACTAACTAAAATCAATAACATGCCCTTACAACGACTATCAAATAAGTGACCACTTAGTCCTACTTAATGTAAACTTAAGATTTAAAAAAGTCGAGTCAACGTTTAACACTCCATCAAATATGTTTACGTAGTATTTTAGGGCGGCTTTTCCAAGAAAAAAGGCTCATAAAGGATTCATTTATCTGCCACCTTTCTAACAGGAAGGAAATTAATAGTAAAAGTATGTGTGCGTTCAGATGTAAAATTGCAGTATGAATACATTCTCTCATGAATTTTGAAAATATGGTTAGGTTAGCACAAGCCCGAAGCGTGTTGTTTCTCCATAACATTGGTTGACCGTATAAATGGTTCAAAAAGATTCAAAACAAAATTTTCGATTCCAGACACGCCTGAAGCATCCAATAGTCTCTTGTTGGAAGCGTAATGCCAAGAGCCGAAATATGCTTTTCTGTACACCTGCATGTACTGCATGTACAGAAAAGCGTGTCTGGAATCGAAAATTTTGGCAGAATGAGCCATTCCACCTGACCAAAACGAAGTGAGAATAACAATGTCCAAGCTTAAATTTAACAAAGCTGCTGGATCTGACGACCTTCTAGGCAAGCTGTTCATAGCAGCTGGTAATGACTTGGTAGAGAGCGTACATCAACTAATTTCCAAGATTTGGTCAGAGGAGTCGTTGCATCTCAGCATCGTTTGCCCGATCCATAAGAAAGTAGACCCTCTCAATTGCGTCGATTACAGAGTCTCTTGTCATATTGTGTGAATGCCTGAAAATCTTCGTCAACAAAATGATTGGCCCGTATCAGTGTGGTTTCAGGCCAGGAAAGTCCACAGTCGATCAAAATTTCATACCTTGGCAGATACTGGAAAAAACCCAAGAAGTCCAAATCGATACTCACCATCTTCTTACCGATCTTAAGGCCGCATATGACAACATTTACAGAGACGAGATATACAGAGCCATCTCTAGTTGTGGCATCCCTTTCAAACTCGTTCGCCTGTGCAGGATGACGATGGAGAACGCTCGCAGCTCCATCAAGGTAGGTAATGACCTCACCGAGACGTTCGTTGTCAAAAAAGGATTTAGACGAGGTGATGCGCAGTCTTGTGAATATGATACTTGAAAAAATTGTGCGAAACTCACAAGCCAACACCGGAGGCATAATCCTCAAAACTGTTCGCAGCTACTAGCGTACGCCGATGACTTCAACATAATTGACAAATAACAGCGGGCTGTCATTGGAGCGTTCGATAGTGTTGAGATGGAAGCTGCCAAAATTGTGTTTAGTTGCAAATGAGGGCATAACCAAGTTTGTGCTGTAAACAAGAAGGGGCACACTATATCGACGAATTGGATAGAACTTCACAGTCGACAGTTGTAACTTCGAGGTAGTAAGGGACTTTGTCTGCCTCAGCTCTGCAACTCTTCCCAATCGCGGTTTCTTTGGGCTGAGGCCCTATTCCGAACATCTAAGGAGACTCTCTACAAGACCTTGATCACCCCAGTCCTCCTTTATAGCGCAGAGCATGGACTCTGTCGTAAGTGGATGAAGATATCCTCGGTCGATTCCAGAGAAAAATCCTTCATAAGACATCCGGTCCCGTTTGGGTTGACGGACTTTGGTACAGTGACATCGACATGGTCAAAAAACTGCGCATCAGTCGCTTAAGATGGCTAGGATTTGTAGAGCGAATAGACACCAATGTTCCGGCACGCAGAGTCGTCGAATCTAACCCGGAAGGACAACACGGTAGAGGACGAAGAAGTAAAGGGGACCTCACCAACTTGGAGTACCCAACTGGAGGCAATTAGCTAAGGATCGGGCAAACAGTTCACCCTGAACTGTAGCGCCACCTAAGTAAGTAAGTAAGTACTTAAGATAGCAATACATGTCCTGAAACTCGATCAGAGCATTTATTTGTTATTTGTGTGCTGTAAATTTAATTTACTTCACTCACTACACTGCAGTCGGCATTGCAGCTGATGTACTAAAACAATCGCGAACGAGTAATTCAATTAAGACAGAATATTTCGCAAATACTTTGCCACCTATTTCTACATATACTCGTACCTGAACACATTTTAACAGAATCAATTATGCAAAAACAACACCAGAGCAAAACGCACACTTGTAATACTAATCGCTTCCGTTGTATCTAGGGAAATTACTCCGTCTGTCATCCTTTATCCTTCAGGTGTGCTTGCCTCGCCCTAGGATGCGTTTTCGCTTGAAGACATTTAACAATGTCATGTGCTGCTTCCTCATTCTGATAAGGGATAATAACACGAAGAAGACAAAAGTGGCTGCTACATCGTGTGATGTCAAAATTATTTTATCACTACGCAGCGACATACTGCCGCAGGATATACGTACATATATACGGCATGAGTGTAGGCGTCATACCAAAGAGGTCGTACATAATCAGCTCATATTGGACGGCTGGTTCGAGTGATAAACTTTGTAATTTATGGTGCTAAAATTTATTCAAGCTCTGAATGAATATGACGGATTGTAGACTCCCGTGGGGCAATTTACGTTTGTGTTGAATGCGTTTTACGTGTTCCACGTTTTGTTCAAATTATTGTTTGGCTTCGTACGCTGCCAGATAAGGAAAGGTAACTGAAATTGTGTTTCAGTTCATAAATTGGGGAGCATAAATAATGTTGTTAGTATTCTGTAAGCAAGTTTCATCTGTCAGTTGTTTAACCGGATCTAAATGAGTTGGGATTTCATTCTTTATAAAATTTTCCTAAAATTCGTTCCTGGAGAAACACAAAATCCTCTTAAGAAAAACCGAGTTTAACCCATTTTCAGAAGCTCCAAGTATGTTCAACGGGTTCGGCCAAAGTCCTGAAATCTGTGTACAGAATGCGGCCGTTTTTGTATCTTGGTAGAATTCAATTCCGTTTTGATACCAAGTACTGCGAATATCGGACGACAAAAAACCCTAGTACTTAACATGTTATTTACTCAGATTAACCTACAGCACTGAAAAGCTGCCACTGCTCTAATCAGCGGCAGGCTTGCAGCCCGTAGTACAAAACCCCACATAACAGCTATTCAGGAACCATTGGTGTGAAAAAAGCGCATCTGTGGTCTTGGAGGTGTGCGCAATGCCACGATACTCGATCCGACGAAAACAAGCTGGATACGCTTCAGGGAGGAGTGAGGCAACTATGTCCACACAAACTCAGAACGAGACGAAAGGTAGAGGCGGCTTTTCAAGACCTGAATAGCGCCCTTATCAGATGTTTCGAACTGACGTGTCCGGTGACGAAAACCCCCTGCAGAAGACCAGTTCCGGTGGAACTCAAAACTGCAGCGAATGCGTAAGGAAACCGAAAAACTTCTAAATAGGTCCCCAAAGACAAATTTGGAAGAGGACTGGAATCTTTACCGATCGAAAGGAAAACAACAAAAGTGGTTAATTCGAACTTCGAAACAAGCCTCTTATAGAAATTTTTGCAACAAGATCGAAACCCTCAGTGAAACCAGCAGGTTGGTCAAAGTTCTCAGGAAGGGAAAACCAAACAAGCCGGAATCGCTCTGAAAACCTGATGGTACTTTCACTAAGTCGAAGGCAGAGGCTTTCAGTCTCCTGCTGGAGACTCACTTTCCAGGAAATCAGGTCAGCATCAGCTCGTAACCAATCTCTACCATTGAGGCTGTTAGCGGGCTCAGCTAAATAACCCGGCGTAGGTGGTATACTGCGTCGGTCGTGGTGACGAATGGGGCTATCAAATATGCTGTTGCATCTTTTGATGGTTTCAAGTTACCTGGTACTGATGGAATATACCTGGCTATGCTGAAACAAGGTATTAGTCAGTTGCTGCCAACTCTGAAGAGAATCTATTGGCATACATTCTAATCCCCTGGCGAACGGTGAGAGTAGCTTTCATACCGAAAATCGGCAGAGATGACTAGTCTCTCGCCAAGAGTTTCAGACCAATCAGTCTGGCATCCATCTTGCTGAAAAGCATGAAAAGACTAGTTGAACTGCGCGCGAAATTGCTTTGAGATCGATATCCTCTCTCGGAGATGCAACATGCGTATCATGTCCTGCCTTTGTTTGGATCAGGTGGCGGATTTTTGGTGCTGATGTGGTGAGTGCTAATGATGTAAGCTCCTCATCACTGAAGTTCCTTCTCGACTTTCTACGATTAAAATAGGGTTCTCTACCTGGTAGTACAATGGACCAATTTTTGAGTCTGAGTGCTCCAGTAGGGTATTCCCGCCCCGAAAAAACAAAAAAAAAATGTTCAACGTGCACGTTAGGCTATTGCAAAGAAAACTCCAATGTACTTGCAGTCAAAGTGACTAAGTCCGAAGCAAAACAAAGCAGTACAATCCACAGAGTAAACTGTTTTTATGCGCAGTCTTTTTGTCCCCAACGAAGATGAAGGGTAAAATCATTTGAATACATTTACTGAGGATAAAAGCCACCAGGAATCTTACTGAGGATAAGGATAAATTTAGTTGGGAACTTCATTACATTGCCTTGCTCCGACGAATAAGTTTTCCCATGCAAACATTTCAACGCCATTTTAATCTGATACCTTCAACCTCACAGAAGTGGTGGTAGGTTTGGTGGAGGTATGGCTATGGTATGTTGTATAGCCAAAGTTCTATAATTTCAGCGACTTCCCTCCGTTAGCAGCCATGCCTTGTTGGTGTGACTTTGAATGTTATCAGAAGATTTGTGTTGATGCAAATGCTTTGAATGCTCAGTTATTGTGTGCAGCAGTGGATATTATAATATTCTAAGTGCTGAATAAACATTGCATACGAAGAAGTGTGATGAATGCGAGGGGTTGCTCACCACGAGTACAGAGCCAAAAGGACCTTAATGAAGAGTTGCGATTGTACGACCAAAGAATGTAAATTAATTCATTGATCAAGTGACTGACTCAAATGATTATGTTAGGTTAGGTTATGTCGGAGGGGATGTGCACCCAAAAGGTGCTTGCACGGGGGCCTATTGGTCCATTGTGATACCCCTTAGGTTGTGTTACCACAGTGTTACGAACCAGCGTGTACTCCTTATGAATCTTGTTAACCCCATCAGCGGTGCTTGTGCCAATTCGTCCAGTTCTCCAAAGAATCTGTTCCCCTGTAGGAGGCGATGATTTTGGAGATTTGGGCATTCGCAGAACAAGTACTTAATGGTCTCTGCCTCTTCCTCATCTTAACAGCTCCTACAGAAGTCCGGGGAGTTTATGCCCAGCCTTTTGGCCATAGTGCCGATCGCGTAATACACCTATCCCGTCAATACACCTATCAAGATGCGAATTTCCTTTTTCCCCATGGCTAGTAAGCATTTGGTTCTGCCCTCGTTTAGTTGTGGCCATAGGGTAATCAAACAGTCTCCTCTTGATGACCAAGCGGTGTTGGTTTGTACCATGTTTCTGATATTTATTCTTTCTTTCACTACACCAATTGGAATGTCCATCTATGTGTGGGTATGTTCTGTACCTAGTGCTGATCCTTTTCTTGCTGTTCGTCTGCAATCTCGTTCCCTTCTATATCGCTATGTCCAGGAACTCAGCAGAGATTGACCACGTGGATGTTGCTAAGTATATTCAAGATTTTGCGACATTTACAAACTGCCCTAGATCTTATTGTCTCACTATCCAGTGCCTTGATAGCTGCCTGACTGTCCACGAAAATTGTAGTCCGAGATACTGCTTTGTCGATGATTTCAGCTTCAAACTCAAATGATGAGTTTTGTGCAGATGCAAGGAAAAAGCAAATAGTTTTCAATTTCGCCATACCTAGGTTTAAAAAATAAGTAGATCAGAGATATTATCAATGAGCTATGCTTGCACCCATAGCAAATCATGTTCAACATTAGCGTGCAGGTATGAAGGACTAAACAGATTTCACAAACTATGAATGGTGCTGAATTGTAAAGGGAGTGCTCTTTCATTGGATCACTCTCGGACCTGATACTTGAACTGCATTTTACTTTACGTTAAACGACTAATGCTATCTAATGCATTGCGTAGTCGACGAAACTGCAAAAAGACTTAAAATAAATAATGCAAATTGGAAACCAGATCAAGTGAATAAAACTACTGTAGCATTTCAAGATTCTATAACTGCCTGGCGAACAGAACTGCATTCCGAAACCTATAGACAAGAAACTCCAAACTGGCCATCGTTGCTCAATTCATGCTCCATACAAAGGATGGAGCTATTTTTTTTAGTTCGCACATGAGAAAAAGGATTTAATGCCTTCACAAACTTCCATTTCGATTTTCATGAGATTTGAAATTCGATTGCCACAATGAGAACAGAAAATCAGCTTACCTTTTAGTAAAAAAATTAAAAATAGTGTTAATAAATTAATGTACGATCACTTTTAGGTACAATAGATATTTATTGGATATATGAGTACAAACCCAACTCTGCAAAGGTTACCTCGAGACTACAATCAGGTAGTTCTCGCAGGGTGGGAGTTAGCATCTGCAGTTATCCAATTGCTACTGCCATGAATAATATTTTCAGCACTTGTTTGGATCGCAATCACTTGCGAATCTCAGAAAGTACTGCATTTTCTCGATCCTTAATTCAACTCGATAGAATGAAGAAATAAAATACCTATTCCTTGCCAGTAGCTGACACAATTTGATGTCTTTTTTTTGCCTAGGGGCGGAGAGAAAACGCTAATGCGCACGAGAAACATGTCCGTTCTGTTTCAAGTAGTGTGGGACTCGCACGCCAAAAAAACCCACCTTTGACCCCTTTTTTCTTCTGGACACCTTCCACTCCGGCACCGCTTTCGCCTTACTTTCGTTTTCATTCCCCTATGGGGACCAGCTTTTTTTTTTCGTCTTCTGTTTCGGGTTCATTTGTCTTCTTGCCGGAAAGGCTTTCAACTTCTTATAGAATTGTTTTCTGACGGCATGTTTGCTTCTTCCTCGCTTTTTTCTTTCTCAACACCGTTTCGATGAAGGCGCAGATCCTGTTCCAACTGGTGGTACTCGAGATCGTCTTCTGGACCACATTGTCTGGGGAGAGGCTGTCCATCTCCGACTTAAGCATTTCCCACCTACTGCAGACGAAGAGGGTATGGTAGGCATCGTCTTCATCTGAGTCTCCGTACTGGCAGGCTGCGCTGTTTTTCTTCCCCATTCTGCAGAGGTACCGGTTGAAGTATCCATGTCCGGTTAGGAATTGGGTGATGTAGCAGTTCACTTCACCGTGTTTCCGCTTCGTTCATGCAGCAACGTTTCTTATCAACCTCGAGGTTTATCTTCCCTGGTTTCAGCGTTCCACCTGCCTTGGCACCTCTCTGCTCTTTTGCTTCTGCTACTGTCGCTTCAATCCCCATTTCCGTTTTGTTGTCGTAAACGTACTTTCTTTCTGCAGCTAGCAGGTCTATAGGGGTCACTCCCGCTACCACGAGGGCAGTATTTTTCCGCGTTGAGTGCCTCAGCCCATATCTCACATCCATACAAGAGTGATGGACATATGTAAGCAGTCGCCGTTTACTCATTACTGGGCCTCCGATGTTTGCCATGATCCTGCTGAGTGACGTCGTGACTATCGCCGCTCGCTCTGATGCCGATCTTATTTGGGTCCCAGTAGGTTAGTTTGCAGTCCGGGGTCATACCCAGATACCTTACTGCGCTCATGCCGGTGATTGTCTCTGTACTTACGTGGAAATTTACGTGAATCGGGATCCGTCTCCTGGTTAGGAGAAGTATCTCAGTCTTCTCGGCTGCTAGACTTGGCCATGGTCCGCCATCCACCCTTGCACTCGTCTCATGATCTGGTTGAGTTTTCGCTGCGCTTCTGCTACATCTCTTGCGGTGATCACTGCGCCGATGTCGTCTGCGTACCCTATGAGAAAAGTGTCTTCAGGCATCTCCAACCGAAGGATTCTATCATACGAGACGTTCCACAATTCCGGACCCAGTATTGAACCCTGAGCTGCTTCTGCTGTGATGTTCTTGCTGTGGCGTCCCTCTGCAGTGTCGTAGAGCACTTTCCGGTCTTTGAGGTAGTTCCCCAACACCTGCAAAAAATACTGTGGTACTCTGAATACAATTCGATGTCTACTACTTCTTGTAGGCGGTTGATCCACTCACGTACCTTTGATAGCAGGCATCTCCCTCAATAAGACAGCCATAACGTCGACCCCTACCCCATAAACTTAAGAGAGATTTGCTTGGCCGGTGGGTAAGGTTAAGTGATTTTGTCGTACATGTGTTAGCCTTCACCATATTTTGCTCGATTTCTAAGTTTTGGACCACATTGATCCAGGTCCATTATTTAGAACAAGAACTGAAATGAGAAAGGTGAAAAGTGGCAACCCTGTTACTTAGTATTATTGACTTCCAACATTTGAAATAAAAATGCGAAAGTCCTCGAAGAGACAATAAAAACTAGGTGAACCATTGCTTTGGACTAATAATATCGTTGCTGAGCTTTCGTTTTCCACGCGCTCCTCATCTCGTAGTTGAAGTAGGGGCTCGGCCGGTACATTCAGTTCGTCGAAATGTCTGTATATCTGAGAAGTCTTGCATGTATTCATTAAGTAATTTATTTTGAGTAGCAGAATGCTTACTCGAGATGATCAGATAATGGTTTGGTAATCCTATGTGATTGTACAAGCTTGTGAAGCGAGGACGTTGATAGGGTTACGCGGTACGATTTACATTACTGCCGATGTTCCTGCATAAGCCGTTCCGCTGCATCCTTAAAAAAATCCTTTTCACACCTCTCCAGTAATCGTCTATGATGGGCTGAATTAAGTTGCAACTTCTTCGGCAAAATGATCTCCCAATTTTTGCCGCAGCTTGTTCTGGGAAAGTGTAACACATTGGTACGGTTATTTTCGACGAATGGAGTTTCGAGATGAGTTGTCATAAGATCGCGGTCCGGTTCCAGTGCAATAAAGATCCGCTTTTTTTTCGACAAATGAGAGGTGACTTCGAAAATGCGTATCATTTGAAACGCAGCTGATTTTGTGACCGGTCTTGTGCTCAAACACCGTACATCCGGTAACACGGCGAGAGGCGATGCAGACATCTTTGAAACACTCGGCGTTGTCGATTCGGTTCCTGTGGCCATGCATGTGTCACATCTAGATGTTCGATCTTGGAAAGTGGTCAAGTGACTGTAAATGATGTCATTTGCACAATTGGTAATTTATCCCATATTCTCCTGGCGTCCTCATGTGAGGACGCGAAAAGTGATACTAAATTAAATTTCCTGTGAATCGGAAACGTTCACGTCTAATTATATTCAAACGCTTTAGTGGTTCGAATGAACGTTGTTCTTATCAGGAATATGCATTTCGTGGGTAAAATTTGGGTAGTACAGGCGTATTGTGCAACCAAAAAGTTGGAATTTCGTGAAAAGTGCTGGTATTATGGCTTCGTCCAAGAAAGTACGTTAGGAAAGTAGGTAAGTCAGACCAAATAGAGCTTTACTAAATTATCGTGGGAGAGGGGCGCTGAATTTTCTGTCATTGCAGCAGATGACATTGTCGAATTGACTCCTGTTCAAGATTTTGAGATTTTTTTTGACAATCTCTTGTTGGAGATAATTATAGATGCAAGTGCAGAAAAGCTACTGTTTATCAAAAATTGGCCGGATTTAAGACTGACAAAAAGTGAGCTGAATATGATCAACTTTTAAGTAAGGCGTATCACTGGAGTTCAGGCATAGATATGCGAAATATTGCAATCTCAGAAGCTATGAGAAGAGACAGATTTTGTAACATCATGAGGTTTCTCCATTTTCTTCTTCTTCTCAGATAAGTACTGCAAACTTAGATCTCTTATATCATGCATGCAAAAAAAACGTATGCAACATTATGTACCCGCGGGGCCTATTTCACACGATGAAGCTATGGTGGACTATTTTGGGAAGCATAGCTGCAGACAAGCTCTTCGAAACAAGCCCATTCGATTTGGCAACAGAGTGTGATGTCGAAATGTGCCATCTGGATACTTGGTACAGAGCTTTTGACCCATACCAGGGAAAGACTTATTCACGGAGTACTGTAAGTAATTTTTTTTTTTTAAATTTGGCTTTTTTTTAAGGTTTTGAAATAAAATCTGTTATTTATTATCTTTTCACGTATTCTCCGAGTGCCCTCATATAAGGACACCCTATAACTCCGCCCTCAAACTTCGAATTTCTTAAGCCATTTCAAGACGTGCTGCTGAATTTCATCAAGTTTGAGTAAGTATTTCTTGCCTTCGGAGAAATAGGGTTATCTTACTCTTCTCTCAAATCTGATCGTCAACAACTGGTTTGTAAAACGTTTTCAAGATATGAGACTATGGAGCAGCTCACGTCTGGTTCGCAAAACATTTCTGAATCGTTTTTCATGTTGGAATGAAGGGTGTTTTGGCCACCTTCTCCTCGATGTGGAGACGAGTCACTGCTTTCAAGTATCTTATCAAAGTCACTCCCCTTCGTTCAAAGTCTATATACTTACTTACAGTGTGGCCCTTATAAGCGGACACCGACAAAGAAAATTTCTTTGAAATCTGTCCGCTTATGAGGACTGTCTGTAAGGAGAGAGTACACTGTATACGTGTTTGTAATCTACGTGTCCATGCATGATTAAGTGAAACTCCTAACATAACCTCTGTACTAAGTGATAAAAATTAAAAGTAGGTACCTACATCCATAGCACAAAGTTTGCTTCCTATTTTTTATAGTAGTAGTAAAATGTAGTAAAATGTGATTTATTGTACAATAACGAATTTTCTTAGTTACAAAGTTCACAAAATATAGCATGGCATTTGCCGTCAGCCAAGAAAGAGAGATTTACAATTTCTTCTATATGTAGTTATTGAAATTAAGAATCAAAAACAGATTTATAAATATTAATATTATTCAAAAAGCTTCATCTAATATTTGCTGTCGATATTTTAAGGATGTCTTCAAATAACTAATTAATACACTCCAGTTTTGCCCATTTAATATATCTACGACTTCGTTTAGCGGTAGCGTTATCTTTCCCCAATGCACTCTTCTAATTTCTTTTAATATCGGACATACTCCTATAAAGTGGTGGACGTCTTCAATAGCTCGCAGATTGCATAAATTACATTCTGCATCCACATCGCGGTCAGTTATATGTGGCCTGTAATTCAAATGCAGAAGCTCGCCTCTAGCTTTAAAAATCATAGAGATTGTATCCAAACTGTTTCGGTCATGAAAGTAATTATTCTCCCCGAGGTCGTATTTAAGTATACGGTAGGTGTACCGAGATTGGCTTTGTAGGGCTCTCGTTCTAAAAGTCTCACGAGTGGTTAACTCGACCCTTATCAACAGTGTCTGTAGAGTTCCTTTCCATGTTGTTGTATTGTGCTCCACTAGAGGGATACCATGTTCCCTACATAACCTAATCCAGTCATCGAAAAATTGACACTTAAAGCGTATTTGGTGCATCGCAACTAAATGCGGAAGGCGTTGACTAGGGAACGACATTACTTTCAAAATGTATAGAAAGTGCAATCTTAGCGTAAAAACGTACAACGGTGGCAGTCCGGTTTCTAAGTATAGCATGTAGTTTGGGGTATTTTCTGGCAGCCTGAAGATTTTTTTAATAAAATATCTAAGGAGTTTTTCCGTTTCTTCATATTGACATATACCCCATACTTGAGCCGCATAGCACATTATCGACCTCACTACCGCATCAAAGACCTTATATTTTACACTTGATGCTACGTTCTTTTTACACAGTATGCCTTTCCAGTTACAGTTTATTGCTTTCTTTGCCTCTCTTAACTTTTCTTGTAGATGTTTTCTGAAATCCATTTGAGGTGTTATAATCACTCCGAGGTACTTATATTCTTTCACCTTCTCTAGTTCCTTATCTAGCCAAGTCCATTTTTCACATCTCGCATAGCGACCAAACCCATTCCGGAAGACCATAATTTTGGACTTGTTGGTGTTCACTTGCAGATTCCACAGATTGCAATAATGTTGCAATCTGTTTATCATATTTTGCAACATCATTGGTGTTTCAGACAAAATTACAATGTCATCAGCGTACATTAGAACCTTTATTTTAACTCCAGCGAATTCAATTCCTCCTGGCAAATAGGTTGGTAGGTCATCCAGGAATATCGAAAAGAGTAGGGGACTCATGAGACAACCCTGCTTGACACCCATCCGAGACTCAAACCATCGCGAGACGTCTTTTCCATCCCATACCGCTGTCCTGTTCTCCTCGTAAAGGCTTTGAATGATTTTAAGAACTTTTGTTGAAACCCCAAAGTTACTTAATTTATAGAAAAGGGACTTTCTGTCAATGGAGTCAAACGCCGCCTTAAAGTCCACAAAAAAAGCATAAAGTTTTTTACCCTTGTCCCGATAAGACCTGACAATACTTGACAGTGTAAAAATATTGTCCACCGTAGAGTAGTTCTTCCTGAACCCAGCTTGGAATTCGCTGAGTAGGTCGTTTGCCTGTACCCAAGCTGTCAGCCGTTCTAAGATGATGCCCGTGAATATTTTCATCGCTGAGTTCATGAATGATATGCCTCTGTAGTGACTTGGGTCACTACAATCTCCTTTTTTAAATACGGGAAAAATTAGATTCCGTCTGAAACTGTCAGGTACTTTACCCGCATCGAAGATGAAGTTGTACACTACTCTTAGTTTTTCTAGGAAATCATTTGTTGCGTGTTTATAAAACTCGTACGGAATGCGATCGTCTCCCGGCGCTTTATTTAACTTGCATCTATGAATGACTCTGCAGACGTCCTGTAATGAAATACTGCGATCTAATACATCGACTTTCTGGAGCGGCAGTGCATAATGCAGTTGGACTGCACTGCACGGTGGATTTAGCAACTGCTCAAAATGTTCAGCTAGAATCGATGCTTTAACTTGAGTACCCCGTGCAAAGGTGGTACCATTTATAGTTCTAGCAAGTTTCCAGAATGCACCACTGTCTCTTACCCCTGCAAGCGCCCTAGCTATATGTTGAGTGTACCTGTTTTGTTTCTCCTTGCATAGGGTTTTGTATGTCTTGTTTGCCTGCTGGTACATGGATTTCGCAAGATTGCTGCCTACTTCTCGTATTAATCGCAAACAGGCGAGTGCCCTTTTCCTAGCTGCTGCACATTCCCAGTCGTACCATAACTGCTTTCTTTTTAATCTTTCTGCTGATTGGAAAGGTTTAGCTGCGTCGACAATGCAGGTAGTAAGTATATCCGAGCCATGGATTGAATAAATTTCCGATTCATCTATAGCGTTAATCTTACGATTTAATAGGGACCTATATAGAGGTGCAGATCTTTCCTTCCATTGAGTTTTGGGTAATAGATTCCTTTGTGGGGTGGCTGGGCGCGGGGCGGTCTCTAGATTTACGGCCACTGTTAAGGGCATATGATCCGAAAAGGTTTGACCACTCACATTTAAGTCTGTTACACACTCCATCCATTTTCCCCGCCCAAGACAGTAATCAATCGTTGAGCCTGCTGTACCTCTCATAAATGTCAAGTGACCCCGTTCGTCGCCTTTAGTTCGGCCATTTATCACTGTGAGTCCAATACATTCGCACATTTCAATAAATATTTTCCCATTCGTATCAATTTTTGTATCTTCAGCACACCTTTTTTCATTTATTGATCCTGGTAAAGATTCTGGTTCCACTTGTAGTAATTGTGCTTTCCCTATCCTTGCGTTGCAGTCCCCAATTAACAATATGTCTTCTTTACCAAACTCCAATAAGAAGTTATACAGACTTGAAAAATCCTCCCTCCACTTATTACAATTAATGTATGTTGGTATTATGTACATCCTGGCATTTTTAGTGACTATTTCTATTAACATTCGGTTTAGTTTCTTTACATAACTGCATTCAATTCTGTCGTTGATATGTTTCTTAATACCATATAAACATCCTTCGCTGGCTCTGCCATAGATAGAAGTTCGTGACGCTGGGATCCAGTGAAGTATGTAATTACGAAAGAATGTTTCAAATTTTTCCATATTTTTATCGACGAAAGTTTCAAAAAGAAGAAATATATCAAACTTATTTATATAATCGTAGAAATCTTGAAAAAGCAATTTATTACCTAGACCGGCTACGTTATAGGAAATTAAACTAAATGAAAATTTACTTAAACTAGAATTTAATTTTTTATTTAAGAGGCTGACGGCATTTTTATTAAAAACTATTTTTCTGGGTGCTATTTCCCTGAACGACATTTTGTACAGTTTTGGAACCACTGGTACTGGCCGCTTCGACTTCCAATTCGCCTTTATGTATTAGCTGCTTTAGATACGTCATCCCGCCTTCTTCATTACACGTCAGGTTGTTTGTGGTATCAAAGTAAAATGTATTTGCCCCAACTGTTAGCTTTTCTCCACGGATTTGCAATTCGATGTTTTCGTTCTTTGCTTTGATATCGTTTTTGATTTTTATTAGACGCTTTCTTCTTTCCCTCGCCGCGGTCGGATAATCTCTGTGCATTGTTATACCCGTTGCCTTGAGCTTACTAGCAGACTTGAGAATGCGATACACATCGTCTTTACTTTGGACTTCCACAATGACGTTTTCCGTGTTTGCATTTTTGGATTTAAACGCTCTTACTGACGACACAACTGATGGGCTTTCGGTCTGAAGCAAATCCAAACAAAGTGACTTAGCCTTTTCAGCTGCGGATACTCCAATTTGTGCCGGGAAATGCATGACGACATTTTTTTCGTTTGTTTTGTTCGCTAACCACTCTACTTGACGTTCTAATGCATTGCAACGAGATTCCATTTCTTCCAGTTTACTCTGTAGCATAAAATTGGCCTGCTTTAGAGTCTTAATTTCAGTGCCGATCCCCTCAAGGTCTGATTTAGTCGGTATATCCTTTAGTTTCTCATCCAGTAGAGGTGCCATGGCATTGACCATTACCAGTTGAAGCTCGGCGATTGACATATTTCCCACTTCCATGTTCTCTTTTCCAATTGCGGCTTTCTGTGTTGCAGGGAAATCGGGGGAGGTTTCCGCTAACCTTCTTTTGGACAAAGGAACTGATGAGCTGTAGTTGCTGTTTTTAGCGTTCTTAGTCGGTGTCCGTTTGGTTGACATACTTTTTGCGTTTTGACTATTTTGTTTGTCTGCTTTCTTTTTTTTTTTTTTTTTCTTTTTTCTTTTTTGAAATGCGACTCACCTTCGGTTTCACGGATGTGACGGATGTTTGTAACCGCTTTATTCAATTTGAATCTCTACTTTCAATTAATTTTTTTAATTATGTGACTCCACTGTTTTATTTATGAGAACGCAGTAAAAAAAACACGACTTGTCGGATGTACACTCACTCTCTCTCTCTATTCTCTATTTTTTATATTTATCCAAAAACTAACTCTAATCAGTTTCATTCCAATTAAACATATGTAAAACCTTCCATCCTTCCTTGCACATCATGTTATAAACTTAAATTAAAACAAAAGCAAGAAAAAAAAAAAAACTGCATTTGTGGAACTACATTGCTAACGAAAGAAAACGAAGACTCGCTGCGAATTAAATTTACCACGTGGTTTGGAAACTTACACTAATAATTCAAACCATAGTTGGAAATAGTTTCGAAATTCCAGACCAGCATGTGGTTTCCAGATCCATTAGACTCCTATGGGAGGAGCAACCAACCGATCCGCTTCACAAAATGAGAAACAGAAAAACTCCAAACAGTTCTTCCTTTTTACATGGGGAAACTTTTTAATTTAATTATTTTACTTTCGCAATTGACATAAATTCATGAACACTTACTTTTTGTTCGCTTTTGCTGCACAGATCCTTTAGCGAAATGTCCTGTACCCCGCTTGCATGTGAAAGCCAAACTTTGCGAATGATTTCGCAACGTAAGCTGCCATTACGATATTTGACAAAACATAACAAAGTGCGAGAAGGTGGTACCTGCCTTTACATAACGACTTGCCTCAGCTCACCTGTCTCCGATGATCGTCTGTTATTATGCGCTCAGGCTCATGTGAGCTTCGGAAAATAACCTATTTACTGTGTGTTATCCTTTGGGAGCAGTGAGATGCCAACTAGGTTCATGCGCTTACGCGCACACATATACCTACACTAGTTGACTGACTGGAAAGTGTGTGTGAGGAGGGGTGGATAGTAAACTGATTCCAATGTGAGTTGGGATTTTGTTGCAGAAGTTAACAAGCATACATGGTTGCACTTCTAATTTTTCAGCTCTAGGTTGGCCGGTATTTTCAGAATTTTCCACCAGCTCTTGCCTGTGTTCTCCTTTTTTGTGTCACTTTTGGTGAAACATGGGGGGTGGATAACACATCACATTGGTTGGCTGGCGGCATTGGCGTCGGTGATGAGGAACACTCTGATATGCACACACGTTCACTTGAGATGCAAATGCAATCTTTGGCTTTGGTTTCGCCTCCTGTTTTTGGAATGAAGCGAAAGAAGAACAAGGAATCGTCGTTGCTGCGATACTAGTAGGTACCTACATAGAAAGTATCAGGTGCAACCTTAACCCATTGCACTCCTGTTGTCAGTGTAAAGAATTTGAGAGGTGGTGGGTTTTGGTACCATCACCGCTGCTGTCGCCGTGCCGTTCCTCGTCTCTGTTCTTGAACTTTGGTCTTTCGGATGAGACCTTGTATTAGGATGCCATATCGTGTGTTTTAACTTTTAATGTTTCCAGGTCAATGGGTTTTCCAAAGTCTCATGTTGTATCTCTTAACTGAACTTGTGCCACGAACTTGTACTAGGTAGATATGTACGTGTACTTTTGTTGAACAAGCGTGTGCACATGTATTGCAGAAATTTTATTTTCTTTTCTAGTTAGGACGAGTTGCATGTGAGTATGGAAATTCATGTGTACTGTACTCAGAAATGGTTGATTAATTATTTAAGGGTAGAATAGTTGTAGGGAGGTGATGTAAGTTTGGTTGTTTGTGTACACATCTAAAGGTATCTAGTTGAAGAACTTTTCACCCGTAGATACGAGAAATGGAAAATTGTTTGAATATTTTAAGGAATTTCTTTGGTATTGTTATGAACATATTCGACTGAAATATTTCTATGCCTGAATGAAGTTAAAGTAGAGCCAAATGATGTTCTGCAATAAGCCTCTCTACTGTATGCACATTCTGTTGATTAGTTTGCGTGAGTACATCCTTTATAGAGTTCGGCAATGTGGAACGAAATCTGTCCATAATTCGCCTGATGGCTTGCTGAGATTGACGATTATGTGTGCCCATGAAGTTACGAAAACATCTCTTGGTTTCGCAAATAAACAACCGGTTTTTCGTTCTAGGGATACTCGTACCTATATAGTCTATATAGTACTATAGTCAATTAGCAGTTATTTATCAAGCTTTTCCAACGCAGCTTTGGCTAGTCCTGGACGTCAAACGCAATTACAGAGCGATACATACTGGGAAGACACTCCAGAACAATAGAAGCTCTAGCATTTGGTACTGCTGTCAAGGAAGAGGAATAAGAACAGCTGAAGTTTTTAAACAATATCAGACAACGCAGTCTCTGTTATAGCTGGGATGATCCCTATGTCATGAATAAGATGGAAAGGACCCATCAAAAGAGAGCCTGGAGCTATCCAGAAGCAGGTATTTTTAAAAGAATACAAGCTTATCCCTACCATCAAGGTCTTGATCAAACGAGCAAAGGGGACTACAACTATCACCTTACGTAGCTCCTATCAAGTCACGATGGCTTTCGCAAATATTTATACAGATTTGGACGCGATAGCTCTTCACAGATTGTCTAGATCAAGAGGTGGTGTACTTATATCGGTTGGTATTGCCATGTTCAATGGACGGATCCTACGAACCCTGTCAAAAGGCAATGTCAATCAACGTTCCTACACAAGCGCGGAAGAGAGGCAGGCCAGTAGGGATGCAGTAATGTGGGAGGTTTATGATCCCTATAATCCTGATCATAACCTCGAGGAACAAAAGGAAGAAGAAGAAGAAGATTGTCCAGATCCAGAGGAAGCCCCAGAGCACACAAGGTCAGAGGAGAAATTGGGGTAAATTTGGGCACTGGTAACGAATGTGCAAAAAGAGCCTCGAATAATCGAGAAATACCCCTGCGAAGTAATACCAAACGGCAATCCCACGGGGAGAATGGCAGAAGTGGTCTGGGTATGGATTAGTACGTAGGCTCATTTCTGGCACCGGCGCAATCAAGAAAACAGACACAAGGTTGGGTATATAGTATGCAACGACTTACGCATGTTGTATGTACTTCAGAGACAAAAGAACAAGAAAACAATGCACAATGTTCTTGCACATAATATGGATAAATGCAATTTCTACAATCTGAAGAATGCAAAGACGTTCATCAGATTCCCTAACAAAGCATAGCACTCCTACTATAGGTTTGGATTGACCCGTCCGATAATAACGATTTAAGGATGCTTAGCATTAGCTTTCTTTGCCCAGTCCTTTGAAAACGATATCAGTTCCTTTGAAATTCCAGATTTATAAAAAACTAGCGGACCCGGCGAGTCCCGTCCCGCCCAAAATTGATTTTTTGATTGAAATAATTTCGAGCATTCACGCTTCCACCCGAAATAAATTTTTTGATCGAACATTTGCGATCGATAACAAACTCGAATTTCAATCATTGATTGAACGAAACACTTTTCGAATTCGATTGAATTCAATATCCTTTATTTACACGGAATGTAAAGAGGTTCAGGGAATCACATGTCAGGTCAATGCTTTGTGGTAGACTACGTTCTTTGTTTTGTTGTCCGGCGCGTAAATAAACCAAGATGAAGGCTTTCCAACACGCGACCATGCCACATATAATTGACCATGCGAGAAGCATGGGAATTCGAGATTAATCCCACTCACTTCAAGGATGGGCCTTGGGATTTATTGATTGTCATGGCGAATGCAAGGATTTAATCCACGATCTTCAACAATATTCGCACCGAATGACGTCATTGGAAACGAAAGGTTGTATTTGTGGGCAGTCGTCAAGCAATGTCTTGATTCTGGTAAGTCGCCGTAAAGCAATGGTTCTGGTGGTTGCGTCAACGGTGGTAATTTGACCCTACCACCTGCACAACACAATCCTGGTGTCTCCAATTGAAACTTTAGCGCATTGCAATATTGGCAAATCAAATCCATGGACCCAATCGTATCACACGGCAGCTCACTGTAGTGAATCGTGCAGCCATATTGGAAATCGCTGCGATGTAATTGGACATTCACGGCACATTTTCTCACTCGACGATTGGCGTTTGATTCAACTTGACGAAGCAGATCGCGATTGCGTTGCTATCTTTGTCGTTCAGCAGCTGCGTGTGCTTCTCGTTGCTCCTGAGTTCGCCCGGCACGAATTCACGACGCATGTGCTCGATTCTTCATCCATTGCGACTGCGTAAGCCAATGTTTGATCTTCTGATCGGCGGCATATGTCTCCCGAACACTGAGAGTACCTACAACGTCGAAGAATTCGAATTATCATCCTCGAAGCAATACTACCCGATTCGCAAATGCACTGAAAACATTAGAAACGTTGAGTGTTTTCGATAAACTCACCGGAATTACTGAAATTTCTACTTTAAAACATGAGCTGACAACTGAACAATCATTAAAATCAGGCTGAACTGATTCACTTGATTGATTAAGTAACCGTTGATTTTGGCACAATTTGAATATTGAAAATCTGATAATTGATGCTCAAAAAGTAATTTTAGTGCAGCATCAACAACAGATCAAAGTGAAATGCATAAACTGCCTATAACGACGGCAAATTTGCATTTCCCCTGCCCGGGCGGAGCCTAAATTTTCCTGGCTGTGAATTCATGTGAATGAGTACGTGGCCATCAACTGTCTAAAAGTGTAGTTGTGTTGTTTCTTTCTTTTCTTTCGAACACAACATTTTGGGCAGCCTGTCATCCCCTCAACAACAACAAAATGTACAATAATGATCTAAAGAAAATGGCTGCACCCATCTTCCACCTACTTGTAAGAGTGTGTGAGTGAGGCTCCCATTTGACAGAAGACAATCAACTTCTAGATGGAAATGGAACAATTTTAGCTTGGTGGAGCGAATAGTTAGTTAGTATGGTCAGGCTATGGTGAAATAACGAAGCGAAAAGGACCCCTGTCACATTGCATACGAATGTTGTTGCATGTGAATGTGTGGGAAAGGGTTCTTCCGATTAAAAATTTTCCAATTTGGAGCTCTGCAAACTTTTCCCAATTTTAAACTTTTGCAACCATTTGAATTGTAATATTAAGATCAAAATGAAAAAAAAGAAAATTCCCCATACAAAATGTATGGAAAATCGATTTTTCTGAATTTTCCATTTTTTCATCAAAATGTTCCAATTTTCTTGCCGAAAAGTTTCCTTGGGCGAAGACGAACACAACGAGAAAAGACAGCTCAAATCGGACGATCCGCTCTCGAGTTATACGCGGTCTTACGTATGTATATCACTCTGTTTTAATAGTAGCACCCCAAGTAATAATTTTTAAATTTCTCTTGCGTTCATATCTCAAGTCACCCATCGAAATTAATGCCTTCAGAGCAAGCTCACATATTGTAGGTAAGATGAGAAATAGATGAACAAGATCATCTGCTAAAGGAAAGCAAACTGTAGTTTCTGATCCTCAATCTTGCGTACCACAGAGAACAATAAAATAGTAGCGCTCGCCTTATTTACCATTTTTGTTTTCAAGCTAAAGTAACCAGAATCGAAATAGTAGTCTTTTTTATGATATGAATTAGGTTTGTTGATTTGTTCTTTTGAATCACAATGGTGGGCCGCGGAAATCAATGCAGCGTCGAGGAAAAGAAACTAGTTCTCCAAATGCGCAATGAAGGCAAAACCTATCGGGGAATCCAACGCATTCTATCATGCGCAGCTCCAAAATTATTCAACGCCATCAACTACAAAGAAAGACCGGAGAAGAGAGGATCAAAAAGGAAAACCACACCACAAGACCATCGCAACATTGTCCTCTTAGGCAAAAAGGATCCTTCAAAGGCGGCCTTGCAGATAAGGAGCGAAATGAAAGTTCCTGCCAGTCCAATGACGATACGTAGAAGACTACTGGAAGCTGGTTATCAGCACGTAGCCCAAGAAAAAAGCCACTTCTACCTAAAAAAAACATGACAAAACGGCTTCCGTTCGCAAAAAAGTATGCTGTTTGACCAGCTTCCAAATGACGAAACGTTTTGTGGACTGATGAGTCCAAAATTGTTCTATTTGGTGGACTTGCCTTTCGGCAGTATGTCAGGCATCCCCCAACTCCGAATTCCTGAATAAATCCGTTAATCATGGAGTTTCAGTAATAATGATATGGGGCTGCTTTTCCTACTATGGTATTGGCCGTGGCCCCATTTATCGAATTGATAATGCAATGGACCAACATGTTTATGTGAGTATCGTGGAAAATGTAATCCTGACCTATGCGAAGTGGGAAATGCCTTTAAAATGGGCCCCACAGAAGGACAACTACCCTAAGCATACCAGCCGGCGAGCGAGAGACTGATTCCACGACAATGGAATTCAATTTTTGGAATGGCCAGCCCAATCTCTTGACTTCAATCCCAATGGGGATCTTTGGGTCGATATTAAGGCAGCCATTTTTAGCAATAAGCCCACGAATAACAACCAATAGGAATTTTTGAAGGAGCTACTATTTTTATGTCAACCGTCAAAAAATAGATTTAAAATCACGAAAAATTAAATGAA
This sequence comes from Blera fallax, assembly GCA_946965025.1. Lineage (NCBI taxonomy): Eukaryota > Metazoa > Arthropoda > Insecta > Diptera > Syrphidae > Blera > Blera fallax. The sequence goes on along the minus strand of OX337244.1, from coordinate 44,699,340 downwards.
TGAGAAGCTCTAATTGCTCGAGGCCAACTCACAGATGACGATCGTTTTCCTCTTTAACACACAATCTCAAATTACTACTCCTTTGAGAGAATGGCTATTTACTTTACATCTGCTTTTCTTTCATGGTTTGTAGCATCCTTTGGCGCTTAGTTAGAATGCTTTTAAGGGATAGGTACCTGCACTTTATTTTAAAATTCTTTTTTACCATTTATTCTTAAATGAGAAAGAAGAAAAATTACCATAGACTTAAATATAAGACCTCAACACAACCACTATAGTCATACGACGATGTCATTGCGTTAAATGTCCCTTTTTCCAACTGCATACTTTAGTTTTAAAACACTCATTGGAAAAAGAAAAACAGTTCCTCTATTTCCAAGTAGAACATCCATAACCTAAATGAACAAGGAGAGCAAAAGAAAAATCCTTGCCGCTGCCACAAAAGACATTGTGAGTAATCTCATTGGTCTCAGGTTGTTGCTTTTAGAATAATTAAAAATTCAAGATGGATGTTCGCATTGTATCTCAGCAATGGCGATGTGGAGAGAAATGTTAATAGAAAATGAGAAAAAGACAACACAACCGCTATTGCAACCTCCAACCCTTAATCCCCAGCCGGGGAGAAGCATGGCTTGCGGAAAACTATTTCTGTGATTACGTGGGAGAGATGACGGTTGAATGCCTGATTGAAGTGGAAATGTTGGAAAAATTATGCAAACAAGAGGTGTGTGTAGGTTTTCCCACTGAATGCAAATGAAATAAAATCAAGGAAAAAAACTAGGCATGTAAACATTGTTTTATAGAAAAAAAAAATATCCTTCCTACAGATGTGGTTCTGTAAAGGTGCATGTACCCTTGATAATTTGCTACCTCAGCAAAAGTATCCAATTAATAAGACCTTTTGATGATATGATGTTTGAATACCATTACCCCTTCTTGTAATAATTTCATACATAATGACAAAGCTAAGGAGCGGAAAAGTTGTTTGGGGATCTAGATTGGACAAATCTGAGCCACACAAAATGCATTTCCAAGATTCGAATTTCCATTTCATCTTGTCATCATAGTAACTGGGAGCGATCTACAGGATCTATATATTTCTAAACAATGCTCATCAATCCTGAAGACGTGTCCATGTGCTTTCATTCCGAATGTGGGTTTGCCAGGCCATGAGTTTGCTTAATAGACCTATTAGTCTTACCTCCTTAGTGTTTGGACCGTGTCATAGAAATCCACACCAGCAAATTTTTGGCAAATCATGTCTGTTAAATTCCAGCACACCTATCTTAATCGCAGATCTACAGGAACAGCCCTTTAACCGTTGTTCGTATAGGCTTCCCGAAAATAATTAAGGTTGAAAGGACTTCAAAAGAAAAAAAAACTACTCTACTTCATTGACTAAACTGTAGACAAGTAGATGCAATTTTTGTGTCATGCTACAATGTAAGCTCGGTTCTACCAGCTGTTCATCTACGAAAAACAGAAAAATATAAGGATAAGTGAACACACACCCTTCTATAGCCACTCCCCTGTGCTCATAAATTTAGCGAAGAGGCAACGAAATTAGAATGTTCTGTGGACTGTTCCATAGTGATGATGATCTTGATTGGCTTGCTGTATACTCTTAACCTTCCGACGACAAGTGGGGTTACCCATAATTTTTTATTCGTTTTTAGTTCAATTGCTCCTTCGGCCTTTTTTTCTGGCTTTCTACCACCATTATTCATTTAACAAATCCCATCACTGCCACTGAGGCATGGTTGGGAGACATGATCAACGAAAAATTAATCAAATACTAAATTTGACAAATGATATTATTTTTGATATTGCTCAGCTTCTAGATGACGTAGAATCATGATTTTGGACTTGAAATTTGCGTCTTTAAAAACTCTAAACGACAAAACTAATTTGATTAAAATCGACAAAAGCAAAGTTGATGGTATTTGTGTTTCTAAGTTATTTTGTCTCTTTTCGTGGTCTTCCAAGCACAAAATCGTATAAGTAGCTTTATCTAAACCTGGTCCATGCGATTTCGAATTCAATAAAAAAAAATCATTAAAATCGGTTCAGCCGTTTTCTTACAAACACCGGACAAAGAAATATCCACTTCATTTTATAATAGTAGTTGATGATAATTCCTACGACCCTGGAATACAAATAGTTCCTGCTTGGGATACGTAGACCTATCGTCAAACCTACATATATACGAGTGTATTGCTTTCATTTCTCTAGTCTAGACTAAATTTCTGGGAATCCGTGATCACTTTCACCTTAAAATGGTAGTCCACTCATTCAGTTCTTCCGTTTAGGTAGAGAATTGCTGTTCCTTCCTCGATATGTGGCAGTAGAGTCGTCGATATTAAGCTTTCAGGACGACATTCATGTTATAGCACAGTTGGTATATGTTGTATCTTCTCCTCCAAACATCTGACCAAACCTCTCTTCTTGATTGTCCCTTTTCTGCAAGCAATCTAGCACCACGATGGATCCCAGATCTGTTATAATAGTCAATAGTTTTGAGCAGAGTAATATGATCCACTTTTTTTGATGGGTGCAAAAGGTGGAGGTTGGGGGCGTAGCTCATAATTTTCTAGTTTACCTTGAAAATGCTATTTCTTAGTTGTCTGTAGCTTACAACAACGTTACAACAAGACGTAATTCTTTTCCAAAATTGGGAAAAGATAATAATCACTAGATACCAGGTGAGGACAAAAGGGCAGATGAGCTAATTTCTGGATGCCACACGACTTCATTGCAGCAATTTTGGCTGTTTATTAGTTAGTGCGCTGGATCGCTGAGCGGGAGATTCGTCCTTCGAATCCCAGAAAACACCAAGAAGTTTTTTACGGTCCCACCTCCACCTCTCACGAATGTCTGACAAACGTCAAAGAGTAATAACTGTCATGAGAAAGCTTCTCAATATGCCTTTCGGATATGGCTCTAAGTTATAGGTGCCTTCCATTTGTGTGGAAAAATATAACACGCACAACACGAATGGTCGCGAGAAGCTAGGCCCTGGGCCACATATGTACGTCTGTTGCGCCGAGTATTTGTATTTATATTATGTAAATATTTTTTTCATTTAAAAGAGATTCATGGATTGTCTGCAATCACAAGACCTGTAACAACTGGGGCTGCTAGTACATGTCTACACTGGAGTTCCGAGTATCTACACAAAATCTTCAGGGTTTGGGTGGTTATGCTTAGCTCAGGTTGTTTTTAGTCATCGCATTATCATATCTACTTACTTACAAGCAAAAACGTATTTCTTTTGGAGAATTAAAGTTCAACCACTGGACTGGTCTCGCCTGCCCTCTCGGAATCAACAATGCCATAACCAAAGGAAAGAAAAAAAAAATCTCAACCATCACTGACCAAAGACGTATTTTCAACTAAACAAGCAAATTTTGTGCCAAGTCGTAGCATCCTTCATGTTGCCTCATAGAATTGCAATCGTTGCAAGATTATGCCGGTTTAAGCTTATTTCAATTTTGGCAAAAATGTTCAGCATTTGCTGCTGCTACTGCTGTAGGATTGGAGGTCGGTTGGCGTTGTTGGAATAACGCCACTGCTACGGGCCATCACGTCACTCCAAATGGTACTCATCGGATGGAAATGCAATCTTTTCATGTCATCAAGAAAACTGAAAAATGTTGGTCGAAAGCCAGCAACCCAAAAAAGGGAAAATAATAATAATACGCTTTTGCGGGCAGTCAGTTTATCCATTCTGTGTAAAAATCTTACGGATGGGGATCCTTAGAGGACGAGATTGGGGTAACTACTAGTCTATTGTTCTGCTATTGCGGATGTTTGTAGGCGAATAGGGAATGCGGTAGTAAATATTAACAGAACTATTTTGGGGGGGTAGCGTTATATTTTTTAAATGAGTATCCTTCTGTATTTGCTCTTTAAATTCATCAACTTAATGTTTTCATTGAATACAGGGTTGTCCTTATTAAAATAAAGTTGTTCAACCAACTTGGTTTCTTTGGGATACAGGACTCGTAATTTTGGAGTGACTAAGGATTTTAAGGATATTACCAGTCAGAGTAGAACCTTGAAAGTTTATGGATAAGAAAATCGAATTTTTCACAACTTTTTAAGTGGACGAGGGGAGGTAGTATGAAAGTGATGCAGGCTGCTGCAAACCACATATGTACATATGTACATTAAACAACATGCTATAAAAATATGGACGAGGAAAGGATGCATCAGAAGGACCATATAACTTTGCAAATAACAAAGCAAAAATTCGAACAGCGAATTAAAATTAATTTTGTCCCAGAAGTACACATTTTTTTACATACAGGGTGATCCGCAAAGATTGTACTGGCTGTACATATGTACTCATTTTCTTCTCATTAAAAGCTACAGATTTTTATCACTATGGATTTGGATATATTATAGTAAAGTTTCTCTATCGTGTCTTTTTAAAATAGATTCTAATTGCCTCAGTTCCTTCAGTGAAATTGAAACTCTAAACAAGAAAAAACACCGCAAAGTTGTAAAATCAATTTTTGCCACCAGTGTAAAAGAAACTGTCGGATTAAGAAACACGGAGAAAGAGATCGGGCAGCATAAACTACCACTCAAAGCAAAATTTGTATAAGAAAACAGATTCGAGCTTAAAACCATATCAATAAAAAATGGCTACAAGGCATGCAAACTCTTTCAGCAAAACTTTCCCCATTTTTGTGTTGATTTTTAACAGGACATAATAACACTTAGCTTTTTCCTAAAATTTTCCATATCTACTCATATTAATCGGCATGTTACATGACATTCTTTAGAATTGCTGAGTTAAAGAAAATGGAGCAACATTTAAATCCGGCGCGCATTTAGTTAGCTGCTGAACAGAAAGTTTTAGTCTGACGTAGAATCCTCTTACACAAGCTAACTGCTTATGGAGTATTTCAATGGCTGATTTCAAAATGTAATCAATGGTGTAAGTATTGGTATTCATCAAGGATATTCACAAATTTCTTTTCTTTGCCATTTTAATGACCTTCCATCCGAAGTGAACTATCCCCTTGTGGAATCAGGCCACCCATGGACATGCGGCAATATTGCGTACAATGAAGAGAATGGGTTGGAAATTTAACTCTGAAAGCTTCACAGCCACTTCAGAATATATAACCCCCTATAATGACTTCAAGATCGACATCCCTATCATATTTCCAAGACGAGAAGTTTCGGAGTCAAAAATGTAGACCAAAATCTAGAGATCACTATCTCCACTGACGGCTCAAAGATGAATATTGCTACAGGTACAGGCTTCTACTCAGAGGCTCTGCAAAAACAAGAGTCGTTCAGAATACCAGAAGCATGTAGTGTTTTCCAAGTTGAAATCCTGGCAATGGAAAAGGCCGCATTGGTATAGAAAATAGTCACCTCCCTCCGTCGGATATAACTTTTTTCGTTGGCAGTCAAGCAGCCCTAAAATCGATTAAATCGAATACAATCACATCAAAGGTGGTTAAGAAATGTTGCGATGCACTGATCAACATAAGACATCAGTCAATCAAACTCTGCTGGGCTCCTGGACATAGTAATATTGAAGTTAACGAAAAAGCCGATGTCTTGGGAAGAAGGGGATCAGAAATTAACAGTAGTGTAGCTGACACATCCTTACTGCCACCGATTGGTAGATTGTACAACATTATTGACGCCATAATAGAGAAAGAGGCTAACTCCTCCTGGTTATCCAGGGAGGACTGTGCCACCACATTACGGCCAAAGTTAAATGAAACTAAAACAAAGAGCTTTTTGTCACTAGAGTGATCCCGTATCCGCATGCTAACGGGAGTATTCACAGGACATTGCGCCATCGAAGCTATGTTTAGTAAATGGAACGCAGAGTCCAACGATTTATGCAGAAGCTGCGGTGACGAGGAGGAAGTGGAATCGATCCAACATCTGCTATGCCACTGCCCCGCCCTGCAAGAACGACCCCTATGCACTCTAGGATCCAGGTTCTTCGGAAACATCGCAGAGGTAGCAGTACGTCAGATACAGGATCTCCTACACTTCTTAAAAAGCAGCAACTGGTTCCAAACGCCACAATCCAGATAGGTTTTATCCACGGGATATCTCCCACCAACATTTAAAAAAAAGGGGATTCACAATGGACCTTTAGGTCTCCGAGTGGACGTGATTAGTCATAACGATCACACACCCTATCAACCTAACCTAACCCCTTAGTGGTTACGTTTTGGACTCAAAATGCCACTGAGTAACCATACCTCACGTCGTCAGAAATGCGAGCAATTTCATAACCTAATTCTAATGCATGTACGTATGTAGATACAAAACTTGTCAAGCCCACCAATATAATACATTTTCTTTTCATGACAGGCAAACTGTGGTGTAACATGTAACTTAATACTATAGTAACATATGTACATACAAATGTAAGTTCCAATGGAAAGATTGTCTGAAATATGGCATTAGGACATTCTATCAGGCTGCAAACGAGCGCCTCCATCTTACAAACGAGCGTTTGTAGACATTTTAGCGCACTGACATCATAGGATTCACCTTTGCCGACGAGTGTTAAACAAAAATCAGCGAACGTTAAGGGTCGTCCTGTTAAAAAGTGAATTTCATCAGGATCCAAGACTTGGTAATTACTGCTCCAAATTTTCTTTGAAATTCTCTTATACGAACGCACATACTACACACTCTTTGTCTGGAGGGCTAGGCAATTATTTAAAGTCCCGGAACTCCAAGGCGTGTATTTACCGATACCAACAACGCCGTTGCTGTTTGCAAGGACTTAAACTTTCAACCGTCAAAATACACTTGCATTAGTCTTGAATATTTATGCAAAGATTCAGGGATTCGCCGGGTAGAAGTAAAAGCAGTTCCTAACTGCCTAAACAACATGAAGTTGATACTTATCAAAGAACGAAGTATTTTACTACGTAAAGTTGACGAACAAAACTTATTTGAGTTGCATTGCAGTGAGGAGACAAAACTCCGTAGTCGATGTACATACATACACGTATCCATTCATAAAATCTATAAATCCACCCAAACTAAAAGTCAAAACCCCTAAAGCAATCGTTGTTCGAAAATCTATCTACATTCTACCAAGTCGACTCACTAAAACGCTTGCCATCAATCTCAAGGAAGTAAAAATTCAATCACCTCACCTAACTCAGTTTGAACACAAAACACACTAAAACATCGGGTTGGATGGGTTGTAAATCTGTCAAAATCGATTAAATCATAACCCAAACAGGGTTCCTGCTCGTGTGGCAGGTGATAAGATATACATTTTACCGGAAATCATTTTTGCTCACTCTACAACAGTCGAGCGTAAAACCATTTAAGGATTACAGTGTGAAATTACGGTCCGCGTGTATTTGGTGGTGGTAAACATGCCCATAAATTTTCAAGAATGCTCAAGAAGTAGAGTGGGGGGGTCGAAAAATTTTGTTACTGGATTTGCAGTCGCTGCTACCCTTCTACTCGAGATAATGAATACCGAAGGATACCACTTAACGAATGATTTATGGGATCCTTAGTTATTGCTTACATTTTGTTGATTAATGTTTTTATTGTTTTCGGCCCTTTCAATTGCTTTCCTTTGGTTTTATATGCAATAAATTTTGCTAAAATCTAAACAAGGTCAACTTTCTAAGGTCTAGACGGTGGTTTTTAGCAATTTGCTACACAGCATACACAGCGGTAAAATGAGGTTTATACTGTTGTCGGGGAATAGAAAATTGGTCAGTTTGAAAGCAGTCAAAATAAGGAATATTATAAATTTGAATGAATTACATCAAAATGGGAAAGGTCGAAAAATGTGCGGTTATAGCTGAATTTATTTTGCAGCGGGCAGCTATCATTTCATTCGAAGTTGAAAGTAATTAAACGGGAGGCATTTATTTACGAAAATCTTTGAGCACGCATTTATGTGTCTAGACGAAGTCAAATACCTTGGGGTCATCCTCGACAAATGGCTCAGCTGGAATTCTCACATCCAGCTCGCCATCGAGCGTGCTACTAAGGCTATGTGGGCTTGTAGGTGTAGACGCCTGTAGGGCAGAACTTGGGGTCTAAATCTAAATTGGATGTATACAATGATGGTGAGGCCTATCATCACGTACGCGGCCATCATCTGGTGGCCGAAAGTTCTTGAACGGACAACGGCAACTAAACATTAGAAGTTACAAAGAATTGCCTATCTCGGTATCACGGGTGCTATGCGTACCTACAGCTTTAGAAGCAATCGTTGGGCTTTCACCCATTCATATCTTCATCAGGAAGACAGCCGCTAGGTACGCTATCAAGTTGCAGGTAGAATACAAGTATAAATCAGGTGACCATGTGGGACATCCGAAAATTCTTGACTCAATCCCCAAAAGAGACGTGGTTTGCACCATCCCCCACATCATGGTCAAGGAGTACTGTGTCGGTAGGTCATTTGAGGTACAAATATCAGACCGTGCAAATTGGTCTAATGGTGCTCCGGCATTAGACCCTAGAGGTCTGGTTTGGTTCACAGACGGATCGAAAATGGAATCTGGAGTTGGAGCTGATGTCTTTGGACCCAACACCAAAGTCTCGATACCTATGGGAATGTGTCCCACGGTATTTCAGGCTGAACTCCATGCCATTGAAATCTGCGATAGGTCAAACCTTAGTAAGGGTATTAAGGCGCTAGAATATATATATTTTCAGATAGTCAGGCAGCACTCAAAACGCTGTCGTTTCCATATCAGTTAAAAGCCGCTACGATGCACTGCAATCCCTGGCGAGACTAAACAAGGTAAAACTTGGAAGATCCCCGGCCATCAAGGGATTGTAGGCAACGAATTAGTAGATGAACCAGCTAGGGCTGGCTCAGAATCTGCGTTCATATGACCTGAACCTTACTGTGGCATCAACCGCTCTTTCGCCACAGCGCTGATTAGTAACTGGGAACATAAACCTCGCCTGGACCACTGGGAAATTGTCCCAGGGTTGAGACAATCCAAATTACTACAGTCAAGCTACTGAATTCGTCCGTGCATGACGTGTATTCGTTCGGTGCTTAAACTACTAGTTCTTTTTTCATACGCACTTGTAGTTAAATTTTCACAATTCCAAAAAGGGACCGATCCCCGGAAAACGAAGACTACCTGTCTTCGAAAAACTTTAAAATGAGTTCCAGAGGTAATTACTGGAGCCCGCTCCAGTGTTTACCTGACTCAGACATTACTGATGAAGTGTGTGATAGTGAGACTTTGGCAAATCCAAAGAAAAAAAGTGAAGTTCCACCTATTAAAGTTCTCCAAAAAACTTCTGACTATGTACACAAACTAATGAATTCAATTAAAGTTACTAACTATTGTGTTAAAAAAATTTCCATTGGTATAAAAATCATTTGTGACGATTTAGATTCATACAATAAAACACTAAGTGCGCTAAGATCTGCAAATTGTCAATTCTTTTCCCATGACCTTCCCAATTCAAAGTCATTCAAGGTCGTGCTTTTCGGTCTGGATGAAATACCAACAGAGTCTTTAATAAAAGAGCTTAAAACTCTTGGACTTAAGTGTATGGATGTTAAAATGATTTCCAAGCGGTATGATCACTATATAGACACGTTCTACATTGTGTATTTAGAAAACGGGTCAATTCGTATGTGTGATCTCAGAAAAAACATTAAAACTCTTTTTAAGACTCAAATTAAGTGGGATTTCCAACGACGTCAACCAAATAAAAACACTCAATGCAGAAACTGCCAAATGTTCGGGCATGGTGAAAAGAACTGCAATATTAAGACATTTTGCTCTAAATGTGCAGGCAATCACAAAACAGCTGAGTGCAACGCACCCGATAATAATGTGCAATGTGCAAACTGCAAGGGTAAACATAAGTCAACTGACAGCTCTTGTTTAAGCAGACAAAAGTTTTTAGAGATAAAACAAAAGCTTTCCAAAAAAAGCTCCCCACGATCAACTGTGGTGAAAGCTCCACATTCACTAAGTTACTCCATGGAACAATTCCCACCTCTTCCAACTAAGGTAAAGCCTCTACAGAAATCATCTACGAACAACGAACAAATCCACTTTAAAGAGTGGAGGGAACCTCAATCAAATCCATTTATCGAGCCGGATGGTGAAGATGGCTCTGAGGGAGAGCTTTTTACTCCAGGAGAGATGCAGTCTCTTATCATAGCGATGACTAGTCAATTATCTAAATGTAAAAATAAATCTGAGCAATTTAACGTAATCGCACAATTAGCTTTAAAATATTTATATAAAAATAAGTAATGTCAGCTAGTCTAAGAGTGGTAAGTTGGAATGCTAGAGGCATTCGCAAAAAATCCATTGAATTTTTCTCTTTTTTATGTAAAAATAATATCGATGTTGGCCTTATCTCCGAGACTTGGTTATCCACTGATGTGCCCTTTTCAAATAGTTTTTATAAATGTTATCGGTTGGATAGAACTGATAGAAATGGTGGGGGAGTAGCAATAGTAATTAAAAAGTCGTTAAAACACTCTTTGTTACCTAAATTAAATACTAAATTAATTGAAAATATTGGAGTAGAGTTATTTTTCTCTAATGGAAGAAAATTGTCAATTTTTTGTGTTTATTTTCCGGGTAGATCTATTTTGCCAAATGGCAGATACTGGTTCAAAAATGATCTTCGGAGATTTATTAATCTTCCTGACCCATTTTTATTAGGTGGTGACATAAATTGCCGGCATAGAAGCTGGGGTTGTCTGCGAGCTAATTCGTGGGGAAACATCCTAACAGATCTATACTCAAGTCATCAATTTCAAATATTATACCCTAACACACCAACTTATGTTCCTTCCAACAGTAGATTTAATCCTTCGACTCTTGATTTGTTTTTAACCAATATTCCACATATTTTCACCACACCAATAGCAATCAATGATTTAAGCTCTGATCATCTGCCAGTACTGTGTTCTATACTTCAATCCCCTGAGTATCGAAACAACGCCTATTTTGATCTTAAAAATGCAAACTGGAAAAGATACCGTCGAGCTATAGCAAATAGTCTCAGTGGCCATGAACTTAATGTCTCTGAGGTTGCAACCACCTCCCAAGTTGATGATCTTATCAATAACTTTTCACTTACTGTTGAGAATTCTATTAATTTTTCCGTCCCTAAAAAGTCCAATTATTTCAATGCTAACGTCAAACTTCCAAACCACATACTTAGCATGATCAAATTGAGAAACTATTACAGAAGAAATTGGCAACGATTCCGACTACCATTTTTCCTTCATAGTATGACCACATTAAATAATTTTATTAAAGAGGAAATTCGCAAATATCGTAACGAAAGCTGGAACTGCAAACTTGAAAATCTGGATAAATGCAGCAAACCCTTCTGGAATATTGCAAAAATAATAAAAAAGAAATACAGTGTTATTCCTTCTCTGACTGATCGAGGTATTTCCTCGACTACGAATTGCGAGAAGGCTGATATCTTAGCATCTTCCTTCGCTAGAAATCATATGATTTCTAGTGGAATGGGCGACATTCAAACCCAAAATTTAGTTGATATTGCGATTTCCAGATTAAATTCAACACCAGCAGTAATTCAACCTAACAAGTATGTAAGCTACGAAGAACTGCAGAATTTAATTTCCAGGCTTAAAGTACGTAAATCCTCTGGGCTGGATAATATAAAAAATTTATACATTAAACAACTGCCATTAGCTGGAATCGAATTTTTGGTATTAATTTTTAACGGTTGCATTAAACTGCAATATTTTCCTGCGGCTTGGAAGAAGGCAAAGGTGATTCCTATTTTAAAACCCGGTAACGCCGCGAACCTCTCTACAAGCTACCGACCCATAAGCTTGCTCAGCTCTATTGGAAAACTTTTTGAAAGTATTATCAAAACTAAGATTGATAAGGTCCTGAACGAAAAGAATATCTTACCTTTGCAACAGTTTGGTTTTAGAAGTTGTCATAGTACTGTGCAGCAAGTTGATAGAATAACCAAGTACGTTAAAAATGGTTTCGCTAATAATAAATCCACGGGCCTGGTTCTGTTAGACGTTGAAAAGGCTTTTGATTCCGTCTGGCATTCTGGGTTGATATACAAAATGATAACCTTCGGTTTCCCAGAGTACATCGTAAAACTCGTTAAAAGTTTCTTGTCTGAACGTTTATTTGTGGTTTGTGTAAATAACTCCTATTCTTCCGAAAATCATATTCCTGCAGGTGTACCCCAAGGCTCAGTATTAGGACCAGTGTTGTATAATATCTATACCTCCGACTTTCCACAACTTCCAAACTGTGAGTTTGCTATGTATGCAGATGACACGGGAGTATATTCTTCCGATGAAATTGGGTTCGTAATTGAACGTAATCTTCAATCGGCTCTCAACACCATTACGTCTTACTTTCATAGATGGAAAATAAAAGTAAATGCTTCGAAGACGCAAGCCATCTTTTTCACAAGAAAAAGGAAACCTTGTCTCTTACCTAGCCGACTTTTGTGTATAAATAATACTGAGATCAATTGGAGTGATACTGTAAAATACTTGGGTATTGCTTTAGACAAAAGACTTACCTTCAATAAACAAATTTCAAATACGGTAGATAAAATTAATAAAACAATTAAAATAATGTATCCGCTTATAAACCGAAAATCTCTACTTAGTGAAGAAAATAAGCTAATTATATTTAAGGTAATCTTTCAGTCGTTCATGTTATATGGTAGTCCAGTTTGGGGTAAATGTGCAAAAACACATATAAATAAGTTGCAAATAGCTCAAAATAAAGTTCTAAAACTATTACTCAAACTTCCTTGGCACTTCTCTACACTTGAGCTGCACGATAAGGCCAACATCGATCTAATTAGTATAAGAATAAACAAACTTAATAACAATTATATATTGAATTGTCAAATGTCCGATAATGCCCTAGTCAACAGCTTAGTTATTATATAGGTCAATATATGTATAATATTATATTTGTTATTATTTATTTATTTGCGCATATATTCTTGTAACTGTTCAATATAGTATTTATTTATTTATTTATTATCATTTATTTTTATTTTATGTATTATTTCCTGTATGTATATATTTATTACTTTATTTATTTATTTGTTTATTAATTTATTTATTTATTTGCTTATCTGTTAAAGTATCTATTTATTATTAATTTGTTACATGTTATACTAACTTATAAGAATGTGTTTCTATTATTAATTTATTTATTAATTATTTATTGTTAAGTCATTATTAATTTTGCAGGTCTTCTTTTTCTTTTGTTTTTGTATTTATTACTTTATTTTATTTATTTATTTTTCTCTCCTGTGATACTAGACTTTTAAGTAAATATTGTTACATGGTTCATCCATTATTATTATTATCATTATTTTATTTTATTTATTTATTTATTTATTTATTTATTTATTTATTTTTTTTTTTTTTTTTTTTCACTCACATAGAGAGGTTTTTTTTTTGTAGCTTTTCCTCTCGTATCATCTGTTCAATTCTAGCCTTTTTCACTTCCCAATATTCTTTTCAGTAGTAAGATATATTATCATAACTCTGTGTAAATTGTGCGGTTACGACCAAATATTGTTAAAATTCATGTAGCTACCAATAAATTAAATTAAATTAAATTAAATCCAAATTACTAATCAAACCTTACTCCTATAAGGATATACTTAACCTTAATAAGGAAAGTATCAGAAAGCTGGTGGGCTTTCTCACGGGTCACTGTGGCTTGAGATACCACCTTAACAAACTTAACCTGAGCTCAGGCACTGCTCAGAGGAGGATGAATCATCCGAACACATTCTCTGCAATTGCCCAGCTTTACATTGGTTAAGGAGACGTATTTTCTACAAAGAAATATGTGCGCCAGCGGTAATGAAAAACTCTGGTACTAAGGACATACTATCCTTCGTTAGGCAGGTAGTACGTCTCTTAGACTAACTATACCCTTATGATAGAATAGATCCTTTAGGTAGCAGTGTCTGCCATATGGACAAGGGTTTGTCTAGACGGAAAAAGTATCACAATCCTTTCATTTAAGTACTGAGCTATAAACTTGGTTTGCGGATTACAGAATCTGTCCTATTCCATAAGTGCTCATTAGAGCTATGGAGATGGACGAACCTAAGGGTGTTTTTTTTTTAAATATCTTTTTCCATATGTCATCGAGTTCTGATCGCTATTGGTTATTTATAAGATTGGTCCGTAAGATCTTTGTAACCATTTTGGATTTTGGCCTTTAGCTACTTCTAATATTTTGGTATAAACGAGCCTGCCCTTCCAAACGAAGATGAAATAAAAGTGTACCTGTATGGATCATACATCGATGAAGAAGGGGGAGCAGTGGTATGCTGCCGTTCACGCAGTTCATCTGGAACAGTTGGTGACTATGTTTCAGGCAAAGGTCTTTGACTTTTCTTACGGCGCGGAACTAATACTCACTCCAGTAGCCCTAATGGCACTAACAAATCCAAGAACCAACTCGAAATTCGCGAAGGAATGGAAGGAAAAACTTAATATCTTGGCAAGCTCCTAACAGATGAACTTGCTTTGAGTACCTGATTACTGCGAAATACAAGGGAACGAAGCCACGGAAGAACTGCTAAGAAAAAGGGCAGGAAACATTGATGCACCCACGGATAAGCCCATAGGAGGCTTACAAATACAAATACTTGGCGCAACGGATCGCATGTGGTCCAAGGCCTAGCTTTTCGCGACCATTCGTGTTGTGCTTGTTATATTTTTCATCCAAGTGGAAGAGACCGACAATTTAAAACCATATCCGAAAGGTAAACTGAGAAGCTTTTCCATGTACAGGCAAGACGAAAGATAGTGGCGTGGGCCATTGACTACTTCTCCCCGTACAAATCGCCAGGACCGGATGGTATTATGCCTATGATGCTGCAAAGCTTAAAGGCATACTCCGTTCCGTGGCTGACACGTGCCTCAGCTGTGCTTACATATGTACGTTCCCCAGTCATGGAGAGAAGTTAAAGTCATTTTCATCCGCAAAGTGGGAAAACCCAGCCACACCACAGCAAAGGATTTTATACCGATCAGTCTAACATCCTTTCTGCTAAAAACCCTAGAAAGAATATTAGACATCCACATCTGCTCCGAATTAATTCTTAGGGACATCTCACCTGCCCAACATGCCTATATGAAAGGCCGCTCGGTAGAGACAGCGCTACGCGAGGTGGTTACTATTTTCGAAAACTCTCTCCACCACAAAGAATACGCTCTAGCGGCTTTCCTGGACATTGAAGGGGCCTTCAATAATGTCAACATGAAGTCAATCAGGTCAGCACTAAACCAGACGCACATGAACTCTGTTCTATCTAACTGGATAGAATGTACATGCTCAATACTGGCAACAGAAGGTCTGAACTGGACAGCAACCATGCACATGCAAGTGAATAATGAAGTCCTGATGATGTCGTCCTACTAGTGACAAACACTGCGGACTTGGCCTTAACGAACAAAATATCGAACTAGTTCTCTTCACAAATAAGAGAAAAATATTCGAACCACAAAGACTAAATGGAGCTTAACTCCAAATTTCTGACAAGGCGAAATATTTACCGAAAATTAAACTGGAAACACAATATTCTTGAACGCACAAAGAAAGAATCGACAGCTTTCTACACTTGCAGCAGAATCTTTGGAATAAAATGAGGTCCTAAACCAGCCACCATCCACTGGATGTACACTGCCACGTATCCTTACGTACGGCTGTCTGGTTTGGCGACCTGCAGCCGCAAAAGCCACAAACCTGTACACTGTTACCATGATACAACGTCTAGCATGCATAGGCACGACCAGCACTATTAGGACAACACCTCCCTCCGCCCTCGAAACTATGCTCGGGTTAAGCCCACTTGACCGCTTCACCAAAGAGGTTGCGGCAAAAAGTGCCCTACGATTCTGACAAGCCTGGAATTGGATAAACAGTCAAATGCCTCGTCATCTAATTAGTGACGCGCATGAATGGATTAACGAGATTCCTACTGTCCCTAGCTACTATCTAGCGAAACCACAGCCAAGGGAACGGGCTTGGAATAATTAGCGGGGAAAGAAGACCCTGTTGAGCTTGAACGCCAATGAGCCTTCGGTCTACATAGCCCTAGGATTTCAGCCTAAGCATCGATTCCAAATTTCCCTCCAGGGAAAGCTGACAGATGATGTCGTCATTAACCCCGCCGCCACATCTATCTTCACGGATGGATCAAAAATGGCCGAAGGCACGGGCACCGGTATATTCTCAGCGGAAATTTACGGTATCACCGAGGCCTGCCGACATCTTTCCACCCTGAGCAACAAAAGACAGGTAAACGAGTCTGCATTGACCTGAGTCTAGCATTTGTAGATCACTTCCATCTCACCCACCTAACCTAACCTATTTCTACAATAAATAAGTCGTATTCAAAAATATTGTAGCAGAGTGGAGTTGGGTACTTTAGCTGTCATCTTTCTAATATCTTGATAGATAGTGATAGGTTCTTCAATACATTCTACATGTTTGAGACCTTGAGAGTCTTACAAGACTCTGAACATGTATCGCTTTTCCAGGACTTAAAAAGGAGACGAGTGCATTTTGTTCTGCATTCGACTTTGAAGCGTAACGTGTGAGAGATTTCATATCATGACTATCGTACCAAGAGTCCTTCTTTTTTTTTGGCACCAATTTTGTTACAAAGAAAATGACCCCGTAGTCGCCACAGATTGTACGTAGAATTTTGTTTGCATATTACTCCCCCATAACCACACCCTGTTCAGGTAAACATGGAGTCAACACAGTTGCCAGCATCCATTCTCATTATTAATGCAAGCCAGTACCCATAATGGATTCAGTAATAATCACACTCATAAATGTAGCAATCCACTCTTTGCAGAGTGGGTAGTAGATACTATCTGCGAAGAACTGTGACGCCAGTAAAATGGCGTAATAATGGTAATACATGATCGTTAAAAATGATAGTTATCCGGATGCTACCAGGTGTAGGCAGGCCTCATTTAAATGCCAGACAGCGATAACTTTTTGGGGGGTTATAGGGCACACCACTCTGAGCTTTTACACTAGAGTGCAGCTTATTACTTTCTGTAATTAAATTTCGTAAATTGTTGCAATGCAACAGTTTTCATAAATGTATGCAATACTCGTAGGTATTTAATGTGCTTAAATGCGGTTTTGACGGGAAATACCCACAAGGGATGACAAAGATTTTTTTGTTTGCTTGTAAAATTCTCTCGGGTTTTTGCTTGTTGATGTTGGAGAGTGGCCACATTTTCTTGGTTATGACACAAGAGTCGAGGACTCTCCATCTTTCATTTGCTGCTACTAGTGTTTTGTTACGTCATTTGTTTAATATTATAGGGTGGGATTTTTACAGTACTATTTGGCTGATTTAGTTCACGTGATGACCCTTTTCTTTCCAGCTCATCAGCTTTCTCATTACCCGGCACCCCTTTGTGTCCGGGAACCCAGAAGAGTCTTACGTTGTGCTGTGCACCAAGAACCCGTAGCTCTTCGTGACAACTTGTCACAACTTTTGACACGCCGCTTGGCTGTCAATGAAGAAGGTAATATCAGCGTGTGGAAGTGCTTTCATTGCAACCAGATTAGCAGCTGTTGTCACTGCCAGGACCTCAGATTGGAAAACGCTGCTGATGTCTGATTGAACTGGAGAGTCCCAGAACTTCGGAGTAGAGTCCCGCGCCAACACCAATGTCCATCTTAGAGCCATCTGTAAAGATGGGTATCGTTGATTCGTTGTCCGGTAGTTAATTCTCGTACCATTCTTCTCTACTGGGAAAGGAAGTAACGAATGGGCTTACAAAGTCTAGATGGGGGATTGTGTAGTCTATGCATACATAATTACCTGCTGCCCCATTATACTGGGTTTCCAGCTTCCAGTTTGGCTAAGTCGCAGGGCACTGTTTGCGGCAGACTCTTGTACGAAGAGATCAAGGGGTTTGAGGTTGAGTATATGTAGCTTTCACTCCATCTGTGCGGGTGGTTCTCATTGCCCCGGTGGTGCCGATGCAGGCCATTCTTTGAATCTTCGTCATGGTTTTGAGGGTGGTAGCTTTATATTGCGCTTGCCACCAGACTAAATTACCATCTGTCAATATCGGTCTAATTATCGCGTTGTAGAGTCCCATGATAATTTTAGGACTAGGACCCCAGGTTTTACCGATTATCCTGTCACTTTTGTTAGATACACGAAGTCCTTTGAGTTTCTGGTTGAATCTTTTCCTCATTCTACTCAATTTAAGGCCAAAAAAGTTGATAATCATTTGACCGTTGAGCAAGAAATAGAACTTTTCGCTGAAGAAGATAAATTGCTGATTTTACAGCACCCAATCGGCGTATGTTCTGCACATTCTATGGTCAGCAGGCTATAGTTGTTGTGGTATAGGCTGGACCGTACAGATGATCTAAGCACAAAAAGTGATAAACGGAGGCGTAGAAAATGCCAGAACCCATGGGTAAGAGTACCAGCATCTTCCAAGCTGAAATAAATGCTACGGACGGATGCATCCAACTCAATCTCGAAAGACCTTTGCAGATTTTGCAACGAGTCAAGTGAGTCTCCGGGGCATAATCTGGAATCGTGTGGTGCACTGACCCACAAAAGACTGAAATACCTGGGCAAGTACCAATTATCAGCTGAGGATATGCCAACCATGGATGCGCTTCTCATACTCAGATTCTTAAAAAAAACTGGTCTGGGGAGAGAGAGCTCTAAGGTGAATTATTCTCGCCAAGGTAAAGCTAGAGGATATGACCCTCAAACACAATTCTGATGGAATCACGATGCGAGGGGAACTCTAACGAGGGAACGATTCTCTCCGAGGCAATAGCAGGGGCACAATAGACTGTTAGCAGTGCAAGATGACATTTATCTTCGCCACGGAAGACGTAATTGGTGAAATCCGACTTATTTCGAGTTTAGAGAAAGAAATAAGCTTTTCCTTTCAAAAATCACAAAGGATTCAACTGGTCCATGGTTCACGTCGGTTTGGTGCAAAATTCCTTTCATTGGTTAATTTAATTGAATGCACATACCTACCCTCCCAGCAGAATGGAGCAGTTTATACATGAAATACGTACATACATATGTATTCATGTACTTGTATGGATACACATAAATTCATGTTCAATCTATTAAATAATTGCCTTCTAGGGTTGAAACAGAATCCTTAAACTTTTCACAATATTCATAAAAGACCCACAAATGTCCCAATGAAAACTCTCCTTTCACTCAATTTGGAATATAATACTATTCCCTCTGTGTCTGTTACAATCTTAAAGGCATATGAGCATCCCCACTTCGAATTGCATGCACATTTGACTTCTGCAAGTGTCAGAGCTGCAATAATGACATTCAACTGCCCCAAGCAATCAATCACATCCTCCCCCACACACTAGCTCACGAAATGTGTCCCTTAATAGATACATACTTATGTACATGTATGGACATCCTTGCCTCGAGTATAGACAGACCGACAACTTGTTATTGTTTTCATAACTTCATTAGTTCACTGTAATTGACGAACGAGCTAACTTACACGCCACACACACACAAGTTATGAGCACGAGTATGTAACTCGCTTCGGGCACTCAATGTACCCGGTCCGAATCTGAATTGTAACAAATACCAGGACATGAATTAATTCTGAGCAAAGGAAATGCCTCGACCACACCGAGCACACACACACACACACACTCACACACATGAAAGTACATATGTAAAAGTTAATTAAGCACTCGGTTTATCTTGTAAACAATGTCAAAGCCTTTGTTATTCTATAATCTAATTTTCAAATTTGACTTGGTATGTCCATGTGTGGTGGCTGGATTCGTTTTCGTGTTGATTGCATACGGCGATGACAGACCCTCGTATGGTGTTAGCGTGGAACTGGGGTAGAAGTGTAATTAAATGTTGGGGTCCATGCTGAAACAGTACTGTGATGAGGTTGATTGCAATCAGCCATATTATACTCTCAAGAGTTATCCTTTTGCCGACAGTAACCGGCAAATGGTAACAAATCATGAATCTCTCGTAACGTTGGCTTGGATTTAAAAAAAAAAAAAACGACTTCACAGTTTCATTTCTTTCTAAACTGAGAATTGTCATGAATACGCGAACAAGAGAGTCATCATCACCAGAAGCGTTATCCTGCTATGCTGAGTAAATTGGGAACTTGTCGCCACGTTTCCATAAAGGGAATTACGAAGTGGCCCACTACTGCTATTCTTGAAACTAATTTGATTGGATACAGAATTAGTTGCTGTAGGGTCGAACTGATCTAGTTTTCGGCCATTAGACACTCATAACCTGTGAGGGAGTTAATTTGATAACAAAACGTTTTGAAAATCATTTGGGAAGTCCGTCAACTTAAGCGGGAATCTTCTGCCAAAAACATAAGATTTTTCGTTAACTCGACCTGCGTAATCTGATTTTCATCCCGCACGAAATTCTACATCTGCATATGTGTAGATGGTACCAGAAGATTTTCATTCCATGGTCTATGACTTTACGCACAATAAAGGGCGTGTATGGTAGCAAGTTACGATTTTTTTAGTTTTGATCGACGAAGTCAAAGGTATCATACAATTGTACATATGCATGAGCCTCACCTCTAGATAAAATATTTCCTTCTTTTTCCAACTTCAAAATCTCCAAAAACAAAGACAGGACTTCTGAAAAAACTGGTCGAAATGTATTCCAAAACACTGATTGCTCTTGCCCATATACACTTTCTAAAGTCGTATATTCAACTGCCATTTTCAGTGAATAAACGTACCAATAAATGATTTCCGATACGACAAAGCATGCAGAGATGCAAATTGTGGATAAAAAGGGCCTCCATAGAAAGTATGAGAACCGGGCGAAATTATTTCTATGATGTTGCAGACCTCAAAGAAGCACTTTGATCTGAGTCTTCTATCGAGCCTTCTCAAACTTTGATTCGATATGATGTCAGTTAAGCAATTACAGCTAATATTTGGGTCTACCAATGTAAAAAAAATTCATCAAATATGAGTCAGCTTGGCACTAGACCGATCCTCCATCCGCATGTTAACGGGGTAATCACAGGACACTGCGCCATCGGAGCTACGCTCAGCAAATGGAACGCAGAATCCAACGATTTTTGCAGAAGCTGCGGTGACGAGGAGGAAGTGGAATCGATCCAACATCTGCTTTGCCACTGCCCCGCCTTGCAAGAACGACGCCTACGTACTCTAGGATCCAGGTTCTTCGCAAGCATCGCAGAGGTAGCAGTAGTCCAGATACAGGATCTCCTACACTTCTTAAAAAGCAGCAACTGGTTTCAAACGCCACAATTTAGACAGGTTTTTTCCACGGGTTATCTACCACCAACATTCAAAAAAGGGGATTCACAATGGACCATTAGGTCTCCCAGTGAACGTGATGAGTTCTATCCATCACTCACCCTACCTAACCTAACCTAACCATAAGTCAGCATTCCTTACGATCCTTTATCTACATTTGACCTCATTTTCAATTCTCTTCATTAAGCCATTTCATCTAGTTTTATTTAGTTTCACTTATTAGATCTCATTTGGATTGCGATATGAATCGACCCGATCCTACGGCTACCTCCTTGACGATGGCGTGGAGGTGGAGCCAATATGCGTTAGCTTTGTAACTTTCGCTTTCTGTAACCTCTGACTCCCTCTGGTATGTTCGATGCTGAATTTCTTCTTCAAGACGGATCGAGTTTTCTTCTCGTTCGACAGTCGAGCTCTGTAATTGGCGATGACTGGAATATGGCCCGAGTCGACATATGCCCCTCTGAAGGTGCGCATATCGAAAATGTTTTACGCTTGCCTCGCATCAATAAGATTTTGTTGTCGGTGGACAATCTGGGGAGGGCCAGGTTGCTGTGGAAACCTAGTCCTCTCTCTTATGGGAAACCTATTGCTACTTATCATCGTATTAAGAGCTGAGGCAAAATCGGAAGCCGCCATCGATGATATTTCATGGAGGACGTGCTTTCCGACTACCCCTTAAAATATTTTCTCCTTACCCATATTAGTATTAAAGTCTCCACGCATCATTATGTATAATTCCTCTAGCCACACTTAGAGGTATCCAACATAATCTGACACGGTTCTGCGTACATAATGCCTCGAGCATTGTGCGGCAATTCCTGACGATCTCAGATTTAGTGACACAAGATTCTAGCGCCTTAGCGCAGCCTACCTGTCAATGAAGATGGATATTCTTGCTGGATATTGATCCCATCTCGAGTAGTTCCGCAGATTTAAGTACAGCCAGAACCTCTGCTTGAAACACACTGCATGTGTCCGGAAGTCTCAGGGCCACCTGCAAATTGATATCTCTCGACCCCGTGCCCTCTGTGGTCTTAGAACCATTCGTGTATATTTCAATCTCGTTGTGGACAGAGACTGTCTTTCTTTGCCAATCCTCTCTAACAGGATACATTACTTCATACGGTGTGACAAAGTCTAAAGGATATCACAGCTCGCGTATGAACGGATACATTTTTAATAAAGGGTACCCCAGTATGATTTGAATCTCGAAATAGTTAACGTCAAGTTTGGACTAGTTCTACACACAATCAGGCACTTCCAGTGATCACATTGACTAGATCCTTCAAGCCACACTTGATATCATGTGAATAAGCAATTATTTGTATAAAGTACGGCAACCAAATGTGAATAATACTCCTACAAATCTAGCTCGTAAGTGCTACTCCCATCCATCATTACTGGGGAACTTTAATAATACCTTTAAAGTATCCGGCCATTTAAGGAGGTACGTATCTGTTCCCCCACAGGCCAATAAAACGGCACCACTAACAGCCACAAAGAAATCCGTAAACTGAAAATAAGAAAATGTTAGTTTGGAAAACCTTCCGCACCATTAATTCTCCTCGGAAGCATTTCTATTGCGGTTGATGGTGGCGGCCGGCGCGGGCGGTGCTCTATGGTGTGATTTGAGGGCATTCGTAGAGTAGCCACGAACATACACAAACAGACATAACATATTTTTCTCCTGCACATTCCCATGATGCTCCTTGTTCGCCTTCTTATCGCTTTTGGGTCGTTCTTTTTTTTTTTTTTGTCGGAAGATTTCCTTTTTGCCTGGTCCTTCCAGAGAGCAGTTGATAAGAGTTTTCCAAAAACCTAATGAACTGGTGATTTCTTTTGTCGATGGGATTTTTGTTAGTTAATTTGTTCGACGAAAAGTTTTTTTTTGCTTTTCTTAGAGGATTTTTTTTTGAAATATCCTGGCGGAAGAGGTTCCGTAATAAATTGGTTTCTTAGTAGATGAGCTAAGTAAGCGTCATTGGGGCGGAGAATAAAGAGCTTAATGGATGGTTCCGTCGTGTGGTGGTATTTTCAATGAATACCGATTACGCGTCATCCGAATTAGGTTAATTATCAATTTTTAACAGAACTTTTTGAAATGGTAGCGAGGTACTAAAAATCGATGTAAAATTGGTGGGATTTCCGATCAACTTGTACTTGCGGTTCTCATTACTGTTTATTAGTCTCCGGTAAAAGCAGTTTAAGGGCGTTAACTGGTGCAACTTGAATACGAGAATCGATTGAATGATGTGCGCACTTGTGTTTACCCATATGTACATAAAGGGTGTCCCATAATTCACGTAAAACGTAATTTTGATAGAAAATACAGATTTTTAATTATAAAGCTTAAATTTTTATTGATTCATCGAGTATGCAGATTGGGGTTATGTATGGAATAGCACATCGGATAAATGGCCGCCACGGCTTTGCTGGCAAGTGCGTACTCTTTTATCGAAATTTTCTGTGACCGTTTCGCATAAATGTGGCTGAATTTCATTAACACACCTCCCAATTTCCTCTTTCAAGGCGTTGGTGGTCGTGGGCTTGTTTGCATAGACCTTTGACTTCAAGAAACCCCAAAGAAAGAAGTCCAATGGCGTTAAATCGCAAGACCTGGATGGTCAATTCTGATCGCAAAAACGGCCGATTACACTATTAGGAAATGGCTCATGCAGTAATTGAATTGTTTCTCTGGCTGTATGGCATGTGGCACCGTCTTGTTGAAACCACATGTTGGTCACTTCCATATCTTGTAATTTAGGCACTAAAAACTGGGTTATCATGTCACGATAACGAACACCATTAATTGTTACTGCCTGACCAGCCGCATTTTCGAAGAAGAATGGTTCGATAATGCCTCCAGCCCAAAATCCGCACAAACACACGCGCTGTGGATGCATTTGTTTCTTAACAATTACTCGTGGGTTTTCTGATCCCAAAATGCGACAATTTTGACGATTAACGAAGCCATCAAGATGAAAATGAGCTTCATCACTGTAGATGATTTAGTTCGAAAAATCAGCATCCACTTGTTGTTGTTCCAAAATCCATTCAACGAACTCTCTCCGCACTGCATGGTCACTAGTCTTCAGTCCTTGAGTCAATTGAACTTTGTAAGCATGAAGTTCCAAGTCTTTCGTGAGAATTTGCTGTAGAGAGCCTCTCGAAATGCCCGATTATTGACTACGGTGCCGAATTGATGTTCGCGGACTCTCAGCAATACTCTCGCGACCTGCTTCTATGTTTTCTGTTTAACGACTTGTAACAGGACACCCAGAGTGTTTAACAGTTGATGGTTTTAAATCACTATGACGGCCATTTTGTACGAAAATTGCGGACTGTAGCTGACGAATCTTCATTATTTTTAAAATATTGGTCAACAATGAAAATGCGTTGTTCTTTCGTATAGCGCTCCATTTTTACTAACCCCGAAATGTCAGCTGACACATTGTTATCGTTTTTTCCGTTGGCATCACTGTCCTATTGAATGGAGCAAAATTCAAATTTAAAAAAATTCAAATTAAAAAAAAAAAGAAATTACTTTGAAGGTAAACGATTGTGGTTTAATTTAACCCTGAGCAATACTGAACGCCAATTCAAGGACCACTAATCGGATTTTGATGCCATTTATGTTGCAGTTTTGCAGTGTATATTCAAAAACTAATAAAACTGTGGTTAGTATAGAAGTAAAAACTTCAAAACTTGTCTTTGTGTCCAGTTCACACGGCTAACACGCTCCTTAGTTTGGTAGCCGTTTTTATCAAAAGTGAAACGGAATTGGTTGGGTGCGGGTTCAAAACTCTACTTTCTTACTCGACCAAATCAGGATCAATTGAACGAATGTGAATGAAATTGTTTTGGAATGAATGAATGAATTTGGGGTTTAGTCAACTGAAATCGTAAGGACCTATCGTATCTCCTTCTAGTGCTGGTTATGGCTCAACTTGATGGCGCTCACGAACTTGGGAATTCGGGTTAAATTTTAAAACTGAGAGGTCTGGCTGGTATTTGATTCAATTGTGGGCGCCGTGGCTCAAGTGGTTAGTGCGTTGAATCGCTGAGCGGGAAGTTCGACGTTCGAATCCCAGAAACACCAAAAAGTTTTTTCACGTTCCCACCTCTCGCGAATATCTGCAAACGTCCGAGAGTAATATCTGTTGAGAGAGAGCTTCTCAATTTGCCTTTCAGATATGGGTCTAAGCCGTAGGTTAGGTTAGGTAAATGGGTGCCCTTGTTGATAGCATTGTCATCGGCTCACTTAGACCACTAAGAGTCCATTGTGCCCAATATTGAAAAACCCTGGGAACCTAAATATCAATCTTCGACGGCTAAGTTAAACCACCCAGATAAATGCATGAATCTCAGGAGTTTGCTTAGCTCAATGTTACCTAACTCGTCCAGTTCTGAAAAGAAGTAACTGCCAAGAGCACGTCTTCTTTTAATGGCCAGCGCTGGACAGTCACAAAGGAGGTGACAAACGGATTCTATTTCTCCTCTTTTTCTCTGCAGCTGTTACAGTAGTCGTTGTGCGGTAATCCTAGCCGTGCTGCGTGATTTCCTATCACACAGTGTCCTGTCACGACGACAACAGCTATTCGGATATCCCTTCGACTTTCTTTTTGTCGTAGACTGGCCATAATGATTTGGCTATTCCGCATGTATCTAATCGGTACCAGCGTTTGTTGGCCTCCTCAATGGCCTTGATTTCTATCTACATTTGCAGTGTACTCAGCGGTATATTGGCCTCAGAGGAGGCCCTTGAGGAGTTCATAAGCGACCCTTCTCTGGCTAGTTCCTCCGCTTTTTCGTTACCGGAGATATCCGTGTGGCCAGGTACCCAACACAGGGTCACCTTATTGGCCGCTGAGATGTCATTCAGTCGCTTTTTACAGATTTTACGACCTTGAAGCTTATCGATGTGGACTGCAAAGCCCTAATGGCTGCTTGACTGTCGCCATAGATGCTGATATTTTCCTCATTAATCATGTCCGCAGCTTGTTTTATTGCAGCAACTTCAGCTTGAAAAACACTGCATCCGTCCTGAAGTCTAAATGAGCGAAATGTGTTTTGAGACTCACAGTATACACCGGCACCGGTACCAGCGATCGCTTTAGATCCGTCGGTGAAGATTCATTCTCGAAAGGGACTCTGCCTTTATTCCATTCCTCTCTGCTAGGAATTCTAATAGAGAATCTCCGGTTGCAGTTTGGTAGTGGGATGATGTAGTCCGTTTCCGTCCGGATTTTCGATGCATTCCATTGATTTAGAACTGAGGCATGACCAAAAGGTTTAGCTATCCATAGCCCGAATTCCCTTAGTCTTAATGCAGTTTTAGTTTCCGAATTTGCACAGTATATGTCAAGTGGAAGCAGATTTAGTATTGTTTCCAAAGCTGCTGTTGGCGTTGATCTCATGGCTCTAAGCTCCCTTCCATTTGTGTGAAAAGTATCCCACGCATAACACGAATGGTAGCGAGAGGCTAGGCTCTGGACCACATACAGTTGCTCCAAGTATTAGTATTTGTAACTTGATTCAATTGCATTTCTTCTGTCAATCATCAATCAATCTGCGCATCCCGTCACTTAACCCTTTTGAGGACTCTCGTGAAGAAGCCCGCAGATATTCTGTTAGGATAAAGTTTGTCACAGCATGGTCTTACCGTTGAATTGTTTCTAATTGCTATCATCCAGTATTTTCCGAACTGCAATAAGGAAAGAAGCAGCCAATCATTCCCCAACTCTCTATATTTGGGTATCTATGTACCTACTATATCGCACTATACATACGTAAGACACGCTTGATAAATAAATCCACAAATTTCATTTCTAATACCAACAGGTACGAGTATTTACTCTATGCTAGCGGGTACCCGGCGTGCGTTGCTGGGCAGTTGTTAAAATGCAGTTGTGGGCAAACTGCTGGACCAATGTTGACCAAACTTCACAGAAACACTCTCGATGATTGCTTGAAAATTTGGTTAAGTGGTTTCGGAGTCTATAGCATACATCCAAACATAGGTACTTAGGTACATTGAGTCTTGTATACTTATATAAAAGAATATGCGCTGCTTTTCTCTAATAGGGCCCATACACGATACGATTTGGCTATCCGCCTTTGTCTGTCCGACCGTGCTATACTTTTCCACACATTATACGATGGTTGGACAGATTTTACCACATACGTTACAATCAGTCGGACGACAACTTGGCGCCGCCTCAAAATATCAAACATTTGCTTGATATCCATCCGACCGTCGGACAGACCATCCAACTACGCCACACACGATGGGATCGGTCGGACGGACTTCAATGTCTTCAATGCTATAAGTCTACCAATATAAAAAAATAAAAAAAATAAACGTCATGTCGGAAGTTTTTTTGGACTTGTCTCACCCAAAATGCAGTTGTGGACAGACTGCCGAACCGATTGTGACTTCACAGAAACGCTCTCAGAATATTACCAACCATTGCCTAAAAATTTGAACTAAATACAAAAATATAGGTATATAGGTACATTAGTTTTTGTATATGTATATATGTAGATTCCATAAAATTTATAATTATAAAGCTTTTTTTTTATTGTTTATTTCATTATTCTAGTGTCAGCAATGAGTAGAAAACGAACATACACACGGGTGCATTATGTATCTTTTAGAATGTGTCAGAATTATTGGAATTTACCGAACACACTAAGTATTTATACTATGTATTCTGAATTATCTGTGTTGTAGTCAACAAATAAGCCTCATATTGCTGTTATAATATCTAACATAGCTTATGCATAACTTAGGCTTGGACGAATTGTTAACACTGGCATACCTACAATAGACGAGAAAAGATTATTAAAAATTTATGAACTGGAACATTTGGTGAGAGCGCAGGGTGTATCTACCTCTGTGTACGTGTATTCTGCACGAATCTGAAGGAAGACAAACTTACATACATATACAGATACAATATCATCCTTATTGTTGCGTACGTGATGTGGATAAATATGAGTTTGTCAGCTGTGGACATCTGCCCCATGAATCATTTCTCATATTTACTTAGATTTTTTTTTTTTATTTTTTTCTACGAAGAAGATTACGTCCTTCTGACACTGGAAGGCATTTTCATTTAGTTAAGGTGATATCAATAGGTATATTCAGACACGGAAAAACTTTCTTTGAAAGATAAACAGTAAACGAGCGTAAGAAAAAGTGTCAAATTTATTTCATTAAAGTCTTTTTCAACGTTGACACTATGACATTCCATGTAGAGTCTATACCTACCTACCTATGTACATTTTGGAAAGTTTTCATTGAGAAACTTTTTGCTGAGATATTGGGAAAAAAATATTTTTGCTTTGACCTGAATATTAATGGGTGTTCATTTATTTAGCTTTTGTTATTCGTGTGTTTGTGGAGAGTTCTATCCAAAAATATCCAAAAATAGAAACGCTAAGGTTATCGTCTCAACTAAGGATCTGAGCCTTACCGCTTCTTCTGATTTTGTTGTGATGACTACCAGAACTCGAGCAATCAATGTAATGGAAACCGTAACATGACGAAGAATCACGCAAAACGATATAAGGGGTTAGAGATACAAAAAAGCAGACAGTTAGGAGCTTCGGAAGTCCACGCGTTCTCCCATCGAAATTGATCAAATATCTTCATAGGAAAGTTCAAAACATGCATGTAGTGCGTAACTTGGTAGGTAGAATCTTCAAGGACGCTTGGGTCTCCGACAATCTACTAAAAATTTACATAATTAAGGAAAACAACCATTAAGCGAAATAGGTCTGCAAACAGAGGGAGAATTGAATGGGCAATTAGCTCCTTTCAGCCTTTCAAGTCACCAGGTGTGGATGGGATCACACCACCCTTATTGCAAAGGGGGCAAGAGCAACTACTACCACACCTAGTCAGAATAATGAAAAGTAGTTTCGCACTGGGTTATATACCAAACCAGTGGAGGCGGGCGAAAGTTGTGTTCATACCAAAAATGGAGAAGAAAGACCCAGCACAGCCGAAGTCTTACAGACCAATCAGCCTAACATCGTTCCTTCTCAAAACAATGGAGAAAGCTGTGGATAATCACTTAAGGGAGGATGTTCTTAGCGCATCCCCACTTCATCATCGTCAGCATGCATACAGATCGGGCAGATCTACAGAGCCCGCTCTCTGTCAGCCGACGGAAATTATTCAAAGAGCTCTAGAAACAAAAGAGACAGTAATCTGCGCCTTCCTAGACTATTAAGGAGCCCTGGATAGGAAAGGAGTATGCAGAACAGTATCTAAGTGGATGTATGAGGTACTGAGAATAAGATCAGCAGAAACTCAAACATCAAGAGAAGTTATCAAGGTCAACACGACAAGGAGATGTCCGCAAGGAGGAGTGCTTTCTCCTCTAATGTGGGGCCTTGTTGTGGACGAACTACTTGAAAAGCTAACAAACCTCGGAATCAACTGTCAAGCTTATGCTGATAACATTGTACTGATTGCCAGAGGAAAGTTTGAAGAGACCCTATTTGATATTATACAAAGGGGCCTAAAAGCAACTCAAGAATCATCCAACATTCTAAGATGGATGTATATCGCCATTGTGAGGCCAACGATCACATATGGGGCGATAGCTTGGGCAAAACGAACCAGTCTGGTCAAAACGAGGGAAAGACTCACTAAACTGCAAAGACTTGCGTGCCTCTGTATCACTGGGGCCATGAGAACATGTCCAACTGCTGCCATGGAAGTACTCTTAGAGCTGACTCCGCTCCATCTCGTAGTGGAGCAAAGTGAAAAGCGAACGATCTTAAGGATGACAAAGGAAGGTATTGGAAGGGAGAAATGTGTCAGCTCGAAAGTATATGACGCACTTCTTAAAAAACTTCCCCTTCTGGCAATCCCTAGGGATGACAGTATTAAAAAAATGAACTTTTGGGAAAAACTTTCGCACCAAGTTAAGTAACAAGAAAGAATGGAGCCATGAATCCATATATGGA
Organism: Blera fallax; assembly: GCA_946965025.1. Classification (NCBI taxonomy): domain Eukaryota; kingdom Metazoa; phylum Arthropoda; class Insecta; order Diptera; family Syrphidae; genus Blera; species Blera fallax. Next base: position 44,669,005 of record OX337244.1, on the reverse strand, counting down.
CTGAGTAACCACGCGATAAAGTGGTACACAGACGGCTCGAGAACTGAGGAAGGGACAGGGGCAGGAGTGTTTGGACCAAGAACGAAACCCTCAGAAACCAAGGGTAAGGGTAACAGCATCTTATAAGCTGAAATAAATTCTATAGACAGATGCATCCAACTCAATATCGAAAGTGAATATAGAAACGGTGACATAGCAATACTGTCCGACAGTCAAGCAGCTATCAAAGCACTCGATTCCTATGTCCTTAAGTAGAGACCTGTTGGGAATGCTTAAACAAACTTAATGAATTAGGCAGAAACAATAAAGTAACAATTTGCTGGGTACCCGGTCATGTCGGGATAAAAAGGCGATAAAATAGCAGACTCACTGGCAAGACAAGGAGCTGCAGAACCCTTCATTGGCCCTAACCCATTCTGCGAAATAGGGGAACATACCATCCGCGAGGAATTCAGGAAAATGGAAAAAGAAGACAGAGCGAGAACCTGGAACAACACTATAGGCCTGAGGCAAGGTAAGAAACTACTCTGACACTATAACCGGAAAAGATTTGAAGCCTGCATATGCCTTAGCAGCAACAACCTACGAATCCTGACAGTCTTCCTAACGGAAGCACACTCAGAGAGCATTTGAGGAACCAACGAATAACAAATGAAGTGCTTTGCAGATTTTGCAATGAGTCAAGTGAGTCTCCGGGGCATAATCTGGAATCGTCTGGGGCACTGACCCACAAACGACTGAAATACCTGGGCAAGTACCAATTATCAGCTGAGGATATGCCAACCATGGACCCGCTTCTCATACTCAGATTCTTAAAAGAAACTGGTCTGGAGAAAGAGCTCTAAGGTGAATTATTCTCGCCAAGGCAAAGCTAGAGGATATGACTCTCAAACACAATTCTGATGGAATCACGATGCGAGGGGAACTCTAACGAGCGAACGAACCTCTCCAAGGCAATAGCAGGGGGCACAATAGACAATTACGTCGCAGTGCAAGACGACCCTACACAAATAATAATAGGTCTGCAAACAGTCGAAAGTGTACCGCTAAACGGGGTTGACGGGCCAAGTCAGGCGTGATAGCTGAATGAAATTATTTTTCATAAATAATTGCAATGGGTACTCTCTTTTATAAAGCACCATTCAATATTCAAATACTGACCGGTGTAGTTTTAATGGAATTAAAAAAATAAAACAAAATGAAAAAGAAGCGAGCACAAGAGAATACCCCAATTTGACTTTATGTATAAGAAACCTCTTAGACCACGTGAATCCTCGCCCAGACCTCACCTCCTAACTAGACTCCTAAATGTGGACCAATAACATGCGAAGTGCACCAAGTATCTATATCTTCATCTGCAAGAAAAAAATATCATGAACTACAATATGCCGAGATCATCCTAAACCTCAGAAAAGAAACTGTCGGTAAGCTGGAGGCCCATTTAGACCTTAAAGATTTGTCAATAAGCAGAACACTTTTTCCACGTCATGTTTATGTTTCGATATTTAAAAGAATCAGTCACAACGAGTGGCTTTCAAATTCTACCCTGTTATGCCTTTGAGTCTCTTTGGGTCTTGCTTTGTTAGCATCAATTTTAAAGGCTTATTCCACAAATTTGTTACCATAAGTGAGAAATTTGACCTGTTTTGTTATATTTAATCTAACTCCGTAGTCGAAGTTTCGTTAGATTCAAGATCTTCGTCTATATCTTCTTTGTTCTAGCCCCGTCATATCCATTTCACTTGGAAAGTGTTACAGATTTATAAGATTATTTCAGGGACACCTTGCATGTCGAACTGCAGAACCGGGCTCTATAAATTTACTTTAACATAAGATGCACATTCTGATGAGAACTTCAGAGCAAGAAAAAAAAAGTTAACTGTCATCAGAGTGATAACACTGCAAACGATTATAATTTTTTCTGAAGATTTCTTAAACTGTTATCAACTGAAAACAGTATCGTCAGAACATGTACTTTTCAAATTGATTTGCTGTCAGAACATACAGCCATGGACAAATTTATTAGGCACTCTGTTTTTTTTTTATTATTTTCCCTACTGCTTGCAAATACATTCTTCTATACTTGGTTGCCTGTTGTTACTGTAGAATGTCAAAATGGTAGATTTTTACAATCCGTTATAATTCTTTTCAAGAAAAATCATTTTTGCTTAAAAATGCATCACTTCGTGTGGTGCCTTCGACTGGTGTAGACAGCTTTTGCGACGTTTTTATGTTGTGAATTTTGGTGTTTTGCTTGAAATTGACTGAAGGCAATACAAATACCTAAGAAAATGCAAAAAAAAAAAGGGAATTAAGTGAAGCCAAACGCACGAAAATTGTAGAAGTACAATGTCAGAGTATAAAGTTTTCCTAAAGGCAGGGCGTAAGCGCCATAATATCTGCCAGAGTTCTACTTCGATGAGCAGGGCTAAAGAGCCAGAATGAGAAACACATTTTAAAGTTAAGTTGAATCTAATTTTATTCTTCAAAAATCGATCTTTATATACTGTTTGTTCCCTCAGCATTCCCAATGCATATCGACAGAAAGTGGGTCGCATGCCATCATATTTCGGCATTGAGTCAGTCACTTCTCAGGTGGCAAGTTAATAGGTATTGTGCACTGTGACATTATACACCATCTATCGAAACACTTGGGCAGCGAACACTATAATGCTTATGTTCAAATTCTTTCTGCCCGTATTCTTTTGGCGTGTGCCGTCACTGTGGGTACACTACAAAATACTTAATTTGCACTCTATGGGCATTTCTCAAGTCCAGATAGCAAAGCATGTGAAGTGCTCGCGCTGGGCTGTGCAAACCGCAATCAAAAAAGTGCTGCGAGACACAAGGAGTAAAAACTAAGTCAGGGAGACGAAAAAAACGCAAAAGCACAACCAGAGAAGACCGCCTTATCGAAAAGGAAGCTTTGAGGAATCGTCGACAGACAGCTTTCGACATACCGGCTAGGCTAAGAAGTCAGAAGCCGATGAATCTAATATTGAAGTAAGTTCAATGCACGATAGCAGTGAATATTAAATCATAATCTTGCCTGGAAACATAAAGAAAAGAGAAATTTGCACTCTCAATTTAACAGAGTTTTTGCTTGCTTCTAGGGAAGCTTACAATTCCGAATGTCTGGTTCCTACTGTAATACACGGTGGGGGCAGTTTGATTATTTGAGGTTGTATGTATGACGTCCGGCGCGGTGGGAACTCCGTTTATTTGTCGGGGACGTATGAACTCCGGGACCTATATTCAGTTGCTGGAACAAACTCTAAAGCCTTCTACTGCAAAATTATTTGGAATAACTGCGAGCAAAAGCAAGGTTCGATTCCAGCAAAATGGGGTTAAAGTCTTGGAGTGGCCCGCTCAGAGCCATGACCTTAACTCAATTGAGCATTTTCGGGCCGATCTGAAGAAAAACATCCGTCCCTACAAGTGCCGATCCATACAAGTACAAGTACAAGTCATTCGGTATGCAAACGGTTGGTGGATAGCTTACCCCGCAGAGTTCAAGATGTTATCAAAAACAAGGGTAGACTGACGAAATACCGAAAGTCGAATTTTCATGGGAGATCAAAATTAGTTCGAGTTAAAGGCATTTTTGAAAAAAACCGAGTTACAGGGAGGGATTAACATACATATATTTTTTTTGAAGGGAAAGCAAAAAAAAGGTCGAAAAATACGACTTAGAGGAAAATTCGAGTAAGAGGGATTCGACTATGTCTAAACTAATACTACTCATTAACCAAAAATATAAGTAAGAGTTTGAATCATTGCATTTGTTTTAAATGGTTTTCAAATATAAGTGAAAATTCAGGGGTGCCTAATAATTTTGTCCATGGCTGTTCATACATACACACATAACCAATGGTTCTGCATCATGTTTTATTCTAGAAAAATTACATAATTTTCTTTCCAAGTTCTGCAATCGGACATTAACTTCTTTCTCTCCCTATTCCTTATAATGTTCCTCTTCTGTAAACGTAATAAATCATTAAGTAGCGGATTGCCTTCTTCTTTTGAATCACCCTGTGGGTACTTTATATACATATGGCTGTGTGTATCACGTGACATGATAAGTTGAGTAAATATAAAAAAGTGTTTTGTGACCAAGTAGAAAACAGATAACTCATCTCAATTGAAAATAAATAAGTTTTTCTCGCGCATTTTCTATACCACTGAATGAAACCACTCTATATTCATCCCATTCAAAGGAAATATCCATAAAACAGGGAATCCCACACGTACATAACACTCTTTGAAGTTCGATAAGACGATATGTGTTCTAAGGGAATTCCCTGTCTAAAATTTCAATTGCCATGGATATGAAACAGATTTTATAGAATTTGCCTGCAAATATGTACTCGCACGTTACGTACATATATATGAATAATATTATATAAGCGATGTATACGTGGAGGTAGCAGCATATGCGAATTCTGAGCTGAGATTATGTATCAGAGTATTGACATTCAAGGATCTTATAACTTTATTTCAGTGAGAAAACAGTTAAGAAAACAGTTTTACTAACTACCTCACTACTATCGGGGATTAAAGTATTCGAATCAAACGTCATAACTCATTGTAATCTAACAAAACAACAACGGTGTGAGATACAACATTGATTCTGTGGATTAGCACATCATTTAAATGGCCGCCTCGGCGTCGCTGGTAGTGCTTCAAGCCGTTGTTGGTCCTATTTTTCTGACTCGGTCCAATAAGTACGGTGTTATTCCAGCAATAACGTCTCGAATGTTGGCCTCGAGCTCGTCCAAAGTGGTTGGCTTGTTAGCGTAGACTATGGACTTGACTTAGCTTCAGAGAAAATAATCGAGTGGTGTCAAGTTGCTTGATGGCGGCAGCCATTTGATGTACGCTCGCCACGAAATGACCCAGTCGCCAAATTTCTCCTTCACAACTTCGAGAGTTGCGTCGCTTGTATGGCATGTAGCGCCGTCTTCTTGGAACCACAGCTCGGATATATCGATGTTGTCGAGCTCTGGCTACAGAAAGTTGATTAACAGCGCTCTATACCTGAGACTGTTGACGGTAGCGGTATCTTCTTCCTCATTTCGAAAGAAATAAGGTCCGATGATGCCGCCATACCATAAACCGCACCGAACAGTCAATCTTTGTGGACCAATCTCTGTCTGGTTGGTGGCTTAAGGTCCAAAAGAGTGTACTCACGCTCAAACTTTTCCATGGTGCTGCACACTGAAGCCATGATGACGACCGTCCTCACGACGAAATTCACGTTGCGTATTGACAACTGAGCCGCACGTTCGGCAAGCGTGAAACGGTGCATGATGAAATGGCAAACCTTAATGAATACTTTGACAGCTGCTGAAACATAACAAATGGGAAAAGTACCATTGCTATCTGGTCACCCTTAACATAATTTCCTTATTCCGAATCAGTTTTAAAAAGCAAGGCAAAATCAAAAAATTGGTCTGGGTGCGACCCGCAAGGTCCACACGACTAACTTCCCAGTGACTCAATAACTAATGCCAATAATTGCTTCCAATACCAAGTTGGAAGATAAAGATACCATCTTGACGTTTCACGATTCAATCGAGTTCTTAATTTTTCGATAGAATAAATAATTACCCTAGCGATAAATAAATATGATTCCTAAACAATACGGCATTTCAAGATGATAGAAACTACCACAAAATTTTCCACTTGTTGAAACTTTCAAATTTTAACAGACCCTGACATTTCCGTTTGTACGGATATATCAAGGGTATATTTTTTCTTTATTTTTATAGGTTTACTTTATCATCGAGGAAGCACCAGCACTGCTACGAAGAAGGATAGAAAATTGGTTGTACGTAAAAGTTGAGAACAGATTTGAAATAATATTTTCATTTTCGTCGCTAAACAATTATTCATGTACTAATGTTGTTATTTGATTTTAATAAGTCTTCTATTTATGTCAATGAACTTTGAAATATTATTTTCACATGATCAAGATCTTTGCGCATACGAATAGGTTTAAGGAAGCTCAATCCCAAGCACTAATGGCCTACACATAAACACTTGCTTCTACAATTACTACTATGTTTGACGAACAATGAAATTTTGTTCTTCACGTTATCAAGAAACCATCAACTTGGAGATATCTCATCAATACCACTCATCAACTAAGAATGCTGAAGTAACATTTCTTTACTTAAAAGTAACTAAACAAAAATATTGATAACAGACTACGCAGCTGACAGCACAATACAATTTACTTTCTTCATGAATTGTTCAAGACTGACATCACAAAACTACTGCTTTTCACCATGAACCTTTCAAAAATCATCAGTAGGAGATTATTAACCATATCCTCAAGAGTTTTATCATCTTCAACAAACATTTCCATATTGGCTTGTCACAAAAAAATAATAACTAGCAGAAATTGATGAAGCTCTCATAACATCAATCAGCCCATACACAACATATGCAATTAAATCGGATTTAAAATGGAAGAAATCGACTTTACATAAGACTTATCAAAATATGAAATAGCAATATTTTTTCATAAATACTATTTATATGTACTTATAGAAATGAAAAAAAGCATTGTTTCATCGAAAATATCTTTTACGGTTAATAACTTCTACTTACAACCATGTTCCACGTCATAATTTATTTTTTAAATGTTAAATGTACATCATACTATTATTACCTTCAAATGTTTTCTCAAACATAATATTCTTGTATTAATTGCATATTAATAAAGCAACCTTGAATTGCAAAAAGATTGTTGATTTTTCACATCCCATTTTTTATTATTATTATTGTTATCAACGTCATTTTTTTTATTATATAACTAATTGTTACGAGTTGGCTAATTCAAAATCTCAATATTCTCCTGGCCTGATAACATAAATTTAAAATTCTACACATTCATCTAGTTTTTGTTCATAAGAATTTTTTTTTAATAATATTTTTTTTAAAATAATTGCTACGACATTCATAAAAATTTTGCTAAAACATATATTTATAATATTAAAAAAAATCACTACGAAGGTATTTAGAATCTGCACGAATGAATAGCACAAATCATCAATCAATTCAGCTAGTTTGCCTTTATTTTAGTTATTTAATTACTAACAAAAAACTACTGGACCGATTTTTCTGGAAACTTAATCAGTTCTTAGTTACGTAATTACGCGTCAAATGAACCCGATCCCATGTCCATATCATCTTTGGTTCTCGAGATAATCGACACGAAAGATAATTCCGAACGCACATACGCACATACGCACATACGAACATACGCACATACGAACATACGAACATACGTACATACACACACACAGACATCTCTGTAAAAACGTTGGATTTGGATTCAGGTGACCTTAAAACGTGAAGATATGTCAAAATTCGCGATTCACAAAATCGGCCCCATTACAACAACTTCTCATTGGGAAGTTAATAAAAAGCAACATCAAGAGAAAAATTGATTTTTGAATCTCATGCTGATTATGAGTTGTATTTCTAATTATCAGCAGGCTTCTCAGAACCATCAATCAGTAGACAAGAAATTTGGGTTTCCATATCAGGAGTTGAGAGTTTTTAATTTTTATCGAAATGGAAATAGAATCCATTTCCTATGGTCAGTCCAAACTTTACATTATTCCAAGGTGTTTCCTACGAAGAAATGAGAAATAAAAAAAAAATTAGAAATATAAATAATTAAGGATCCCATATGTATGTATGTACGTATGTATGTACAAGGTGGCGCAAAATTAATCATCCAATTTTGTTTTTGAATTACATTTTACTAAATAAAAAAGAATGATTTTGAGTGATGGAAATATTTATTTGGACCTTTAAAATTTTTTCTGTTAAGTGCAAAAGATGATATCCGCCAAGTGGCTGCCGCCAGTGTTGATACACATTTGTGCCTTTCTGACTTTCCGCAAGATTTCTGGTGATAACTGTTCGCATTCCTGTCGAATGTTCTCCTTAAGGGCTGCGATTGTCTGAGGCTTGTTGGCATAAACCCGCGACTTAAAGTAATCCAAAGAAAGAAGTATGGGATGGTTAACGGGAGGTTACGCGACCAGGAAACGCTTCCTTCACAATATCCATTGTGGCTCGTGCTGTGTGTGCGGCTGCACCGTCTTGTTGAAACCACATGTTCACCAAGCCCCGCTCATCCAATTCCGGCAGTAAAAAGTCGTTTACCGTGGCCCTGTAGCGTTCGCCAGTAACAGTGACCGTATTGGCGATGGCGTCCTCAAAAAAATACGGCCCAATCACTCCTCCCCCGTGAGCGCCGCACCACACAGTGGCTTTAAGTGGAAATGCGCCTCGTTGTCATTATGATTTTCGACAGAAAATCGTCGTCTTCGTGGTTGAGATTGAGGATGGCTTGACAGTAATTCACACGCGACTGACGGTCAGGAGGCATTAACTGATGCACTGTTTGCACGTTGTACGGGAACATGCGTAAGTCATTCACTAAAATTCGCTGTAGGGTCCGTCTGGTGATGCCCTCAACCAGTCTGGTTGAGGTTTCTTCGTTCTCAGCGACATCGGTAGCCACAGCCGCGATATTCTCGGCCGAACGACCAGTCCGGTGGCGGCCACGTCCTGCATGGTCTCCTGTGGTTTCAGTCTGTTCGAGTCGAGTAGCTAAGCGCCGGAATGTTTGCCCAGTTGGCGCAGCACGATCAGAAAATCGACGTCGAAACTCACGCTGCGCTAACACCACCGACCGATTATTGGTCAAAAAATCGACACAATTATTCCAGGCTGTTGCGGAGTATAGCGCTCCATTGCTTGTCTGTTTGTATACTGCAGCTGTCTAGTTCACAAATGTCAAATATGATTGACGTACGACGCCATTTGCAAGAATTATAACATCTTCCGATAGGACGATTAATTTTGCGCCACCTTATACATATGTAAGTGCCTTCGTATTAAGTCATATATTATTGCAACCCTGCTTGAGCTTGCTTCTTTCTTTTTCTGCTGCAACGATTCGATTGAAAAGACTATATCAATATAGCAATTGTAGTGCTGCTTATTTATGATCATTTCTCGCATTTCTATCTCAATTACCGTGCAGCGTTATTATGTCATGAATTAAAAGCAACATATCCTTTCGACTAGAAGCATATAAGGGTGCTATTCACACACATACACACATCCGTAGACCTCACATCTCTTTTTATGTTCATCGACCTTTCCGCACACTGCTGCACTTAAGCCCATAACAATGTAGAAAATTGTTTCCTATATCTCTTTAACACATCGAGGGAGAAACTATTGGATTTTATAGTTTTCCGCTTTAATACGTTCCGTTCCCTTTTGAAATGGATTTATATTGCTTTTGCTTCAGCTCCAAGCCAATTTTAGTGGTCAGAAAAGAATGGATGCTGTGGGTAAGCATTTTTATGTACCGGGACGAGACAGGTTTTGGGGTTTTTTTTTTTTTTTTTCTCTTGTGGTAACAATGGGAATTGGCAATTAAATAGCAATTTAGTTTTTATTCAACCAAAAATGTGCGGGCTGCTTAAGTAGATACGAGTAGATAGATAGAACGCGTCAGTGTAGATAACCAGAAAAAGGGATTTGGAAAATTGATATAAAATTGAAAATTACTATAAAACTTTCCAGCAAATATTTACAGAGGTTTTCTATCGATAAGCTCTTGAGACAGCGGTGTATATTAATTTTTCAACAATTTTGAAACTCCAAGGAAGTTTGTTCACACACATTATTCCCTATAAAACCACCTCTAAAGCAGGAAAGCATAATTAAAATTTTCAAATTAGTTTTTTTCGTGTTATTATGGTGCTGACTGTCGCAAAGAAATTGCCGGAAATTTCATTTCACTGCCAAAAGTGGTTGCTTAAAGAAATTTAAGCATAAAGTTGGCTAAGAAATTGTGCTCGGGAGATGCCTAGGGATGTGTATGCAAGTTTCGCCGTCTATCTTTTATGCAATGCAGCCCCCACATACTTGTGTGCACATTTGCAACAGCTTACAATCCCCAACATGCATACATATACACTGGCTGAGGTTGAGAAGGGGAAGAAGCACATGCAACTGCCGGATATGTTTTAAAGTAATTCATGCTACCCTGGGGGTAAAATAAAACTCACAGTAAAAGTTTCTTTTGCAAGTTTTGCACCGGAAATTGCTTCGTCTGACTTGAGGGAAATGCGAGCAGCTAGAGTGAGGAAGAGCGAAGAGTTTTCTTAGAAACACTGTCATTCTTCTGCAACGTTAAGTAGCACTATTATTTTATTGCAATTTATTTTCCATTTCACTGTGATGAGATAGGGACTTTTTCAAACTGTTAATTATCTGCGAATGGTAATGGGTGATAATGGGTGGAATATATTAAAAGTTCCCCGAGTTGTTTTCTTTAAATTGACAATCAGGAATTAACTCATGTATTTACTGTAAATATGTACATAAAAAGCGTGAAATTTGTATCATCAAAGTCCAGTGGCTCATAGGAGGAAGGTGGCATGACCCGTAGGTATTTTGATACAATCATCTCTAATACTGTCATACTCGGTGTTCAAATCAGTAAACAACTAGTTTTTAAGACCGCACATGAAAACACGTATAACGCCGCACAGAACAAAGGAAACTTGTATCTTATTTCTGGACATTTTATTCATTATGCAGTTTATATTAATTATTTTCATTCAACTCATTTTTTTATTTATTTAATGGTTGGTACTGAAATAGAGCTAGAGAACTATATTGAGAACTAAGTAAACCCAACAAAGCCCGAAGCGAGATCCAAGGCCTTAAGTGAGTCAAACAAAAGATCGTCCCCTCTAAAAGATTGTGCAACAACAAGAAGAAGCCTTCCTTTAAAAAACAAGGACCGACATGTTTATGCAAAGAGGTAGGAAAACCTTTTTTACTCTGATGGAAGTCGTCATCACTGCAAAAAAAACGGAAAATGATCAATGAATTTCGAGGATGTGGAGATGAAGGAATTAGTGAGGACACGACCCACTCTCTCTGTCACTGTCCAGCGAATTCAGTAAAGGTCTCTCGTTTAATTTTTTTTATAACTAGCGCGCACCAAAGGGGATACGAATACCCTTATGGTGATTTTTGAAGACACGGACATTAGAAAAAGGGGGGAAAGGAACAGAGGAGTTACCGGTGCACCTTGGCTTTGAATGTTTGAATGTTTTAACGATGAGGAAACACAGAGCCTGGAAGATCATTCCACATACATACGTGCCGTCCGGCTTATGAACGCATCCCTGTACTCGACATTACGTCCGAAGTTGGGCTTGAGGGTGAACTGATGTGCAATCGAGGCGTGACGCGTATTGCGGGTGAAATTTTGAAGGAGAGAAATGCAAGAGGCTATTTGGTTGGAATATTTTTTGTGGTATAAGCTATAAAAAAGGGAACGACAAGAGACATTCCTGCGATGTTCTAGGTAGACTGTGGAGCTAACAATGTCTCTATCACCTATTCGTTTTATCGCGCAGTTCTGGACACTATTTAGAATGTGCAAAACAGTATTAGGTGCACCAAACCAGATGTGAGTGTTGTATTTCATTTTTAGGCGGATGAATGCCTTATATATTGAGGCCAGATCAGACGGGGTGAAATATTTCTTGCACCGCTTAAGGAATCCTAGATATTTTGCAGCATTTTTGGCGACCTCAAATATGTAATCGTCCCTTCGAAGATGGTTGTTACTACACATACCGAGAATGGCAAGTCTTTCGGTTTTAGCTATGCAAATACCATTCTGGGATAATGGTTAAGGGTCTTGATTCCGTTTGAGAGACAGCAGACAGCACTGCGTCTTGGATGCATTAAACTCTTTTCTGTTGGTTGAACCCCATTTGACTATGCGGTCAAGGTCGGAATTTAATGAGTTTAACATACGTTGCCGTTCCTTTTCTACGGCCGAAGAGCAGGTACGTGAGTTAGGGAACGAATATGAATAACTGAGGATACTGTCATCAGCGAAAGAATGGATTGGATTAGAGGTTGCAGACAAGAGATCATTTATAAAAGAAAGAGAGTCGGAGACAAAACTGAGCCCTGGGGGATACCATCATTTTAAGCCTTGTATTGAACGCCCCCGGTAATTTCCAATCCATTGAAGAAGAGACTCATCGTTACCATATGCACGCATTTTCGAAAAAAGAGGGTGATGCCAAACCCTGTCCAATGCCTTTGAAATATCAAGGGGAACCATCTTTGTTTCGCCGAAGTGATGGAGAGATTGGTTCCACTTCCCGGTGAGGTATGCCATTAAATCTCCAGCGGACCTGCTGTAAGCATCGAAGTCCCAGATTTAAAAAATAATTGACAAGCATATTCGAATACTTTTGTATTTAAATCGATTAAATTGTCTTTCACATGCGGTCACGCACGTGCCCTTGTCGTATCAAGTCGTACTCTTGCACCCCTTCTCTGGTACTAGAAAACAAACAACTTCATTAATACGAAATCAGATATCAAGCACTAATGGCTAATTACAATACTCAATGATTAGATCGAATGAATTCTCTATTAGTTTCCCCCCTCCACCCTGGCTTGCACCCATAATTCCGGGTACGTGTGCGTAGGAAGCAAACTCACTTCAGTTCAATGCCGGAACGGAAAAAACTTTTGATACCCACTTAACATGTTATTATAACGGGAAATTCTCCGAATCAAAGTTTCCAGCCAACAATATGAAACGGCATACAGAAACACAAACAGACAAAAAAAACAAGTAATAACACCGAAGAAGAAAAAAGAGAATTGCAAAGAAAGGAAGCAACTCATGCAAAATATTCGGGGCATCTTACTCGTAGTTCTTCTTCTATGACTTTCCGAACTTTTCGTTAAGGCTCTTAGTGTGCTCTCCTATCTAATTCCAATGAAAGCAAAACTTCCTTGTTTTTGTTGACTTTAAGGATGTATTGGAGGGAGAACAACGCGCACCTCGTCCGCTGCTGCGATTTTGATGGGAAATATTGATATTGTTATCGTTTTAATGTACAGGAATATTCATGATACTCGTACACAAGTGTGTATATTTTCTGTAAACTCAAGAGAAAAGAAGTCTGCTTATATGCATTTCAAAATGCATGCATATGTACATACACTCAAGCTTTAATTGTAGATATGTACAGGGTGGACCAAAAGTCTCTTTCCTATGTAAAAAATTAATAACTGGGGAGGGGGCTGGGGAGATTTAGGATGGAACACTACACGATCGCACAGCGAACAAAAATTGTTAAATTATTTTTTGGAAAATAGCCAGTCAAGAATTTATACTTAACGTGCCTACCGGCAATTTTATGGCGTTAGAAATGTTCCAACAGCACCCACTATTCGTGCTGTGGTGGTCAAATTTGAGCAATATGGGAACGTTGGAGATGTGAGGCGTTCGGGCAGGTCTCGTTTTGGACGATCGATCGAAAACATCCAGGTCGTTAGGGAAAGTGTTGCAACCGATCCTGAAACATCGACACGTCGATTTTCAACACAGTTAGGCATACCGCGTAGCACGATTCATCGGATTTTGAGGAAAGATCTGCACCTATACCCCTACAAGATCCAGTTGGTCCAACAGCTCAATCCTGCAGAACTGTCCTAAATATCGCCGAGAATGACGAAGAATATTTCGAAAATTTTATGATGACCGACGAGGCACATTTTCATCTGAGCGGGTTTGTGAACAAGCAAAATTGCAGATTTTGGGGCACAGAATCCTAAAAACTCCATCAACCTCCCTTACACTCACTGCGTGTTACTGTTTGGTGTGGAATAACCTCGCGTAAGATTTATGGGCCATATATGCGGACTCATTAGCTTCAAAGCAATTCAAAGGACTATATATGTAAACCTTAAAAAAATATGTATGTGTGTATGCATCATCAAATCGCCTTTAATGTGTTGAGTTTCAATTGAAAATTTAATTTGATATTTTGCCAAAAAACCCCATTACCCAAGTTGAGGAGGGTAACTTCATGCCCTTAAACATCTCATTCGTTTCGTGGAAGCCCAGTGACTTCACTTAACATATAATTACTCAAAGTAAAATCAAACTTTTTGAAGAATCCTCCTCCGTACTACGTCAATCCCAATCCCAATCCCATCTCCAATCCTTTTGACTTCAGTTTAAAACTCTCTAAGCTATTTGTCTACAAGAGTTTGCAGAAGTTTGCCTAACCCATTGGTTTTTCTTTTATTTTATTTTTTTTAACTTCCTTGTGTGCTGAACAAAGATTTCCGAAGCAGTACGGCAAGCAGCGACAAGAGACTGAAAGTGGGATCCAAAAAATGTAAAAAAATAAAAATAAATAAATGAAGCAACGTCAAAGCTGGAGCGGAGACGGCTGGCTCATCTCCATGCATCTCCCCCGCGCAGTGAACATTCAGTGCCGAAGACGACAGTAATTAAAATTTTAAACGCCTAAATGAGCTTCACATTATTTACCCTACACAAATCCTTAAAATACATAATGAATTACAGAAAAATACAACCTTAAGACGATGGATTGGCTGTTCTTTAATTATGAATATAGAAGCAGCAGGACCGCACACTCAAACGTTTCTGCTCTTATTGTTGGGTCCTTCGGGAAGTGATTGTGTTATGCTTACGGTACTGAGAGCTCATGACGGGAAAAAGAGTTTTATTTTGATATGTCGATGAGAGCGACTGTCGAATTCGGTCGTTTTGTTGACTACTACGGTACGCTTGAGGTCATTAAATACGGGGTTCTTACCTCTTCCATAGCTCCATCCTTCGTTATAATCAAGAAAATCCATTTTTGGCGACTTGACGACGACGAATAGATCAGCTTTCTGTGAAATTAGAGAGGTCCTGGCAAGCGTTATCCACACTCGCTGTGTTCGCCGCGACTTAAGGCGAAATCATTTGTTTTTCCACAAAAACAATTAACTTCCGGCGTGTTTTGGGGTTGTTTCAATCAATTAATTTTGCCATGAGGAATTTGCCTGGTATTTTCATATCAGAAATTTATTTGTTAACTGTAAACTACAAAGTTTTATTTATTTTGGGTGTTCTTAGTTCCAAGAGAATTCTCTTGAGCTATGGTTGTGATTTGGTTGGAAATTTTATGAAAATATCCCACAATGGCATTTTAGTATGCAAGTGAAGTTACTGGGGAGGGGGGAGTGGTATTGTTGAAATGTCTTCTGGGTTCGGCATCAAGAGGGACTGACAAAATTTTCGCTGCGGTGGATGCTAAAAATATCTTCTGTTGGAAAGGTGCAAATATTTGGCGAAAACAACTTATGTACTGCTTGGAGACAAGTCGAAAAAAACTCCCGACATGACGTTTATTTTTTTTAATTTTTTAATGAAAATTCAAAGTTCTGTTCGTTTTAACAAATGTTCAAGCTGAAAAGCTGGTAGACTTAATAATAGGCCCCATACACGATACGATAAGTGTGACAGACATTGAAGTCCATCCGACCGATCCCATCGCGTGTGGCGTTGTTGGATGGTCTGTCAGACGGTTTGTCCGACGGTCGGATGGATATCAATTAATGTTTGGTATTATATCGTCCGACTGATTGTATCGTATGTGGTAAAATCTGTCCAACCGTCGTATAATGTGTAGCAAAGTAAAGCACGGTCAGACAGACTAGGTCGAGTAGGCAAATCGTATCGTCTACGGGCCCTATAAGAGAAAAGTCGTTTATCTTCTTCTATATATACAGAGTGTCCCACTTAAGAGATATAATCCTTTAACAGGTGATTCCTGAAGTTCCGGCGAACAAAAAATCGTACGGCATAATCGTATCTTTGTCTGACAAAAATGGCTTTTACTACAACTTCCGTTACTCGGAGGTGAGAAAGTTATTTTACATAATTTTTAGAAAATTAGTCGAAGATAAAAATTTTATAAAAAAAAAGTTGATTGCTTAGTAAAAGTTTTGAGAAAATGCATTTTAAGTAAAAAAAATTGAACAACAAATTTTCATAATTTTTACTTTAAGGAGCCATAACTTTTTTGTGACTGCATGAAATTACAAAAAGTTTTTCATAGTTTTCATACTGAAAACTGAATTGTCTCTTCAAAATGTATAAAACTGTTTCTGTAGCTGTAATAATTCAGAAGTTATACTATTTAAAGTGATTGTACCTCTAAATCGGAGGTGTCTCACTTTGACTTAATGCTAAATATAACTCGAACTGGGGTGAAAATAGACCCCACCCTGCCGTACTTCAGGAATCTCCAGTATGTATGCATCAGCCATCCACCTCAGTTTCGTTTTTTAACTCCTCCTAGGTTAGGTTAGGTAAGATGTAAGAAGAATTAATGCTAAATAGGAAATATTAATGCGGCTCACTTAGACCAAATGGAGTACATTGTGCAAATTGTAAGAAAAACCCTCTGAACCTAGAAATAAAAAAATTAACATTAGTATTGGCTGTAACATCCGAACGAACATCCCTGCCACATTGAGTTTGAAAAGCTAAATCTCCGCATATCTTTCCGCCTCTTTTCTTCAATGAAATCGACGAACTAGCGTTCTTAGAAGTTATTAGCTTCCTTCGTTTCATTAAAACACCAGTTGGTTTGATTACTCCGTAGGTAGCTAAGTGGAATAGATCCCTAGCACCACAAAAGACCTGTTACAGACAGGCACACTAAACTAAAACCTAATGAACGCTAACTTAACATCATACATGCATACATAGATACATACATATGTACATACATAAATCTCATTGTTTTATAGCTCATCTAGCCAGAATCAACACGGTGTAGCAGTTTTCATTGTTTCTGCTAGTCAATTGGCTTTGAGTCACCTTCGTTGCAGTGACACCTAAAATTGACATTGTAAATAATTTCATATACTGTATGTTAGTGATGTCGGTGCCGTGGCTCAGTGGTTTGTGTATTGAACGTGAGGTTTGAGGTTCGAACCCCAGAAAAACCAAAAGCGGTTTTTTAACAGTCACCTCTCGCGAATGTCTGAATAACGTTCGAGGGTAACAACTGCTATGAGAAATCTTCTCAATTCATACAAAAAAAAAGAAAGCCTTTAGGATATGGCTATATGGTAGGTCCCTGCTATTTGCTCGAAAAAATATAACACGCACAACGTGAATGGTCGCTAGAATCCAGGCCCTGGACCACATACCGTCCATTGCGCAAAATATTTTTTTTTGTATTTAAGTGATATAGTTTTATAGTCATGATGTCGGATTATAAATGGTCTTCCAATAGGGACTTCTAAACTTTGACAGTTGATAGCGGCCATATTGTTGAAGCTACATCTTTCAAATTGGCTGTCATTTATTCAGCCTGTTTTGCCAAATCATCGTGGACGGATATAGCGTTCAACAACACGTGCAAATAATAAAATTATTTTATCAAAATGGGTGTTCTGTTCGGGCAACGTTCCGCGAGCTTCGCCCATTTTACGGTCGCCATAATCGTCCTTCCGAGAGGACTATTCCCAGTGTGGTGGATAAATTTGAGTCCACTGACTCAGCAAATGATCAACCAACAACCGTAAGTCGACGAAACACAAGATCTGCCGAAAACATCGCCGCTGTCCGTGAGAGTGTGCAGGAGAATCCGAGGCAGTCGATTTCGCGTCGCTCACAAGAACTCGGCCTTTCGCAGACCACAGGTCCATGATTACCAACTTATTTTCACCTGAATTATATTATATGGACACCGACGATATGTGGTTTCAACAGGATTGCGCTACGAGCCACACAGCTCACGCCACATTGAAAATTCTGCACGAGCGATTCGAGGGCGTGGTCGTCTCAGGTGGAGGTGACGTGAACTGGCCACCGAGATCATGCGATTTGACCCCGTTAGACTTTTTCTTGTGGGGTTTTCTGAAGTCGCAGGTCTATGCGAATAAGCCACAAACCACAGCGGCCCTCAAAGCCAACATAACCCATGCATGGAAATGGACATTTCGGATGCGCGCCACCCAGAGAAGCCGTGGTGGACATTTGACCGATGTTATATTCCATACATAATGGCATCGATAGGCCTTTCAAACGAATAAAAAATTTCGAGGATATCTCACACACACTTTGTTTTATTTAAATTTAAAGATAGAAAGCGCTTAATGAAAAACCCTTTACATATACACCAAAACTGTTTAAGCTTTTGCAGTTAAATTCTTGAGATTTCTTTTTTTCCTATCTTGGTTTGTTCAACAATATTATTCAGTGTTCGACTACGTTGTTTCTTTCTTACTTTAATTTCATACATAGGGATTTCGAGGAAATATTTTAAGAATTTATAGTGAATTCCTTGGGAAATGCTGACTAACCAAAATCATCTTTAACCAAAACTATCTCACTCACGAAATTCACGTGCAGAAACACTTTCACAGACTATACAAATAGCGACTGGTACTTGTGCTTCCTAGAAATGATACATCCAGCAGAGACATTAAAACGTCCTTCAACACACGCTCTCAAACAACCCCAGCAGTTCACAAAAGAAAATTAAACGGTTAAGCATTTCAATGTCGTGACTCGTGAGTGCTCCCCCAAACGGGATGTGTACTATGTACCATATGGCCACGTGATAGAAATCAGTAGTTATCTTGGCATGTGACGAACATAAGAATGATGTGAGCTGCTTCCCCTTTTTTTGGGCGAACATTTTTTCCAAGGATGAATCCGAAAAGCGAATCATTTGTCATGGTAATAAATAATATATTGGCATGCGAACTATCTCTAAATTTTGTTACCAAGGAAGCAATTGGTTTGTCGATGTGTTGCTTCCTCAGTTGTTTTTGTGTTGATTTTCGACTGTCGGGCACATCTGGTGTGGATACCCATTTTCTCATTTTTTTTTTTGGGATTTTATGTGCCAAACGTGATATAGGACAAACAGAAGTTGAAATTCGATACCATTCGGGGAGTCCCATGTTTTGTGTCAGCTCATTTGAAACTTTATTTTTTTTTTTTTTTTAAATGGCACCTCCTTTAACGCCGTGCTTTTGCATTGTTTCTGTGCGACACTTTTCAGCTTCGCTCAGCTTGCATTTAAAATTATGAGTTTTGCGATACATTTGCATTTCATAAATAAATGAGTGTTCACATCATAGCTTCTGTTTTTGTTTTAATTTTTTTTAAACAGAGATGAGAGGCAGTATCAGTTTAACTGATTGTTAGTAGGTAGATATGCAACTCGCTATATCAATTAAACCGATGACCATTTTAAATATGCAGCAAGCAATTTAGCAGAATGAAATTTCATTTCTACAGCAACAGCCCATACCAGATGGGCCTTCATAACTTTTAACCATTTAACCAGGCTTACACGGTGGTTTTCACGCATTGTAATGGTGGCTATAAAGTTTTAAAATATGCATTACATGATTAAAAAAAAAGCAAAATTCTCCAAAGCCGACTATCGGCTGATGGAAAATTAATTTGAAAATTCGAGTGGAATTTCATTGTTAAGTAAAACAATTCCTTTGACATGCAAATCAGTTGAATTGTTTTTAAAAATATCAGACCAGAAGTGATTATGCTTTGCACGAACATTATTTTCACTGTGGGCTGACAAAAATGCAACAAATTTGTTTGACATTAACTTTTTTTTTTTACTTCTGTGGCTATGTAGGTATGTGTACATATGTATATTCGAACCTTTATATTAATTGCATTCAGAGAAACTTTTTGATCACTGTATGAAAGCCTGCACTCTGATGACTTTCAATTGTTATATTTCGAGAGCATATAAATATGAACATACATAGTCAGTGTCAAAATTCGCTAACATAAGCCTAATTCGCGCGCATGCCCCCACAGAGGAGAAGGACAACGAGACTAAAGATTGGTTCTATGAGCTCTTGGACAAAACTGTACTGTACGGAAAGTACTGCCTACACGACACCACATCCGATAACGGATTCAGGCTGATCGGCTTTGATGCGGGGCGAAATGTTGTCGTAGCAAGTATGCGGTTCCCGCATCTCGATATTCACAAGGGAACTTGGAAATCTCCTGATCAATCTACCGACAACCAGATTGACCACTTTGCGATCGACGCAAGACACTCCTCCAGTATTATGGATGACCGAACGTTCCGAGGGGCAAACATTGGCTCGGACCACTACCTTGTTGTAGCCAAGGTACGGTTGCGGATATCTCGAACACCGCCAAGACAAGGAAATACTGCGAGGATGTTTGACGTCGGACTGTTACAATCGCAAGAGATCGCTTAATCCTTTTCCGATCGAGTCTCCCTCTCAAGAGATCCTATGGCGCCTGCATCAAGTATTGAGGACCAGTGGCAACATTGCCAAAAAGCCATCAGAGATGCCGCCTCTGGCGTACTGGGTTTCATTCGGCCGCCACAACAAAACCACTGGTTTGATGACGAGTGCCGGCAAGCACATGCAGCTAAACAAGAAGCATACAAAGAGGCGCTGCATAGAAGGACTAGAGCTGTTCTATGAGCAGAAGAGGAGAGACGGACACCGGCTTCTCAGGAGGAAAAGAAAGAGCATAAGAAGCGCGCGATCGAGGAAATAGAGAGATGCTACTGCAGGAATGAGATTCGCAAGTTTTACCAAAGGGTAAAAAGGACCTACGAAGGCTACAAGGCCCGAACCGAAGCCTGCAAGGACGATCAAGGGAATATCGTAGTGGAAACGCAGTCGATGCTGAGGATATGGAAGAACCATTTCTGCAGACTGTAACGACCAAAATTCCGCTGTCAGGCAGAACGAACCATTCAATCTGGACGATGATAACCAACATTTCCTTCCCCCCGACCTGGATGAAGTTAAGATAGCGATATCTAAGCGGTTGATGAGGGCAAGTCTAAGTATATGCTGTCGACAAGAAGGGACACACAACATCGACGAATTGGACAGAACGTCACTATAGACAGATATAACTGCGATGTAGTAAGGGACTTTATCTACCTAGGCTCCGCTGTGAACTCAGGAAACGACATCAGCGCTGAGATCAAAAGAAGAATAACTCTTACCAATCGCTGCTTCTTTGGCTTAAGAAGGCAATTGAACAGCAAAGCCCTCTCTCGAGCAACTGAAGTAACCCTATACAAGACCTTAATCATCCCAGTCCTGCTCTATGGCGCAGAGGCGTGGACCCTGTCAAAAGCAGATGAGGTCGCTCTTGGCTGCTTTAGGAGAAAAATTCTTCGGGTGATTTTTGGTCCCGTCTGCATAGACGGTCAGTGGAGGAGGAGATACAACAGCGAACTGTATGGGCCGTTCAGCGACATCGACTTGGTCAGACGAATGAATGTCCAACGACTGAGGTGGCTGGGTCATGTAGAACGCATGGACACAAATGCTCCGGCCCGGAAAATCTTCGAATCCATTCCTGAGGGACGGCGCAGTAAAGGAAGACCGCGACTCAGGTGGCGCACGCAGGTGGAAGGGGACCTCAACCAACTTAGCGTGCGAAACTGGAGGCAGCTGGCTAAAGATCGAGCTGGCTGGAGACGCTTGTTGGTTGAGGCCCAGGTCCACCCCGGACTGTAGCGCCACCTTAAGTAAGTAAGTAAGTGATACTCAGTGTCAGCGCGTACATGCGATTACTTAGTTTGGATTCCCCTTATAACGATGGGTTGAAAATATGAAAATTATATGAAATTTATTTCAAAATGAAAACTATCCGTAGAGAGACTAACTTTTTAATTGACACTAAACTTGCCAGTGTGGGATAGGTTTTAATCAGGATGCTCCAGGAAAGTTAATGAGTAGCTAAACGAATTTGGAGTATATACATCATTCGAAACCAGAAACGACGTCATATACGTTTCGTTGATATTGATCAGGAATAGTATTTTCTACTCTTGCGTTAGTGTATGTAGTGTACGGGGCAGGTAGATGTAAGGTACTCACGTAACCAATCAATTTTGCAAGTATCGTACGATTCTAAGCCATGGAATCGTTTTATTTTTAAGCTGATACAAGGTGGCGAAAAATTAATCATCCAATTTTGTTTTTGAATAACTTTTTTACTAAATAAAAAAAAAAGTGATTTTGAGTGATGGAAATCTGTACTTGGACCTTTAAAATTTTTTCTGTTGAGTGTAGAAGATGATATTCGCCAAGTGGCTGTCACCAGTGTTGATACACATTTGTGCCCGTTTAATCGACTTTCCGCAAGATTTCCGGTGATAACTGTTCGCATTCCTGTCAAATATTATCCTTAGGGGCTGCGATTGTCTGAGGCTTTCACTAAATTTCGCTGGTGATGCCCAATTGCGTGGCCCGTCGTCTGGTTGATGTTTAAGCCCTGCCAATGTCAGGAGGTTTTGATATGATCTCCCTTGCGAATCTAATCTCTTTCTTTAGAAGTTATACGATTTTCGGATACAGGACCTAGCGGTTCCAATATTCGGAGAAATCCGACTGAATTAAGGAATGATGCCTCATTTCGCACATACCTACACTTCCCCGGGCCTGTTCAACTAGAAGGAAGAAGTTTAATATAAATGAATCTGGAGGAATCTTCAACCACCAGAACAAAACTCGATCCTAATTCCCCTTTCTGCTCCCAGCTTACCGCACAGAATTGCATAACTGAATTGGATTACCCCGTAAGGACAAATTAATAAACATTATTTCCTCACAATAAATATTGTGTCTGAAATTTAAGCACACAATGCCGTCACATTAGACGGCAAATTAACTTCAATGGCGCCAATGTCATATCGATCGAAGGACTATATGTATGCTTGTATTGCATCAGTGTACTGTACCTATACAACTCTGTCAACAATATGACTGATAGCCGACTTCTGTTTGTTGTCAGTCGCTGCGTTGTGTGTCCATTGATCATCCCGGAATGTTTTTAGCAAATTTCTGACTGCAGGGTAAACATATTATTTCGAAGGGGGTAGCAGGATGGCTTCGCATTTCAGGCTATGTCTAGCGATTAAATTTGGATTAGATTGGCCATGGAAATTGCAAAGAGTTGATTGAAGCGTATCCATCGATTAGTTTTATGTCAACTTGTTGGGTAACGTTGATTGGTATTTGTGTTACTGCACCGAAATACTAGAATAAATTTAAATTGAATTTGTGCAGGCATCCGGTAGCACTTTTTACGAAAATTCTAAAATAATGTTCGTATTCTATGAAATTGCAAATTTTTATTTATGTGCATATTTACTTTTGTGCAGTTATTCGTAGGTATGTCGAAATTGAATACAGATGCGGCATACACACTAGGTTTAGATGCAATAATAATAGATTTGGAATCGTGGTTTTGAAAATTGTAATTGGGAGATCCGTGGGTTTTGCGGACACAGAATTTCGCATCGGATTGAGAATCTGGCAAAGTAATGATAATAAATTCACGCGAATTTCGATGCCAAATTGTGTGGTCTTGAAATGTTTTAAAACCAAATTTTAACGTTAAAATGAACTAGGAAATCAAGAAATGGAATGCATGGCTGAATCACTAGCACCATCACGTGCAGATGCAAGCCACTTAGTTTCAATAATTTAAACAAAATAAATTACAAATCTGCTAGAAAACTCAACTCTCTAAGGGCCTGAGTACACGACATGTGAGTGGTTGCACGTCTGTACATACACTTGTGCTCATATAATTAAGGCACAGTATGTTGAGCAGCATTTTGTGTGAAAAAATATTTTCTCGTTTATTTTATGGGTCTCCTTTTCTGTGATCCTAAAGTACCGTTATATTTACTTCAATACCACAAGCAAGCTTAGGACAAAAAAACAAAACATTTTTGTTAGAAACAGTATGTAGTTGTTTGTGAGAGGTCAGTAAGGTTAGTGCTCGGTGGTCAGGTGCCCTACGGTAGCTTTAAAGCAATCGTTGGGCTTTCACCCCTTCAAATCTTCATCAGGAAGACAGCTGATAGGTGCGCTATCAAGTTGCAGATAGAATAGAAATATAAACCAGGTGACCATGAGGGACATCTGAAAATTCTTGACTTAATCCCCAAAAGAGACATGTTTTCTGCCATCCCTTCAGATAGTCAGGCAGCACTTAAAGCGCTTTCGTCCAATTTAGTGGACTCCATATCAGTTAAATGCTGCTACGATGCGCTGCAATCCCTGGCGAGACTAAACAGGGTTAAACTTAAATGGGTAAATGAAATTGGGAAAATGTCCCAAATTTGAGACAATCCAAACAACTAATCATGCCTTACTCCTATAAGGATAACTAAACATTAATAAGGATAGCATCAAAAAGCTAGTGGGCTTTTTCACGGGCCATTAAGCCTGAGATACCATCTTAACAAACTTAATCTGAGCTCAGTCACGGAATAAAGGTTCTGCTCGGAAAAGGATGAATCATCCCTACACATTCTCTGCAATTGCCCAGCTTTACATTGGTTAAGGAGAATTATTTTCTATAAAGGAATATGTACGCCAGCGGAATTGAAAAAACTCTGCTACTTAGGACGTACTATCCTTCATTAGGGAGGTAGTACGTCTCTTAGCTGAGTAAGAGTCGAATTAGACCCGGACTATGGCGTAAAAATCTCTTCACAAACTGTCTGGAAACACCTGCAGCAAAATGATTTGAATGAACGGATTGCTAGACGTAAACCAAAAGTGTCAAACAAAAGTATATTACACGAAGGTTACAATTCGCCAAAAGAACATCCCCCTAAAGGATTAATTTTTTGCAAATTGTTCGTCTGAAGCAATGAATCAAAATGTTATGTCTTCAGAAACGATGGAAGACCATATGCAAGGTGCCCTGCATTCAAAGAATTGGATCCCAAGTACACCAAGAAAACGGTCAAGCATGGTGGCTCAAAGGTGATGGTCTGGTGTTTTTACGATTGTTGAAATTAATGGAAAAGTGACAGGTGAAACAATAATTTAAATGGAGTGTTCGGTGATCATTTGCCACTGGAGCATTCAACAAGATAACGACCCAAAGCATTCCTCCATTAATTCAATGTGGCAATTTTAGTTGCAGGACTTCGTAATGTATTATGTTCTATAAGAAAGGGCCTAGTACCGATCCCTGCGGGAGTTCTACTGTGACTTTGTAGTACTTTGCTTTATAAAGTTACTAGCGGACCCGGCGAACTTCATCCCGCCCAAAATTGATTTTTTGATTACTATCTGCACAACACAATCCTGGTGTCTCCAATTGGAACTTTAGCGCATTGCAATATTGGCAAATCACATCCATGGACCCAATCGTATCACACGGCAGCTCACTGTAGTGAATCGTGCAGCCATATTGGAAATCGCTGCGATGTAATTGGACATTCACGGCATTCGACGATTGGCGTTTGATTCAACTTGACGAAGCAGATCACGATTGCGCTGCTGTCTCTGTCGTTCGTTCAGCAGTGTTCTCCCGAACACTGAAAGTACAATGTCGAAGAATTCGAATTATCATCTTTGAAGCAATATTATCTGATTCGCAAATTTACATATGTGTGTACATATGTATAACAGACGGAAAACTTGCATTTCCCCTCCCCGGGCGTTGTCAAAAATAGCCTAAATTTTCCTACCTGTGAATGAATGTATGTTAATGAGCACGTGGCCATCAACTGTCTAAAAGTGTAGCGTGTTGTTTCTTTCAGCCTGGCATCACCTTAACAACAACAAAATGTACAGAAATGATCTAAAGAAAATGGCTGCGCCCATCTTCCACCTACTTGTAAGAGCGTGTGAGTGAGGCTCCCATTTGATTTTGTTGGAACGCCAGAATACATTCAAGCTTCTAGGTGGAAATGGACCAAATTTAGGTTGGTGGAGCGAATCTGTCAAATGCATCGAAAGTTTGCCGTCTAGTATAGTCAGACTATGGTGAAATGACGAAGCAAAAACGACACCTGTCACATTGCATACGAATGTTGTTGCATGTGAAAGTGTGGGAAAAGGGTTTTTCCGCTTAAAAATTTTCCAAAATTTGGAGCTCTGGCAATTAATTAATTTCTTCAAAATGGAAAAAACTATTTTCTGCGAAACTTTTCCCAATTTTGAACTTTTGCAACCATTTGAATGGTAATTTAAGATAAAAATGAAAAAAAAAAAAAATTCCCCATACGTATGGAAACTCGATTTTTCTGAATTTTCCAATTTTTCTTCAAAATTTTCCAGTTTTCTCGCCTTAAAAAGTTTCCTTGGTCTCCGCCCAAGGAACACAACAAAGAAGGACAGCTTAAATCGGATGATCCGCTCTCGATCGCGGTCTTACGTATGCCACTCTGTTTTATATACAAGGTGGCGTAAAATTAATCATTCTATGGGAAGATGTTATGATTTTGCAAATGGCGTCGTACGTCAATCATATTTGACATTTGC
The DNA here is from genome assembly GCA_946965025.1 of Blera fallax. Lineage (NCBI taxonomy): Eukaryota > Metazoa > Arthropoda > Insecta > Diptera > Syrphidae > Blera > Blera fallax. The sequence continues at coordinate 44,642,755 of OX337244.1, read as the reverse complement.
GAACTAGACAGCTGCAGTATACAAACAGACAAGCAATGGAGCGCTATACCCCGCAAAAGCTTGGACCAATAATCGGTCGGTGGTGTTAGCGCAGCGTGAATTTCGACGTCGATTTCCTAATCGTGTCGCGCCAACTGGGCAAACATTCCGGCGCTTAGCTACTCGACTCGAACAGGCTGGAACCACAGGAGACCATGCAGGACGTGGCAGCCACCGTACTGGTTCGGCCTAGAATATCGCGGCTGTGGCTGCCGATGTCGCTGAGAACGAAGAAACATCAGCCAGACGACCGCGACGGGCCACGCAATTGGGCATCACCAGACGGACCCTACAGCGAATTTTAGTGAAAGACTTACACATGTTCCCGTACAAAGTGCAAACAGTGCATCAGTTAATGCCTCCTGACCGTCAGTTGCGTGTAAATTACTGTCAAGCCGTCCTCAATCTCAACAACGAAGAGGACGATTTTGCGTCGAAAATCATCATGAGCGACGAGGCGCATTTCCACTTAAGCGGTTACGTCAATAAGTAAAATCTTCGTTTCTGGGGCACTGAAAATCCGCGTGTGATGCACGAAGAGCCATTACACCCCCTCAAAGCCACTGTGTGGTGCGGCGTTCACGCGGGAGGAGTAATTGGGCATCGGCAATACGGTCACTGTTACTGACGAACGCTACAGGGCCATGATAAACGACTTCCTACTGCCGGAATTGGATGAGCGGGGCTTGGTGAACATGTGGTTTCAACAAGACGGTGCAACCGCACACACAGCACTAGCCATAATGGATATTGTGAAGGAAGCGTTTCCTGGTCGCGTAATCTCCCGTTTTGGCGATTTGGAACTTGGATGTTTAATTTTGCGTCACCTAGTTTATAGATTTGTTTTGATATCGGTGTTCTTCTGCGTCTTCAGCTACTTTGAATATGAACGTTTTTTCTGTTTGGAATTTGAGTTAGCTTTGAGCTCTTCCAATACCCCATGTCATTGCAAAAGCACGTAGGTACTGTCCGTTACCGAGATCTTATTGCAATTATCTTCACAATGTATCTCAGTACCTTGAAAAGGCCTAAATATGCTTGTAGATTTAAGTCAATTTCTAACAGTTACTTAGCAAACCTTTGCCAGAAAGTGTCAATTAATTTGTTGTTCCTATTAAGTGTCACTTTAAAATCTCTCACCCAGGATTATACCTATATGCTTAGCGGCGTGAAATTGGTGCTTTTCTACTGTAGTAATAGGTTTTAGTAGTCATAAGACTCAGTTCAGTGACTTTTAAAAAAAAAACATGTTCAACAAAAAGCGCAAACCTTGAAATAACCCATAACACATGCCACGGCGACATAATACATTTGCTGCAACTAGCCAATTAACTGCAATTCTATGGACACACTCCGCTGATTTTGAATAGAGGCTCAACTCTATTGAAAATCGAAAATCAAATAAAAGCTCAACCATTCTCATTCGTTTAATGAATAGTAGTTATCTGACAAACAATTTCTGGCCTTCAACTATGTACTCTTGCATACACAGCGCTGTTCAACTGAACCACTTTAAGGGAACTTCAGTATCTGTGTGGAATAAAAAAAAGACTGCTTGTCGATTCTATTTTATTTATCCTTTTCCACATAACTTGTATTGCTCAGTCACTGTGAAAAAGGGGCCACCACACATGGATTATTTTCGCGCATTTCCCGGATACCAATTAGTGTGAATATAATTGTTAAGACCTTCTAATTGCCACTTCTGCAGACATTCATTCTGCTTTCAACTAGAATTCTTTATTACACAAAGTTTTTTGTCAATTTAGCCCAGGGGGGAGGAGAATGCTGCGAATTGCAGAAAATTGCAAAAAGCGATCACGAATATACAGTGGCGAGCAAAACTGAATACAACAAATGTAAAACCAGAGTTATTGCAGCTTAGAAGTACCTCCTAGTACTCTGTCCATAGCCCTTTGTTTTTCATACCACTTTTTACCCATCTACTTGCCGAGATAAAACACGTGCTTCTCAGGCGACCCGGCGCGTCCCCAGGTCGCGGATAGGGGAAGGCCACGTAGTGTGGTAGAGGAATATACCTCCGCGGACCAAGAGCAAAAATCTTCCCAAGCCAAGGTGTTGTGGAATACGTGCCGAGGACTGAGTGGTGCAGGGAATGAATAATAAAAATGTGCATCGCGAACGTAATGTCCCTATGAGATACCGGGCGACCTCTCATAGTAACCAGCCTTACACCTGTATGGGAGCTCTGCAGGTGCTGACCCTACTTTCTCGCCTTACTATGGAAAAAAACAACAATAACAAAAACAAATCAAATAAACCAATACAATTCACGAATATGTTAACGGAGTCAGATGAAGAAACCCTACTCCGTTCATCCATTTCTGAGATGGAGACAGAGGAAATTCCCTTATCTCCAAAAATCGTTGCTCAGACATCCAAAGCATCAAGCAATGAAAACAATGGCAATACAGACAAGCCCAAGACCCAGCAGGAGCGTGAACACTTCACTGGGGCTCAGAGACGCCGAATTCCCAATGAGAAATGAATCCTAATGTTGTCGCACCAACGCCGCACCAACTATCTGTCCAGTTTTGGAGCCGTCCGTAATAATGCGACTGCATTCCTTTTCTGGTTCAGATTCTGGCCAAAGCCAGTCCTGAAGATGAGGGAAGTCGACTTCAGTTTGCATCGCAGCCGTAATTCTGGTGTCTTTGCATCAGATGGCATATCCATTAGACAGGGGTCATAGGACAGCCGTCGCGCAAGGTCATCAAAACTCCACTCCAGTGCGAGTTCTTTTAAACGGAGTATGGCTCTGAGAGTACATCCCATGACATAAATATCAAGAGGGGGGATGGGAAGAGGGGGTTCATCAAAGCTTCTAGAGCAGAGCCAGGCGTACTGAGGAAAGCTCCCAAGCAAAAGAGACAGACCGGTTCCTTGGAGTTTGGCGAAAGCAGCAGTGACTTATTTACGTGAAAGCTTATTCCACCACGCAACCGACGCATATGACAGGAGGGGCCTTAGGAGGACTTTTCTCTGCGATAAGCCAATTGTCTTACCAAAGGCACCCTTGCACTGAAAGAAGACTGACAGGTCTTTAGTTTGACATGTTTCGTCCAGAGATGTGTACTATCCAGGATTACTCCCAAATACTTAGCTCCCTTGGAGAGTTGAATGGTGATGCCTTGTAGCTCAGGCTGAGTCAGACCAGATTATACTTGCTTAATATACATATGATATTCACAACCTCAACCTATTTAGAAAAGTAAGGTAGGTAGGTAGGTAGATGGGTGCCTCGTGACATAGAGTCACTGCTCACTTAGACCAGGTCGGTGCATTGTGCCCAATCTTTTTAACCCTGGAAACATGTGAAACCGCTGTTAGAACCACCCAGATAATGATATGAATCTCAGGAGGTCCGTCAGCTCCACATTTCCTAAAGTAACTTCCGAGAGTCCTCATTCTTATGACAGATAGGGCAGGACAATCACACAGCAGATGACGAACAGACTCAATTTTTCTTCGTCCCTGCAACTTCTGCAAAAGTCGTTATTTAGCACACCGAGTCGTTCTGCGTGAACGCCGATAGCACAGTGTCCAGTAATTATGGCGGAAACAACCCTTGTGTTATAACGACTAAGTTTTACCAGAGAGGTTGATCTCTTCTTGCTGAAGGCCGGCCATAGCGCCCTGGCCGTTGCGCATGTTTCCAGATGAACCCAGCGTCTGCTTGCTCGACCGGTGTTTAAAGCTTCATCTTCTATCTTTTTCCGTAAGGAACTGATTGGGGTTGCTACAAAAGGGAGAGCCCTTGATAAGTGCAGCGCCGATCCTTTCCTAACAAGCTCATCAGCTTTTTTATTTCCTTCGATATCCATATGCCCTGGTACCCAGCAGAGGGTCACCGCATTGGTTCTAGATATCTCGTTTAGGAGTGACTTGCAGATACTCACAAGCCTCGACCTGATTACCGCGGAGTCCAGAGCCTTCACGGCTGCCAACGATATTACTCTCGCGAATAATTTCAGCAGCCTGTATGATGGCTGTGACTTCGGCCTGAAAGACGCTGCAGTCGTCGTGAATTCTTAAGGAGTGGTTTATTATTAGGGCTTTACAATAAACTCCGGCTCCCTTGCCAATGTCCATCTTAGAACCATCGGTGTAGAATGCCAGCTCCATTTTCATGCTCCTACCGTTCTTCCAGTACGCTCTGTCAGGAATTCTTGTAGCGAATCTAATGGTAGTCTTCCATCGAGAAAAGTACCAGATGGAGGCATGACCGTAGTGGCTCGATGACCATAATCAACCTTTTTTCAGTCTTACCGCGGTTTTGGCCACCAGACTTCCACAGTATAGATCCATCGGAATGAAACTAAACGTGGTTTCCATTGCCGCTATCGGTGTTGTTCTCATTGATCCCATGACTCCAATACACGCTGCGCTCTGGATTTTGGTGAGGTTTGAGAGCTGGTATTGCTTCTCAAGTACCATCCACCATACTATGTGAACCATATGTGAGAATGGGTCTTACCACCGCCGTGTATATCCAGTACACCGCAGCTGGTTTAAGACCCCACGTATTACTGAAACCCTTTTTGCAAGAATAGAAAGCTACGCTTGCTTTTTTGATGCGGTCGGTAGGACTGGAGGAAATTTTCCCGAAACCAGGATGGCCGTCACGTTGAAGCCGTTTTCCTTCAAGATCTCATCCACTACAAGGAGCCATATAAGTAAATTCGTCCGTAGGTAAACGGATGAGAATAATAGAAGAGAATCACTTTCACCTAGACGGGCCCTCAGTTGCCACATTCATTTAACTAATCACCGGATACAGTACCTACCATCAAAACCATGGTCGGTTAATGGCAAGTAGAGCCCAATGATATGTATTTTCAGGAGACGAGGAGGAAACAGAATCGATCCATTATCTGCAATTTTCAAGAGCGATTGCTAAACATTAGAGAGCTAGAAAGCCTCATAAGATTCGGATTTATTAGAATTTATATGATACACACACTACTTGGTCCTAGGAGTACATGGCGCAGAACAGTCGAGAAGGAAGTATGGTAACTGGGAAAGAGTTGGGGAGAGCTGAGGCACTTTGCCAGAAACCGCACACGATGGCGCGTTTTTCGTTGTGGAGGCCCTAGGACCCACAAGGGGACATAGGACATAACGTAACACACTATTTGTTAAGCAATAGATCGCAGTATGTCGGGGATGAAAGGATGAAACTATTAACTGCTGTTTGTTAGGTAAGGAACATTGCTGATTAATCTTTATCATCGATCAATCGATAATCTTAACGAATTTATTCCAAATTGCGTTTCCAATATCTATGTATATATGTATGTATGTTCAATATTGGAATAGTTTGAGCAGAGTTGAGTTGGGTGCCTTGGTTGTATCGAATCTCATGGAAATACTAGGCAAGTTGGATGAGGTTAATTATTGAAATCTTGAAACTGTCTGAATAACCGGCTATTCAACTTTGCAACCGAACTATATTCTCTACCTACAATAACAATGGTCTTCCATTGAGTTTCATTTGAAATGGTTTGCCATTCAAGTAAGGCCCTTATCATGTATCCAAAATCTTCCACAGAACCCACTTCAAAGTTAACAACAAAATACGACTTCACATGACCTTTCAAGCCTGATTTCGACCCTCAAAAACGAATACATAAAAATCATCGAATAATTGAATTGTTCCACTATCGTTCTCTGTTCTCGAAACTACTATGAAAACCGAAACGAATTTAACTTGCGGTCTGCCATTACATTCGGCCTCGAACTTTTATCCACTCATTCGGTTTCTATTTTGTTTCTTTCGAATCATTTGCAATTTAAAATTTACAAGGGTTACGTCCGGGTGGCACAAGTCAAGCGATTCTTCCTCACTCTGCCACACATTTTAAGCCGTGAATGCAAATTCACTTGGTTTTCGTTTGAAATTTTCATGAAACTCTGCTACGTGAACATACAAAAAATTCAAAGGAACTCTTTTAAGGATATACACTTTGGACATTTAGTACAACAATATTTTTGTGTAGATTTTTTTTTGTTTTCTTTCGTTTATTTTACCCGCGTTCTTTTTCGAAGAAAGGGTTCCTGTCGGAATGGTTCAAACACATTTATGTGGGTACGTTTAGCAGCTACGGCCAAGTTTAAAAAATGTCGTCCTTGTACAAGATACAATCACATAAACAGAATAAAAAAAAAAAAAAAAACACAAGGAGCAGAACAAAACTTGTGCAATAAAAACCAAATGATGACCGCCCAATGAGTCGTAAAATGTGTTTTTATTCGTTCCTTCGTATAGTTTTGTATCTAGAAAAATGTTAACCAAATATTCACACTACACACAGGGATGGAGAGCAAATTCAGTGTAAAACATTTTATTTCTTATTTGCAATGACAAGGAGGTGGAGGAAGATGTATCCAAGTACGAAAGGGATACTACATTGTATTGCAGGGGTTCGCCTCTTTTTTGTGTGTCTTGTTAAAGCGTTCTCAAACATTCAAGGAAATCGTGCTAAGAGAAAGAATTTCCAAGTCAGTGACAATATGGTACATTTCGGAAGGATACACAATATTTTTTCAAGCTATATCCTAATGCTCTATCTTTTGACAGCTCTCATGGATGAGTTGAACAATGGAACAATGTAAAGTGAAGTGTGTACCGAGAGTCTTAAATTTGAGGCTAAATGAGAATGCCAACCACATGCTGTTTAAAAATGTCTTGCAATACTATGCGGAAGGGAAGTCTTTGTTTCGTACATATGTACATATGTGGAGATGGAGAAATGCACTGTGATGGGGTAAACCGATTAGAAGGTCTGAAGAGCACAGTCCATATGCGAGTCGAAATGTTTGCTTTAGTTTCTCAATTTCACTGCACTAAAACGCCTCCATGTTACTCACTGACATAACCCAGTTGGCAAGCAATTTAGGGGACGTAAGAGTCTTCCATTTATATATCGGCATATTTGGAAAATATTTTTTTTTTTTTTATAACAAAGGTACAGAGCAGGATATGTTTGGAGATTTGTCATTTTTCTTCGTATTGCTGCTAAATTGACCGAATGGGCTTGCGTATGAAAATAAGCTGCTATGCAGGGTGTCTCCCTTACCTGGAGATTCCCTAAGTTCTGGCGAACAAAAAATCGTACTGGGGTGAAAATAGACCCTCCCCTGTATGGTTTTTTGTTTGCCGGAGCTTCAGGAATTTGCAGTACCTCTTAACTAGGATACCCTGTATATGTATGTGTATGCAGTCACGTTTCTAAATTTCTATCTCTTTAAGCTACTTTTTTCACACTTGTTATTTAGTCACCATAATGGGTCTATCGCGATTTCCGCATAACATTTCTATGCGCATATTATTAGGGAATCTTCCCCTCCCCATCATGGTTAATGTATGCATTTAAGCATTTCCCTTCATTAAAAGCAATTCCATGACCCAATTATAGTACGAACACATGTAAAGTGTTGGCCAAAACTAAAGCAACTTTAGTGTATAAAAAAAAATTATTTCCGAATATGAAAATGGAATTTCACAAGCAAAACTATCCGAAAAATTTTCAATTCATAAATCAGTGATTTGTCGATTAATTAAATATTATAAGGCCAACAATTCCGTCAAAACGATTCACCGAGGTGACAGGCCAAAAGTTACGACGCACCGGGAAGATAAATCTCTGATAAGGAAGATTAAGAGCAATCTATTTATGTCTTCTAGGGAACTGAAAAACGAATTGAACATGGATTCAAGCACCAGAACGATTCGTCGAAGAGCAGTTGACAGTGGTCTATCATCTTTCAAACCTTATATTTCGGTCAAAAATAGAAAGGCTAGACTCAAATTTGCAAATGACCACATCAACTGGACAGCATCTAAATCGAAGACGGTCCTATTTTCCGATGAATCGAAATTTAATATTAAGGGATCGGATGGACTTCGACGTGTTCGCCGGCCCGTCAATGAAGCACTTAATCCTCGATATTAGAAGGGTACGGTTAAACATGGAGGAGGGAACGTCATGGTTTGGGGATGCTTCTCTGGACATGGAATTGGCCCGATCCATAAAATAAAAGGAATTATGGACCGATTTGTATATCCTGGAAGACGTGGCAGCATAACCACATGCCGACGAGGAGTTGCCTTTGAAATGGATCTTTCAACAGGATAATGATCGGAAGCATACCTCAAAAGTTGTCAAAAAGTGGTTTGAAGATAAAAATGTTGAGGTTATGGAATGGCCTGCGCAGTCATAACTTTTATGACATGTACATATCTACATACATACATATGTTATTACAGTATTTTCGCACATCCGTATCGGATAGCACTAGTATTTTTCTTAATAACCACTAACCAAAAAGGATTGCTATCGCTGTGCCTAGTTCAAGAAAAGAAAACCAATAAAAAGGCCTTAGATACCCTATGTCATATTTTCCCAGCTATTTTGATGGTTTTGTTTAAAAAAAATCGTTTTTCAAAGTACGACGGGAGTCTTATGTTACCAACTCCTTACGTAGTAACAACTCTTATCCCTTTCTAGTCGTTTGGTCAGCAACTTCATTCCCCTCTCCTAACAAAATGTCCAGGTACCCATCATGTTCGGTGTACATAAGCACTGTGCGACAACTTATTTGGACTTGGTGGTACATATAAGATTAGAGTACCATAAACTCTGCCTGAACGACAATGTAGATCGCAATGTAACATTGAGGAGTCCTGATTTCACTTAAAGTTATCAGTCAGACTTAAGACAGATCTAAGATTCTTAAAACACACTTGAAGTTTCCAGGAGCTTTGCAGAGATTTGAAGATTGAAATCCTTAAATTTGACTATCAGTGACTTCGGTATTCAGCTCACCCATTTTCGTTGTTGCAGGCTAAGTTTTCTATTCAGTTTTCTGTTCAGCTCCATCCCATCAAAGTTGTAAGTAAATCAATCAAAACAAGTAGGGAGTGCATCTACTTACAGATTTCCTTGTTACAAGCATCTAACTCATCCAGTTGAGTAGGGTGTGTTCGACATACTTATGTACATAATTTCTACAGCTAGTCCTCCCCTCTACATTATTTAAAATTGGATATTATTGTGAAACTAATTAGGGTCGATCCTTGAACGTAAGAACAGCACTCAAACTGCGGTCTACTTTGTGTTTTATGTACGAATAGGACTGCCTCCATGTGAAGTACGCGGGTGAACTGAAAAGCTCATTTACAAATAAATTTTTTTTTTGAACGCAATCTCCTTTAAGCCTAAGTCAATTCTATTAACTGGAAGAATCCATTACACCATTTCAATGGGAGAATGCGTCAAAAATATTAACCCACAGCTATAGATTTCAGGCATGATTTGATGCACTAACATTCCTGGATGCATTTCCTTTATTTCCTCTCAGGACTGTAGTAGCAATCCGGGTTAAATGTTTGGGCCTTGGCAAGGACATAATAATTATCTTTGATCAGAAAGGCAATTTGAGAAGCTTTCTCATGACAGTTATTACTCTCGTACGTTTGTCAGACATTCGCGAGAGGATTTTTTTTAACCGCTGATAATTGAACTTTGGCTATATCCGGGGCTGGTGACCAGAACTCCAACATTGTGATTGCTGTTTGGTCTCAAGTAAAATCAGGTCTCATCTGTTGTTACAAATTATTCTGCGCGGATTTTACGGGACCAAATCCGTTTCGCGTGACTACACAGGCCATCGCTCACTAGGTCGTTGCAGTGATAGTGTATCTTTGTATCTTAATGTATCTCTCAATATACGTATGTAACTCCATTTTGGCAGTCCAAGGTTTCTGTTTAACATAATTTTTAGCGAATTTATCCATTTAACAGCACAGAGTTAGTATCCCCTTTTCCTTGTTTTAGTATTGGTGCTTGAAGTGGTTTTGTAGCTAGTTAACTACCGGTGTACTCCTATGTGACGATGTCTATTTTCGATATCGACTTGATCAGGACCTACTTCTGGTTTATAGCAAACGGAATTGAGAAGATGGGCCGGCATCTTGGCGTTACCGGTCTATGACGCATCATTTTGTATTCAGAATAGTCCGATTCGCAGTTCTGTCTTTCCTTTGACCTTGAGAAGCAATATGAGTGCTCTGTTTATTAAGATGTTGGGAAAACCAGCAGTTAACACAGTTGAGTTAGTTAAGCTAGTTTTAAGCGTTTTTGTCTTATTGTAAGTTTTAATGAATTCACGAAATAATAAGCTAATACCTCTTCAAAAAGCGGCTGTTTTGTGTGGGCTTTACAGTGGTGGCATCAGTGATCCTTACTTCTCTGAAAACGGAATGCATTACAGACATACATACATATGATAATTCTTTATCGTAATTGTACGCTTTGGAATGGTAAATACTTTGGTTTCAACAAAATGACAGAGCATGACACTCAAGCCGTTCGATAACCGATATTTTGCGCACCTAGTTGGGTAACCGTATTATATTGTTTCGTCACAAATGAAATCGAGAAAAATGCTCGAAGGCACCGAAAGAGTGCAGTGTAATCTAAGCTGAAATGTTGGCTAGCTATAGAAAATGGTGGAAATGGATAGAAGGCGGTATCTTTCCTCCGCTGACAAGTTAAGCAGCCTTGAAATCGATAAAATGCAATTACAGTCAAATCTAAGGTGAATCAAAAGTGTTGCGATGCACTGATCACCATCGCACACAATTTAGTTAGGCTATGCTGGGTTACCGGATATAGAAATTTGGAAGGGAACGAAAACGGTGAATTATTGGCAAATATGGGGTCGGCAATAGACATCAGCGAAGCCCACATATCCATACTGGCACCGATTGGTAAATTTTGCAATATAATTGACAGCACAATAAATGCAAAGCAAACAAAGAGTCTTCTGCCATTGGATCGATCATCCACCTATCAGTCACGTTAACTTACACTTAATCACACTCGTATTCGTACACCTATTATTTCTTTACAAACCAGCAAAATACTTCAACTTCGTCCAAAGAAAACTCATTTATTCTAGCAGAAATTTATACATAATGAGATAAAGATTGATAAGGAAACTCAACTTTTGTTAAAACAATTAACTAAAAAAAAAATAACAAAAGACAAATACTTCATTTTGAATGTAAAAATTTTAAAATTTATTAGTGCGTGTGGTATCCTTGTCGTTTTAGGACTTTTAAATGACTAGACATAGATTGCACTAATTTTTGTGTCAAATCAGGTTCAATTAATGACCAATCTCCTTTATGGACGTCCTACAGCTGCCTAGCGTTCTGTGTTTCCTGATCTGGCAGCTTTGATTGAAGATAAGCCCACAAATTGGGTCTATTGGGTTTATGTCTGGTTGTTGGTGAGTTGTTTCCAGCACTTTAGGATAATTCTACAACATCAAAAACGCGAGCACTGAGCGCCTTGTGCTTGGATCATTGGCTTAGTAGTACACAAAATTATTTCTTGTTCCCAATTTTGTACAGCTATAATGTAAGTGGGCCTTTAAGGTGTCGATATATTTTTTGGAATCCATGATGCCACCTATAAAATGTAGGCTTCCAGTCTCGGTGGCCGAAAAACAACCCCACACCGTGACAGAACCAGTGCCATTCTTTACAGGTGGTGAGAGGTACTTTTTACTAAGGCTTTTTCCTGGTTTTCTCCACACGCTATCTCTCCCATCGGACTGGAAAACATTAAACTTAGATTCATCGGCAAATATTACCCTATTCTAGAAATCAGGAACTTGCCTTATGGGCTCTTTGGCTATTTCTAACCGCTTTTCCCGATTTGCTTTACTAAATATTGTATGGTTGACGCCGTGCAATTCTGCCACTATACCCGTACCTCCTGACAACCATTCGCATAGTTTCAACACTAACCGTCTTTCCTGTGTTTCGCGCGCTCTCGATGCAAGTTTCGGAGCACTAATTTTGGGATTTTTGTTTTCAATCTTCGAACTAGCTATTTGTTTGTTTTTGTGTTCCGATTTCACCTCTAAATTTCTATTGTACCGTCAGTTTTAAATCTTTTTATGATAGATTCAACCGTAGAATGACTTCTTCAGGTCATTAAACGGATTTCACCATAGACTTTTCCTTGTAGGTGCAAAGAAATTATAATTTTTCGCGTTTCCATAAAGGTATTGTTTACTTTTCTACCCATGACTACTCACTGCGCGAAGATTTAACCAGGAATAAACATTTTTTTCTCCAAAAACTACCTGAAAGATAATAATACACCAATGAGCCCATCTGTTTTCATTTGAACATCAGAAATAGCCGTTATTTGCATAGTTTGTTGGGTGTACGAATACGCGTGTGACTAAGTGTATGTAATTACAGGAAACTGCGCCATTGGAATCCTGCTCGCAAAGTAGAGTCCATCGATTTATGCCGAAGTTACGTGGATGAAAAAGAAGTGAAGTCAATCCAACATCTGTGATGCAACTGCGCCGTCCTGCGAGAACGACGCCTACATACCTTAGAATCCAGGTCCTTCACAAGTCTTAGATATCGGATCTGCTTGATTTAAAAAAGAGTACCAAATGGCTTACAAGTTGGTCATTATCAAGATCAAGGTTTAGTTTCCTATGATTTTCTTTTCCTTTTCCACACAAAAAGGAGGATCACAGTGGACCATGGAATTTCCCAGTGAACATGCTTAGTCCTTATCCGTCACTCATTCTACTATAACCCCCTGCTTAACCTACCCTTTTCCGAAATAGAGCCACAAAAAATCGACAACATATGTATTGCAATATTAGGTTGACAGGAAGGGCTACTACCAAGGCCACGACAACAGCCATATGAATTTAGTAATTTTTGCATCAATAAAGCAACAGCCGTTAGAAAATATTTAACGGTGTCCTTTGGATAATAATTTTCAATAGCACACGTATAGTATCCCACCTCTATTTGAGTGCTGCATGAGGTTTGAATTCTGGTACACCGACCTCAGGTCATTACTTTTTCACTACGATGTTTACCTCAGTTAACTCAGAAAAGCGCTGATTTGGTAGAAGAATGCTGTCATCTGAATCTTATTGCGGGCAGGAATGTAGGTTAAGCATAGATATCTTTGTCCAATATTGCATGAGGCGCCGGCCGTGGCTTGGTGGTTAGTGCATTGGATTACTGAGCGGGAGGTTCGAGGTTTGAAGCCCAGAAATTACCAACAAGTTTTTCACGGTTCCACCTCTCGCGAATGTCCGAGAGAAATTTCTATCATGACAAAGCTTCTCAATTCGCCTTTCGGATGTGGCTCAAAATTGTAGGTCCCTTCCATTAGTGTGAAAAATATAACACGCACAACACGAATGGTTGCGAGAAGCTAGGCTCTGATCCATATAAGGTCAGTTGCGCCAAGTATTTGTTTTTTTTTGTAATTTAAAATAAAAAAAATATTAAAAATTTGATTTGCACCGCGATATTTCCCCACTCTCCACCATCATTTTCTCAATACCCCTAGGAAAAATAACAACAGCAGTCCTTTGAAATTAAAACATATTTATTTAAATTTATAAGTAACAAAAAAAAACACCAACCTTAGAAATAAATACTCGTATAATAAAACATTTCCCTATCTACAATCCTTTTATTTTTTATCAAGTTATTACCATTGTATTCCAATTCTGTTTAAATTTACATTCACAAAACTGATGATATACATATGTATGTACTCGTAGTTATACACACGTTAAATGCTTGTAATGTACAAAATATTTCTGGACAGAAATGAATATTGAAAAACTCTTACAAAATCTGTTGAATGTCTCTATCGATAAGTTTTTTTCATATTTATTTCAATTTATTTAAAATCTTATTTAATGTGCTTATGAAATTAAATTCCTTACACGATCTCTTACCCTACGGTGACATTGAGTTTTTCTTACTTTAAGTAAACCATACTAATCTAGTGTTGCACTAGGCTTTGTTTTCAGATAATTTTAAATTAAACTTAATCTTACATTCAATTGATTAGTTACTTATCTAACTAGCTGAAGTTATCGGCTTGAAGATATAAAATAGACAAAGCAACCACTATGCTTAGAACAGCTGGAACAAGAAAGAGGGGTGCTGATAGTTTCTGGCCACCTGTAAGAAATTAAAAAAAAAGTGAAACAATTTAGTAGGTTACTGTAAATACTTTTCTAGAATTTCATGCAATTAGACAATATTTGTGAACATACCCGCACTGAGCAGCATTTGATTGTTCAGATTCTGATCGTGCGTTAATATTGCAGATAATCTGGATTCTCTTCGTAGATGTGGATAATTTAAAATATCTGCAACACATTTCAGCTCCAAACTTTTTCGCTGATAAAAGAAACGAGGTCCATTCACATAGAAATGAATCTGTAACGTCTGTCGTTTCAGATAATAGTCATGTGCAGCAAACGTGTGTTCAACTCTCGGCTGTAGTTCTCCAGGCATAGCCTAGGTGTGAATAAATAAAATACGGAAGGGGTTGAAAAGATACTCAAAAAAATTTACAAAATGTCCACAGTTCGTACCATTTCACCATTTATGTACCATGATAGTATAGCTGAAGGACTTGAGTAATCTGACGAGCAATTTGCAGTTACGAATTCATCAAAGTGGTACATTGGATGGAATCCACTTATCAGGGGATTGTTTTGTGGTAGTGCTAGTAACGATAAAAGTTATGAGATCGATAAAATTTTACTTTTGGATTTGACCTTAAATCGAAAGATATATGCACGGGTTGGACTCAATCACAGCAGAAGTAATATCGTAGACTACCAATAACTCACAAATAGAAATCGCTTACAATGGAGTCTCAAGATGTTTAAATCTAGAAAGGGGAAGGAAAAGCATTAACTATCAAAGGCGGGTGGTGTGGTGTACTACATAGCACGCTGGGTAAAGTCCTTTAAAGTTATAAACCCAGTGATGAAGGGAAGTTGAAATTGGAGGGAAAAGGAAAGACAGTTAGGTGAAGATGCGCGTTGACCTTAAATCTTTGCAAATTATAATTTGATGGAAGTACTGAGGAAGGTAAGTCATTCCACATACGTGTTGAGTGGCTAAAGAACGAATTTCTGAATTTCACTGTGCGACCGTGTAGTACGATTAAACTGACGGACAGGCGGGACACAACTATAGTTTTCATCCGAGCATCTGTGGTGGAAATATCGGTACAGGACCGATAAGCATCCAACATCCCGACGGTGCTCCAGCGAAGGGATTTTGTTGCAAATTGACGGCTGACGAATCAATACACATTCCTGACGCTGGACACAATCTAGTAAACTCAAACAAGTTGCGGGAACTCCCGTCGAAACATGTGAGTTGTATTCGAGTTCGGACGAATATAAGCTTTGTAGATAGTAGCCAAGTCTGCAGGACTGAAAAAACGTTTACACCTCTTGAGGAATCCGAGGCTCCTTGCGCCACTTTTCACAGCTTCGGAAATCATATGATTCCAGCGAAGGTCTAGGGTAACCTGCATGCCAATCATTGACCAGCCATTAGATTCCTCAATATCAGTTCCATTCATTTTAAATTTGGCTATATTAGTATCCCGTTCGAATGGAAGATTTAGGGATTAACGGCGGACAGCCTCCGGATATTCTGTTGGACGGAGTAATTACTCCGAAATGCGACAAATTTATATACTTGGGCTCGGTCGTAAATTACCAGGGAAATTGTGACGAGGATGTTGCACACCGAATGAGAGTGGGGTGGTTAAAATGGCGTGAAAATTCCGCAGTCTTTTGTGACCGCAAAATGCCCCTTAAACTTAAAGGCTTGCTTTATGCAATAGTTAAAAAGGAAAAATAACAGCGACGGAGATGAAAATGTTACGGATGTCAGCGGGAGTATCGAGACGCGACCTAATTAAAAGTACGCGTATTTACGGAAGCCTTCGTGTAAAGAAACCGATTGTTAAAAAACTCAAAGCTGAGCGTATCAGGTGGTACTGTCACGTACAAAGAAGATCGTCGATCGAAAAGTAATAGCGATTCAAGTTCCAGTCGAAGTTCGGAAAAGAGGCAGACGAAAAAACAATTGGATCACTCAAATGAAAAAACAGCAGCAAATTCTCGGCCTCATCGAGGAGGTGATCCAAAATAGAGCGGCTTGTAGAAGGATATTGAGATCCGCAAACTTAGCCAACCCCACAAGCGGCGCAGTCGCAAGGCAGATACGTGGCAGAAATATGTAGCATAAGATGCACGTGTACGTACGCGTATTTCAATGGTTAATGAAAGAAAAAGAAGAAGAAGTATGCTGCATGCAGAGCAAGAATTTTTTCAAGAGCCCAGTATAACAGTTCAATAAACGTTTTGAGGGAAATTTACGAGTATCTTTTGATGCGAAAGCTCTTTGATTTATTATTGATTTTTCAAGAAGCTAAGCTCTTCTCTACCTATATTCCTAAGTCCCGACGAAGTTACTAACGCTCCGATATTTAAACCCAAGTAAGAGAACAAGTGTTTATGTTTCATGTGTACTCGCACTCTAACTTCCGATCGAATTTTTACTTCTTTTGTCATGAATATGTACTTTTGTTTATGATGAAGACCACATATTCAAGTAACAAGAAAGGAGACCCCCTCAACTGGGCCAATTACAGAGGTATAAGTCTCCTCAACATCGCGTACAAGATCTTATCTGCCGTATTGTGTGAACGCCTGAAACCCTTCGTCAACAACCTGATCGGTCCATATCAGCGTGGTTTCAGGCCAGGAAAGTCCACCATCGACCAAATATTCACATGGCGGCAGACCTTGGAGAAAAACCCAGGAACTTCAAATCGATACTCACCATCTTTTTATCGATTTTAAGGCCGCATATGACAGCTTGTCTAGTGTCTAGTTTTGGCATCCCTGCCACACTCGTCCGTCTATGCAGGATGTCGATGAAGAATGCACGCTGCTCGGTAAAGACTTTTTCGAGACCTTTGATGTCAAAAAAGGTCTTAGACAAGGCGACGCGCTGTCATGCGACTTCTTTAACATCGTTCTTGAAGGAATAGTGCTAAACTCAGGCGCCAACACCAGAGGCACAATCATTCAAAAGTCCGTCCAATTACTCGCATACGCCGACGATATTGACATAATCGGAAGAACGCAGCGTGATGTCAGTGGAGCGTTCGTGAGTATTGAGGTGGTAGCAGCGAAGACGGGTTTAGCGGTTGATGAGGGCAAGACTAAGTATATGCTGTGAACAAGAAAGGACAAGCAACATTGAACTCAGAAAACGACATCAGCGCTGAGATCAAACGAAGAATAACTCTTGCCAATCGCTGTTTTTTAGGCTGAGAAGGTAATTGAGTAGTAAGCCCGTATCTCGAAAGATTAAGGAGACTCTGTATAAGATCTTAATCATCCCAGTCCTGCTTTATGGCGCCGAAGCATGGACTCTTTCGAAAGCGGATGAGGTTATCCATGGTCGCTTCGAGAGCAAAATTCTTCGGAAGACATTCGGTCCCGTTGGCGTTGACAGGAGGAAAAGATTCAACGACGAAATTTACGAGCTGTACAGCGACATCGATCTAGTCCAAAAACAGCGCATCAGTCGCCTAAGATGGCTAGGACATGTAGAGCGAATGGACACCAATGCTCCGGCCCGTAGAGTCTTCGAATCTGACCCGGAGGGACAACGCAGTAGAGGGCGACCTCGCCTAAGGTGGCGCGCACAAGTAGAAAGGGACCTCAACCAACTTGGAGTGCGCAACTGGAGGCAGTTAGCTAAGGACCGGGCTAGCTGGAGAGGCTTGTAGGTTGAGGCCCAAGTTCACCCCGAACTGTAGCGCCACCTAAGTAAGTAAGTAAGTATTCAAATAACGTTTATTTGTGTGTTCAAAATATTTCTCTTATCATTCGTTACATAGCTCAGTTTGGTGGCTAAATCAAAATTGTTTATAGCAGACCAATCCAACTCGTGCGTGGATCGATTTTCTTTGCGTTTTTCTGCAGCACTGAGATTTGTCTACACCCGTCTAGCATATATTATGAAATTATGATGGTTTGAAATATCTATAATTACCAGCCACAGTCATATTGGCAGCTTTAGTTGTCAACTTAAAATGTGGCGCATCACCAGAAACCTCACATCTGTACACCCCAGATGATTTTTTTCCCAATACGCCAAGTTCTATTCGACAAAGAGATTCGTTGCAAAAATGTTTGCCATCCTGTACTTCCGCACCTTGAACCGGAAATTTCATATAAAATGGATGCATCATTGGTGAATACCTTCAAAAGGAAAAAAAATTTTCGAAATGATTCTTTAATTGTTTTATGAAGTTGTATCAAAACAGGTACATAATCGTTAAATTTTTAAGCACTCACCTGAAAAACTCCATTTCATCTTTGTACCACTTTACTGAGTTCAATGTATGCCCACTCATATCGTAGCTACACGCCAATGTTACATTATCCCTAAAGTCAACAATTGCGGGCACATTAATTTCCGTCACAATAAGGCTGCATACTTGATGACCGTCAACTGAAACGTATCCAAATACATGAAATTATTATGAAGTTGTTTGCCAACAGAAGTCTATATGTATCTGAATGTGTGTATGTACTAAGAACAGTACATAAATTTGTTTATTTAACAAAAAAAATTTTGAGGCCAAATTGGATTTGTGTATGGTTTAAGGACCTTTAAACTTTGGAAGGAATTATCGTACTCTTTAAGGGTACAGGTAAATCACTGCGATTCTACTTCCTTTATGTATTTTTGCTTCTATCGTTTTTTTTGGCTGGAGATTGAATTTATGATGGGATCTACATTTAAGTTGTTTTGTCAGTGAATATCTGAGATACCTTTTAAAAATGCTACGAAGCAACAACAGTTACACTACGATAATAATTGTCGAACTCAATGTTTCACATGAAAAGATTCAGTAAATGTGCGGCAGTCGATTTTTTAATCCAAATGTCTTGCATTAAACATAATTTAGTATGACGGCCACAGTTTGACCAGAAGTCCTCTGAAATACTTCAGAATCTTAGATTATTTGATCGTGCTTAACGTGCAATGGTATAAAGTGATTTATGATCTGTCTATTTGTAGTCAAATTCATTCGCTTCCACCACCATCGCAAGGTATCTATAGTTCTTTCCCTTCAATCCGTCTAATGAATGATCAGTCAAAACTTCGGCTTGAAATACAAGGTGGCCCAAAATTAATCATCCAACTTTGTTTTTGAATTAATTTTTTACTAAAAAAAAAAAAAATGATTTTGAGTGATGGAAATCTGTATTTGGACCTTTAAAATTTTTTCTGTTAAGTGGAAAAGATGATATCCGCCACGTGGCTGCCGCCAGTGTTGATACACATTTGTGCCGACTTTCCACAAGATTTCCGGTGATAACTGTTCGCATTCCTGTCGAATATTCTCCTTAAGAGCTGCGATTGTCTGAGGCTTGTTAGCATAAACCCGCGACTTCAAGTAGCCCCAAAGAAAGAAGTCTGGGATGGTTAAATCGGGCGATCTTGATGGCCATGCCAAATCGCCAAAAAGGGAGATTACGCGACCAGGAAACGCTTCATTCACAATATCCATTGTGGCTCATGCTCGTGCTGTGTGTGCGGTTGCACCGTCTTGTTGAAACCACATGTTCACCAAGCCCCGCTCTTCCAATTCCGGCAGTAAGAAGTCGTTTATCAAGGCCCTGTAGCGTTCACCGTATTTCCGATGGCGTCCTCTAAATAAAAACGGCTCAATCACTCCTCCCGCGTGAACGCCGCACCACACAGTGACTTAAGTCTAAATGCGCCTCGTCGCTCATGATGATTTTCGACACAGAATCGTCCTCTTCGTTGTCGTCGTTCGTCCTCCATGCTCTTGCGGAGTATAGCGCTCCATTGCTTGTCTGTTTGTATTCTGCAGCTGTCTAGTTCGCAAATGTCAAATATGATTGACGTACGACGCCATTTGCAAAAATTATAACATCTTCCGAAAGGATGATTCATTTTGCGCCACTTTGTATATACCACTGACAAGTAGATTTTCTTAAGCTTGATCACAAAATATAGTGGAAGTTAGAACCAAATTAAAAAGCAAACTCCAAAGCTCAACCTTTACACCACAGCGTATTGAGGAAATAAATTTCACAGCGCTTTTCATTGGTTGCCTCTCAGCTCTCGGTTAAGAAATTTTACTCAAGCTTTTATAACAGTCTCACCCATTATACGGAAATACAATACAGTGTACTCTCTCATTACGGACACCCCTCATAACCGGACAAATTCTTCGGAACTGTCGATGTCCGGCTATAAGGGAGTACACTGTATATTCATGCTCAATGGAGGATAAATCAGTGCCTGAAGCAACAATGCTGATATTTCGGCGATTATAAGTCCTGGACATCATCAATTGCAAGTGTTATACTCACTTTTTAATATCCCTGGGCATAGACAACCCACTACAGTCTCCAAAATAGATGCCATAGGGTTCTCTGATGACCTTAATTTCAATGTAAGTGGCTACACTCAGAAGTGTAGCACAGTGTCACAAGTGCTCTAATGTAGACTGTTTGAAGTATAAAGACAGTTGCGAAGTGATGGTATCCCTATGAACCTAAAACCTAATCGAATACATATGTATAGCGCTTTCTACCAGGAGAAGGAGACCTAGACATTTCATTCTAGCTAACTTGTACATATAATTAAAGTTAACCGGGCCTAGTATTAGCCCTGAAACCCACAATGCTGTCATGACATACGTACATATATGGTATGGTAGAGACACCTTCACGGAGCAACAACAGCAGTACAAATCAGCGCGTAGAAATCTTAAAGTAGCAATCATAAGAAGCAAGCGCAGGAGTTTCAATGAACTGTGCAACGAAGCTGACCAAAACCCTTGGGGGATGGCGTACCAATTAGTAATGAAGAAACTAAAGAGCTTTCGGTCAATAGCTCCGAAAGCTGGAAAGTGAGTGGTCTATTTCCAAGACGACAGGAAACCCCAGTAGTGAACGATGTGGCAGAAGAAACGTGCCCAATTCCTGAGATAAAAAATCACCAGGGTTGGATGGCACACCCAACGTAGCCCTCAAAACTGCAATAAGAACTCGACCCAAACATGTTTGCGAGTATGTATAACTCATGCCTGAGTGAAGGGATATTCCCAGATAGGTGGAAGAAACAAAAACTGGTACTGATTCCCAAAGGAAGCAATGCATCTGAAGACCCATCGTCATTCTGCCCCTTCTGTATGCTAGATACGGCTGGAAAAGTCCTAGAGCATATCATTGCCAATAGGCTGGAAGTAGCCATCGAAAACGCGGGCGGACTAGCAGAACATCAGTACGGTTTCCGACAATAGATGCAATTCGAGTGGTGGTAAACACAGCGAAGAAAGCCATAGAAGGCAGAAGGTGGAGAGGCGGTGCTAAACGGTACTGTGGAGTGATTACACTTGACGTTCGAAATGCATTTAACTCTGCAAACTGGAACCACATACTGGAAGCCCTTCGAAATAAAAGGCTACCAACATACATCATGAAGATAGTGACGGATTACCTTAGACAAAGGATCCTGATATATGACACAGATGATGGTCCCAAGGAGTATACTGTGACAGGAGGGGTCTGTGTTGGGCCCACTGCTCTGGAACGTTATTAATGATGAGATACTCAACATATCTTTACCGGAAGAAGCTACAATTGTGGGATTCGCGGATGATGTTGCGATAATCGTGGTTGCCAAGTTACTGGAAGAAGTTGGTCAACTAAGCAACGACACAATCGAGATAGTCCAACGCTGGCTGCAATCTGTGGGTTTAGAGCTGGCAGAAGACAAAACAGAAGCGGTACTAATCAGTAGCAGAAAGAAGAGGGAAACAATCACTCTTACGATAAGAGGACACCAAATTACATCGAAGCACGCCATCAAATACCTAGGCGTCATGATTGATGCCAGGCTTTCTTTTAATGAATATCTGGTATATGTTAGTGACAAGGCCTCACGAGTGAATAATGCACTAATGCGCATCATGCCAAACCATGGGGGACCAAGACACAGCCGACGCCAGCTCTTAGCCAGGGTGGTGACATCTGTGATACTCTACGGGGCACCAACATGGGCTGAAGCCATGAAAGTTAAGGCATACAGGCGTAAAATTGAATTGACATACCGACTCAGCCTATGTTATCGCAGGATTATTCCACATTGACATACTGGCTCAAGAATCGCAAAAAGCCTACGAAACTAGGAGCCATGAACCTGGGTCAACCTACAACGAAGCGAACCCAGCAAAGAGAGCAACCAGCATGCCAAATGGCAACAACGATGGAGCGCATCAAGTAAAGGTCGATGGACCTATCGCCTTATACCACTACTTGAGACATGGACAAGTCGGAAACATGGTGAAGTTGATTTCTATACAGCGCAACTACTAAGTGGGTATGGATGTTTTCGAGCGTACCTTTACAGATTCAAGCACGACAATTCCCCATTGTGTCCATACTGCGCCAAAATTGTACAAGATGCGGAGCATGTATTCTTCCACTGTCCGCGATTCCAAACCAAGAGGCAAACACTGAGTAATAAATTAGGAGAAATACCAACCCCCGAGAATATTGTGCAACACATGATAAAATCAAGAATGTTAGCAAGGAAACTTGAAGCCCCCCCCCTGTGAAGAAATGCTTAATGGCAGTACCGCAGGGAACAGGGGAGAGGAGTGGAGGTGGTTTTAGCCGGTAGAAATCCGGCATGCTGTTGAACCGATTATTTCTACAGTATCTTTTGAAGATTCCCACCTTCTACAAAAAAAAAAAAAAAAAATAGTACAGAAAGGGTATGAAACCCAGATAAATGTACCGATTATAGAAGACAATATTCGGGCTTAAATCATGCTAAGGAAAGTTAGCTAGAAAGAGCATGTAAAATGCTTGGTTGGAACATTCATCTATGCATCGCTCATAATGACAACATTCAAATAATGGCTAAGCTAACACATGCAGCCCGTTTCAAACAACATTGTTTCTAGGTACCAATGTATAAATACATAGTATATTCCCCACTTAAGCTTGATCAAATCAGAAAGTGCTTCAGAAATATGTATTTCTTCAGTTAGAATTAATCTCTTCGGCAATGTTCTCGCTAAAATCTAAATCGGAATCAACACATTTTGTTATGCATGCATCGCTTCATACTTCAAATGAATCTGATAAGGCTCTCTATGAAGCTACCTATAACTCTTGGGAGCAATTCCTGTCCTAAAAGACTTAATTTGCATTAATATTCAGAGGCCTAACCAGGACATATCTTCCACACAATCCAAACGTATTCTCATCCATTTGTATGTACATATGAAAGTCCATTTTAAACTCAACCCCAACCACAATTTAAAAGCCAGATTAACTATGTTTCTTGTTAGCTTTACGCCGACATTTTAATTATGCAAACATTAGTGTATCCAATGGCATTTATAATTGCGCCATGCACAACTTTTTACCATCATTATTCACTACAAACTTTTACCATTCACACCTACAAAGGATAATCCCAGTAAAACATTTCCATGATTTAATCTAAGCACATTCAAAACGTAAAATAACCAACCCTCTCAGCAAAACACTGTCAAACTCGGAAAGCCACAAATAGGGCGAAGGGCAAAGCGAGTACATACTGAGGCAAAAACAGTAGAAAAAAAAACGCAATAAGGCATTTCTCGCATTCCATCCGAAACCCGAACCCGTCTACATAGTTGTTTTATCTGCATCTAGCAGATGAAAAACTTTTCAAAAGCAAAAACATCAACACCGCTCTCTAATCTGACTTCTTGTATTCCCGAGGGATAGATAGTAAATTGTTTGGGGGTGCTGCATTCGTCGGTTTGTAATGCTACTACCACCGCACTTCCTTTAGTATTATCCTACTTCGAACGAACTCTACTTGGAAGTTCTAGCACTAACCGTTATCAGCAGATTTGTGTTGTGATGCTAATGCTCATGATGCGAGCTGTAGCTTCGTTTATCAACAAAATACGAAAAAAAAAAAAAAAAAAAAACTTTTAATACACCAAGAACTGTGAATAAACTCCGTGTTAAGGACACGCAGCAGGAGAAGGAGTGAATCATGAATCTTTCCCTCTTTTCGTATACATATCTGCTTTATTCACTTGTAAAAAGAAGGCCAGAACAGAGCAACAAAAACTTTCTGGAAAATTCCGCTCTTTGCAGTACAACGACGTAACGATGTTTACTTTAAATTGAATAAAAGGATCCCAATGTTTGTGGTAGCCGGGGGATGAATATGAAAAGAAAGGATAAATGAAATGGAGAGAGGCTCTGAATGTGCTCTATGTATGCTTTTTGTGGATTATGACACTCGTAAATTAATGCAAACAGGGTGTTTTCTTTTGTAAAGAGTCATTCAGGGAGCTAATGCTTTATGTTAGCAGTAAGGAGCAGAAATTAAATGCATATAAAGCTTGAAACGGGGTTTCCTTAATGAAATTAGCTCATTGCAGTGTGGGGTTAAAAATGTGCGAACCTTTATCTTTACAATGAATGGCAACTAGTGTTGGTAATGGATGCTTTTAATCGATAGCATCTTTATTGGGATGCGTAGACCTGTCCAACGCATGTAGTTAGTTTAACTTCTTCTTCTTCTTTGGCGTAGCCATTTTCCTATCCGGGGTCGGCCCCCCTCGTACGCATGCGCCAAGATTTTCTATCCTGTGTTGTCTGATTGTCGACGTTTCTTTGTTGCATGTCCTTTTCGATGGTTTTGCTCCATGTTTTTGGTGGGCGGCCTCGTCCTCTGTTGATTGTTGGCATTAGAGTAGAGTTCTCTTTACAGCATGGACTTCAGCTCGCCGCATTATATGCCCATACCATCTTAGACGGTTTTCTTGAAGTTTTTCGGCCATCGGTGCAATCCCACAGCTTCCTCGTACAAATTTATTTTGCACTTTGTCGAGTCTGGTGACTCCGGATGACCACCTTAACATCCGCATTTCAGCTGCATGTAGCCTTTGCTCTTGGTTCTTATGAGCTGGCCAGCACTCTGAGGAGTACATAAGTGCTAGTCTGACTACAGATTTATATATTTTCCCCTTAAGCGGAAGTGATTTTTTTTGTCACATAAAACACCGGACACTGAACGCCAGCTTTGCCATCCGCACTGAAGCCTACCTATGTGACACTTGTCGCTCAATAGTCCCTTCGCTGTTAATGTAGGACCCGAGGTATTTAAAAGAGTCAGTTTCCTTTATCGGCTCATTTCCTATTTTTTTTCGACTTGGGTTACACCCGTTGAGAAGTTGAACTTCATGAATTCGGTCTTGGATCTGCTTATACGCAGGCCATTAGATTCGAGCGCCTCTTTCCAAAGATTAAGTTTATGTTGCAAGTCCTTCGGGTCGGTAGATGGGAGGGCTACATCGTCAGCATAAAGAAGTGTCCAAGCAATGTCGTTTTGTATATTGCGGGTAAGGAAATCCATTACCAAGTTAAAAAGCAGGGAGCTCAAAGCGGACCCTTGATGAACTCCAACTTTCACTTCAAACCTGTTTGTTTTTGACCTGCGTAGTAACTTCGTGGTAAGTATCTTTGATAAGATTTATAAGGTTCTCTGGAACGTTTTTGGACCGAAGAGCATGCCATATTAGTTCCCGGGGCACGCGGTCGATTGATTTCTCCAGGTCGATGAATACGCAGTAAAGGTTTTCCCTACTGTGCCGTTGTTTCTCGGTGAGGCGTCAATCGTTGACTTACCACTCACGAAACCGAACTGGTTTTCAGTTACATTGGTAATATAGCTAGTTTAACACTTTAAAAAAAATTCAATTCATTTCCAAGTATTCTATTTCACATCTGTCAAAGAACTCTTGGCAAACAAGGTCATTTACAAGTACAACTTGGCGCAACAGACGTATGTGGTCCAGGGCCTAGCTTCACGCAACCATTCGTGTTGTGCTTGTAATATTTTTCACATAAATGGAAGGGACCTACAGTTTAGAGCCATATTCGAAAGGCAAATTGAGAAGCTTTCTCTTGACAGTTATTACTCTCGGACGTTTGTCAGACATTCGCGAGAGGTGGTCCGTGAAAAAAACTTTTTTTGGTGTTTCTTGGACTCGAACGTCGAACCTCTCGCTCAGCGATCCAAGGCACTAACCAATTGAGCCACGGAGCCTACTCATTTACAAAAATTTAATTTTAATGATTTTATTGAAACCCTATTCTAAGTCTTGAGAAAATCACACAATTTTTCTGGAATAAATTTTTGTAGTTTTTTAGAAGACTCAATTTTCTCGGCGTTGCTGGTACAGCAACTAATAATAAAAGCAACTAATAGAAATTCGGGCAGTTGCTTTAATTGAGGTTGTTGCAATGACTGAGTCAAACAAGTGGACCGAAAAGTTAAATTTCATCGGAATACTAAAGAAAAAAATTTCTTACACTGTTAAACAAAACGAAACTGATAATTTAAATCATTTTATGAAGACAAAATCGTCCTCTTCGTTGTTGAGATTGAGGATGGCTTGACAGTAATTCAGACGCGACTGACGGTCAGGAGGCATTAACTGATGCACTGTTTGCACTTTGTACGGGAACATGTGTAAGTCTTTCACTAAAATTCGCTGTAGGGTCCGTCTGGTGATGCCCAATTGCGTGGCCCGTCGCGGTCGTCTGGTTGATGTTTCTTCGTTCTCGGCGACATCGGCAGCCACAGCCGCGATATTCCCGGCCGATCGACCAGTCCGGTAGCGGCCACGCCCTGCATGGTCTCCTGTGGTTCCAGTCTGCTCGAGTCGAGTAGCTTAGTGCCGGAATGTTTGCCCAGTTGGCGCGACACGATTAGGAAATCGACGTCGAAATTCACGCTGCGCTAACACCACCGTCGGATTATTGGTCAAAAAAATCGACACAGTTATTCCACACCAGAGTCCGCCGATCTGAATCCGATAGAAAACTTGTGGTGTGGTATCAAACATATCAAGCAACGAATCAACATAGCTTTAAAGGGTTGCTGAGGAAGGCTGGCGTAAAATAACCCCCGATGTCAGCACCTTGTGGACTCTATACCACGTCCTCGTAAGGGGGTGTTAATCAATAAGGTTTTTCAAGGTAGTATTGAGCTTCCTGAACTTAACTTAAATTAATTTTCAAACAATTAATCTTATTCTGTAATTTTTTTATGTTTTTTTATCGGCACTCCTATTATTTTGAGCACAGCTGTATGTATGTATATGCATGCTGTCAGTATGCCACTGTCAAACGTCAGCATTTTATGGAGTCTTTACTAGTAGTCTTAACTTATGTATGTCACCCAGAAGTATGTCTAGGTCTAAAATTTAATTGAAAGCTGAGTGAAATTAAAGTGAATGGCAGTGGACATACACATTTCTTCTGCTTAAAAGCAATTTTAAGTCGGAGTATACAGTCTTCTTTTCCACTGCACAAAATGATCATGCAAAATACCAGACATTGAAAATCTCAGTTTCATTTTTCATATTTTGGAAAGTTATTGTTTTTCTCACTCAGTAGTTCAATTCCTCAATCCAACAAAAAAGTGGATCACCCAAGGCAAAGCAGTTGAGGAGGAAACGATTACATTCGAAATAAAGTTGGAGAAAATTGAAACACGCTGTAGAAGTCCTAAAATGATAGCGCACAGGTGTTGTTGACAAGCTCTACTACACGTGCGGTGCCAGGACACAAGTATCTTATGCCTAAACTACGAAACGCCAATTTACCAAAACATGAGAGAGCTGAAAATATTTTATGTTTGCTGGCGATAAAATACGAGTATCTTTATCAGCGAATAGGAAGACGTACATAGTACATTAATATATCCTCACTCGTTTTGACGTGATGTACTGATGAATGTATCTACCTATACGTTTGTTTGCCACGAACTAGGATAAGACCAACGGAACAGATTTTGGTGGAGGAAAAGCAAAAGTATTCCTTTGCTAGAGAGATCAGAGTAAATTTCATGACTACGGATAAAAATGCTGTAAATCCACTTTCGAAAATTGTAAATCTAGGATATGGACTTTTGGTTCTATGTTTATGATCAGTTTAACGCAAAAAGTATGCAAAGAAGAGGTTTTTTTATTTTTATTTTAAGTAAATACTTTTGTCTTTTTTTAATTGTTCCATGGGATGACGTTAGAACGGAAGATGTATGGTGCTTTCTTCTTTATTTGTATTTATGCCAAATGCTTAAAACCTTAAAGTGGGCGCCGTGGCTCAAGTGGTTAGTGCGTTGGATCGTTGAGCGCGAGGTTCGAGGTTCGAATCCCAGAGAACACCAAAAAGTTTTTCACGGTCCCACCCCTCGCGAATGTCTGACAAACGTCCGAGAGTAATAACTGTCAAGAGAAAGCTTCTCAATTTGCCTTTCGGATATGGCTCTAAACTGTAGGTCCCTTCCATTTGTGTGAAAAAAATATAACACGCACAACACGAATGGTTGCGAGAAGCTAGGCCCTGGACCACATACGGTCTGTTGCGCCAAGAATTTGTATTTTTTTTTTGCTTAAAACCTTTTATATCTTTTAAGTCAGAGAGCTCCAAAATAACTTATGTTAAACTAACTATAATCACCCTTATTCCGTGTGGCGTTTTTGTTTTGGTGAACGCCATTCGACGTTCATTAAACGCCTTTTGGCGTTGAACTCCTTGTGGAACCCATTGTTTGACAACAAATGTCGTTTTTCCTCTTCCACTTTTGTTCCGCGAGGCGTTAAACGCCAAAAAACGCCATCAAAAACGACGGTTTTTGTCGTTCAGAAAATAGTGATCGCCTAAGAGCAATCATCAGTTCAAAATGTAAGTTTTTTGAATTTTTAATTTATTTGACTACCGAAATTAATTTATCTTGATTTATAGAATAAAAGTAAAGAAAACGAATAAGAAGCAGTTTACGACTTTAGTAAAGGATTCAGAAGAATAGCAGCAAGCTTCAATACCATCGGTACCGATGGCGAACCCATAGTTTCAGGGAGATGATTTTTTGTTTCGTTCAGCAAATATACGAATTCTTCCTTGGACATTCGAAAACATCTAAAATCTGAAAAGCCTCGATATATGTATTAATTTTTAAGTGAGATTTATCTTGTTACTTTTCTTCGCACTCGGCAAATCCAACGGATTAGATTTTGTTCTTATGTTTCTTCGTATTGCAATACTATTCATTTTGTTTTCCAATTAATATTTTCACGACTTTGTTTTAAATAATTCGTTATTTATCTACCACGGACGTAAACCAGCTGTTGCAATGACAGTGGATTGTGGATCGCATGTGGAATGTAAATCTACTTACCGACGGAGGCGTTTTTTGACGATCAGTTTCCGGAATAACTCTTAAAAAATGAAACGCCCCAAAAAACGACAATTGGCGTTTTAGAAAAACGCCACACGGAATCAGGGTGAATAACAACCAAAAAATTATGAAATATTTAAAAAAAAGAGAGAAAATAGTTGGGCATAAAAAAACCCATAATGGGGTAAGGACTTGGCTTCTCGCAAATTCATGTTACGTGAATCATCTTTTTAATAGTAGTGAACTGGACTTAAACCTATTAAATAAGTTCGGAAACGAACCCTATTAGCGTTCGGCTTTTAAAAAATTGTACGTCCAACAGGATATATTTAGCTTCCTGTCCACTGAAGTGAATTCAGTAGAACAATAAAAACAGATTAAAACCGTTGAATTTTAGGAGTGTTACTAAGAAGTTTCATAACTCTTTGGTAACATTTGAGGTAAAACTGCGAATCTGATTCTGAAAATGTATGCCTCCTGATGGGTAATGTATTTTTTTTTAAAACAAATAGGGATCTGAGTACTGAAATACGATACAGAAATCTAATTAAGGTAAATCAATGCATGCCGCTTCTAAGGAAATCTTAACCTAAACTGTTACCTGGATCAAGCCGGAATGGTCACTTTGCTGAATGCATTGCATTCTGATAGGTAGGTTCCGATTGCAATAGCATGTAACGCGCATATATTAAAACTCACGTTCTGCTGAAAAGTGCGAAAATGTAATCAAAGAACAGTTCAAATGAGTTCAGGTAAAACCGCGTCGAAGGAAATGGCAAACCAATTCGCAGAATGGGAATAAGCTCTGGAATTTCTTGGTTCCGAATCATATGCCAAACATTTAGTTAGATATCTTTTAAGCAATTTTAGTATGTGTTCTGCCAAAGCAGTAAGTAGATAAATAAATGTCTTATAAGATTTGCTTGCTAAAATAAACACAAAAACTAGAACTAGAGAGTACCAAAGTATCATTGATTAAGATGCGAAGAGGAAACCCACAAAGTGGTCGGCGGCGAACATTTCTAACTCAAAACTCGCAAGGGTATGAGTAAACTCGACTTTATATGTACAGTGTACTCCCCCAAAAGCGGACACCGACGGTTCCGAAAAATGTTTCTGCCAATGAGAGGAGTCCGGTTATGAGGGGTGTCCGTAATGAGAGAGTACACTGTATATGCCTTTGCATGAAAATCATTAAAATCTGTTAGAGAAGGCTAACACTTGATAGAATGACTCTGAGTACTCAGTGGGCGAAATATAATAAAGGAAAACAATTAAAAACAATTAAAACAATGACTGCATGTTGTCTTGTTTTTCCCTATTTTATCGCTTTTTCCAAAAGAAATGTTCCAACGAAATAGCCTCTTGCATTCCTCTCCTTCAAAATTTCACTCGTAATACGCGTCATGCTTCAAATGCACTTCAGTTCACCCTGAAGCCAAATTTCACCCGCAATACGCGTCACGCTTTGATTGTATGTACATCAGTTCACCCTGAAGCCCAACTTCGGACGTAATGTCAAACACAGGAATTCGTTCATAAGCCGAGCGACACGTATGATGGAATGATCGTCCAGGCTCTGTATTTCCTCATCGGTACAACATTCAAACATTCAAAGTCAACGTGAACTGGTATCTCTTCGGTTCCTCTTTCCCCATTTTCCAAACGCCCGTGTCCTGTGTAATCAGCATAAAGGTATTCATATTCCCTTTGGTGCGCGCTAATTATAAAAGAAAAGAGATACGTATGTATGTTTCTCTCATATCTGGAGAACTTTTTTCGTCTGCCAAAAGTATTTTTTTTCAGCAATTCTAGGAAGCGTACTCCTAGTGTATGAACAGCTGGATTTCGCCTCTGCTGTTTTTCTTGCCTCACATTTGATTTTCTTGTGTTGCTGTAAAGAAGGTGAGTTACGTTTATTGTACAAAAACAAATTTTACAACTATGTACTTCAATAAAAAAAGACTACATGGTGTACCTTGGTCTATGTTTTTATGTGTACCATGGACCATGCAACGGCAGGGTTCGAAAGGCCGTTAAGAAGAAAGTCTTAGATGAATCATCTGAAAGCGATGAGACTATTGAACTGCCACTTAATCCTCGAACACCAAAACCGCGGAAAGTAAATCAAATAAAAAAACCCGAGGAACAAAATGATGACAGCAATGAAGACTTCAGCAGACTTGTTTATTTTTACTTTAAATTGTGTTTTTATTGTTAACGGTCACACTGGTTTGGTTCATGGTGCACTTAGTATGTGTACCTTGGACCAACGAGATGCATTTTTCTTAAATTCCATTTAAACGTGACATGGGCACTTTTGGTAAAATCTGACATGTGCTTTTGCTCTGAAAATATTTCAAGTGTTGGTTCTGAGCCTTTTTAAGTTGATGCAGCAATCAAATAAAAAAAAAAAATACTTACATGGAAGGAATATTATTATTGAAACTTATTACAAAATTGGAAACGTTTTTCGGTCGAAATGATGCCCCAAATGAACCATTAATTCAAAAATAACGTAAAAAAATAAGAAACTGGTTCGATTCTATACAATAAGTCACCCAGTCTTCCTTGTACATGCATATGTAGTTAAGGTTCACTCGAAAACATAACTGCAGTGACAGAAAGTGTTGCTGAAATCACGGTGACATCAATTCGTCATCATAAGGACATGAATTAGACGTTTCAAGAAGCATATTACAGAGAATTTTCACAAAAGCTCTGCACCTGCGCCAAACGATCATTTTAAGTTAATAGAATTTTTTAATTTGTTGGTGGAACATCAGTTATGAAACGACAATTTTACCAAAGAGGAACATTTTTAGCAATGAGGGACGTTTTCAACCCCAAGAAATAACAAAAGTTATCGAATTATCGGTGTGGAAAACCCAAGTGAGTGGAAGGATTAAGAAGGATTTTGTTTTTTTAAATGTGGCTAAAATGCAATGCAGCAGGATCGTCTGATGTGACGCCATCAGACCGTTTTATCGATGCTTTTTATGTTCGCATATGTATGTATGTATGTCAATAAACCACCAACAAATTCCTGAATATTGGTGGAGATCCAAGATATGTATTAGTGCCATTATCTTGCCACAATTAGGCAATGATGTCATCAAATATTTCATCAAAGGAGGAGCAGATTGCTAGTAGAACCAGTGGGATATACATTTTGTCAGACAAATCGTCACTTAGGCATGTGAGAACAATAATTCGAATATGTGACGTCAGTGTATCATATCTTACTCATTCCATTTGGATCACCTTCAGAAATGACAGTTTAGCCTCTAAAACCATGATTTATCGAAATTTATTTACAGATTTTCAATTAGCGGGGTTCACACTATACGGTTTGCTTGACGACAATTTTCATATTTTTCAACTTTTTGATTTGCTTGACCGACTTGTCGTTCAATGTAAACGCTTGTCGTACAACTTCAGAGCATTTTTCATTTAAATTTTTGATTTCAACAAGGAAACCTCGCAGCTAAAGCTGTGTTCACCTGTGTGCTGACAATATTGACATACATACATATTTTCAACCTCTGGAACCCCACCCCAGCATCTATTTTTCTTAGAATTTCTGTTGAACAAATTAAACGACGTTAATAGAGTCCAAGTGACTGCTTTCGGGCTTGAGCGAAGGATGGAAAACGCAAAAAATTTCGGAGACAAAATAATAACATTTTCCATCAATCTGACTCACTTACAGAGGTTCTAATACTCATCATCCCACTTATAGAGGTCCTTTTTGTAAATATGAGTTCAGCTTACAAAGGTCAAGCAGTTACACTTAAAGAGTTTTTTTTTAATAAAACTGGTGGTACAGCACAATATCCAGGCTCCACTGAACCAGGTTCGACTTTATTTTAAAATGTTAAGAAGTTACGAGCAAACACAAAAAAAAATTGAGAGACACGCTATCGTAAAAGTGTCTCATTTTCCTTATAAACGGGGCCCTAAAAATACATATGTACATATATCCAAATTTGTTGTATGTGGCCCTCGATAAGATACACTTAGACCAAGAGGTCCATTGTGCTGCCACTAGGTAGGGACAGGTGGGTCACTCTGCCCCCTCCTGGAACCAATTACTTTTCGTCATGAAATTGTGAATTATTAAAATCATTGAGACAATCGAAACATCCAATTTTACATTTTCGAAATCTGTATATTATAAGCAATATTAACGAATTCGATTTATGCTATCAATACCTAAGCAATATAAATTCTAGTAAACATGTACAAGAATGTGTCATATGAACGGCTTTTGTTAAACGTACAAATTATCCCACATTCTTCTAAAAAAAAAAAAAATGTCATGTTCATCATCTTATAACTCGCCAGTCATGCAAACCGAGCACATTTCCGTTTATAATGGTGTTACGAAAAAAAATTATTAAATTTAAAAAAAAAGATAATCTGATGAAAGCTGCTATAAAATCAGATTACAAATAAATTTATATGAGTACTCATGTATGTATGTAAGCACTTACGCAATAATCCGAATAATACAGTGAACATCCAATAATCCATTGCGACACAATGTTTTATCCAAATGAAGCGGTCAAATTTAATGGATTGTTATTAAGATCATTAACATTTTAGCATCAATTAATGTACTCATTTATTTTTCACTCTGATCACAACACCAGTATAAATTGTTACAAATGACTGATAGGTAAGCATTCTCCCGGAATTAAATACGTTCGAGAAGTCGTAGGTTATTTTGAGAATAAGAACACTCGTAAATGGTCAGAATAAGCCAGAACTAGCAATTTCACATCAAAAAGTCACACAGTCAGATTAACGACGGTCTCTTTCAAGGCTGATTTTATTCATAAAAAACTATGTTTTTATATCATTCCTTGTAGTCAGCATTCACAAGTCAGAAAACCATAAATATATTCCATCGCACATAATATTACCACAACATTTTTACGACACCATCAATCAGTATGTGGAATCTTTTTTCGAATCCCTATTACAGGACCAAATCAGAAAATAATTACACACCGTGACGATATTAACTGCTAACCCGATTGAACTTCACAATTGCACTGAAGAACCATAGAAGATAAGTGCCATCAGAAGGTCCTTGATTTTGCTTTTGATGATGTTAATAGTACAGGATTCTGTACGAATGTTGTATCATACAAATCTTTGTATGATGATGTTATGTCGGTGCTTTTACAACGACACGCTAGATTTTATGCATCATCCTCAGGCAAGCATTATTCTGTGATAGCTACGACAGCGAACAGTTTTCTATCAAACTTTAGTTGGATAGAACGAGCAAGCTTTTCGGAGTCATTTAAAATTGGATGCTGTGTTGCTTCCTATACTCTTCGGAAAAGAGAGGAGAAAAAGTCCTGAGAGCAAAAGCTTTCGTATGTACGGATTGTTTTGGTTTTGTAGTTCTGTCAGGAAATGTAGGTTAGGGAGGAGACCATATTTTTCAACGTACAACATAAATGTGAGATTTTTTGAAAAATGTGTCTAGAGGGGATGTAGTATGTATCTGCATTCATGCATTTATACTAACATAAAAATCATCTATAAAACTCTAGTAAGAAAACTTAATTTTGAGCACTGTTTATTGGACACCAAGGGTTAGACTGATAAGGACTTTTAGAGATACCAGTTTTTTGGTGGAGAATTAGTCTTAAGTTTAATTAAAAAAATAGAATAAGTCGAGCAAAAAAAATATAATTTGTCAGGGTGCAGATTTGTCATTAGAAACAGACCTGAATTTTAGTGAAGCAGTCGTAAATGTGCGCCCACCGCCTTGAAGGAGATAGATGACGCGAAGGAATTGTGCACTTAGATCCTGTTTTACGAAATGAATGTAAAGATAGAATACGTTTATAAAAATTCGTTGAAGGGATTCATGTGCACTGCAATCTGAAGAGATCTACTTTTCCCTCTGAACTATACCCTTAATTGATAAGTTACTTGATAATAGAATACCTCCACTTGAGAAAACTAAGCCAAAGAAGTACAGTGAATGGTGGTATTCCACCAAGTAATTGGTAGCTGAGGATGGCAATTGGCTCAAGAGAAAAGAGCAAAAGTTAAACACTACTTTGAGACGACAATGCGTAGGATTGTGAATAGGGCTAAGTGGTTGGACTCAGAATATCGTAAAGGCATCTCCCGAAGCACGTGGTTGTCATTGAGGATGTGACAAAGCCAGAGACTTATTCAGCAGGACTAAGGGACCGTATAAGCATACAAAGTTGCAACAAGTTCAATATTTAACTGAAACGAATACGATTGGCGTGATTGGCGACTATTTGAAACGGTGTATTGAAACTAATATTCCCGTATAGGAAATGGAATACATCGTTCTTATTTGTCCTTATTTTAATTTTTTTTTCATCCCAATGAAAAAGGAATAGAGAATGCTTAAACTTTTCCCATTCGTTTGAAATTTTCTTTTTGGTGAACAAATCGCTTCAGCAATAAGTGTGCCAAGCTAGTTCTCTGTAGACATGTTGGATATTTAGATGAAAAATACAGGGTGTCCCAGTTAAGAGGTACAATCCTGAAGTTCCGGCAAACAAAAAACCGTACGGCCGATCCGGTATTAACAAAGCGCTGATACATATCAGCATTGTATTCTTTGATTGGGGTATGGCCGTTGGTACTCCAATCTTGTCATGAAGCGTTTCCATTGCAGGACCCTCAGGAAAACACAATTTCCGCGTATTCACGTGTTGAATAGCTTTTGTAGAGATCATAATCAATCAGGGCTGTTTACTTACAGAGCAAAATATCGATGGCAAATCAGTTGAAACCAAATTACAGTACATCAAGATGGAGCACCTTGTCACTGCAGCACCAGGGTACCTTCATTGCTCAACCAAACATTTAATGAAGCATGGATTTGTCCATTTGGCCCCAATCCTTGCCCACTCAGATCTTCTGACCTAAGACCCATGGCTCCTTTCTTAGTCTTTTTTGACCATTTTTATGCGACAAAAATGTCTTTTACTGCAACTTCCGTTAATCGTACGTGAAAAAGTTATTTAACATAATTTTTAGAAAATTAGTCAGAGATAAAAGTTTTTAAAAAAAAAAAAAGTTGTTTGCTTTATAAAAGTTTTGAGAAAAATGCATTTTAAGTAAAAAATTTGAACAACAAATTTTCACAATTTTGACTTCAAGGAGCCATAACTTGTTTGTGGCTGCATAAAATTACACAAAGTCCTGAAATTTTTTATGCGCTACTAAATTCTCTCTCCAAAATGTACAGTACTGTTCTTGTAGCTGTAATAATTCAAAAGTTATTACATTAAAAGTGATTACACCTCCAAATCGGAGGTGTCCCAACAACTTCAACATCAGTTGACTTTTTGGGGATGTAGACTACATGAAGATGGCTTTAAGCCAAGGTAGCACTAGATTTTCGGTTCGCTGGAATGATACTATCAGAAGGTCCTGAGGACTTGAAGTTCTTGAAGCTGCGTATGTTGGAGAGAATCTTTTTTGTGAGGAGTTGCTGCACAGTGCACCGGAAGTATTGCAGTTTGAAGCAAAGGGGAGGTAGCAGGAAAGTTACTGTCCAGTAAATGATAAATGGTCTCTTTACTTGGGGTGGTCCAGTGGTTATAACTGAGCATAGGGGGGTTTTTGAAGAGGATTTCACCCAAGCTAGGACCTTCTGAGAACTCTTAAACGCTATCACAGAAGAGCGTCGCAGGACCAGTGAAATTTCGTATTTTCTGAGAAACACTTTGTAGGCATCACAGTCAGGTGTCTCGAGAATGACGGGGAGGACAAGCCACCGAGATAGCGTCGTTTAGCGCCAAAGTTAGTGTCTTCACCATGCGGTCAAGATCAGCGGTACTATGGAAGATCCATTAGGTCAAATCAAGGGAATCAACCAGACCAGGAATCAGCCATCCACCAGACTCCCCAGTCCTTTACCATATTATACAAGCCCTAAGGCTTGGTTTAAATGGGACCAAGTTCAACTAATTCGTGTAGTATTCAAATCAGGAGGGAAACCAATACAAGTCTCCAGAAACCGAGAAGTATCCACTGGAAGCAATTTCTTTGTCGTGGGTTGAAGTGACCAATTTATTGAACAAAAAACGATAGAAACATCCTAATTATGAACCGACTGCGCAAAGAGAAGTTGTAGCTCTGCTCTTTCTATGCTAACTTTGCATGTCATTAAAACTGTCATTCTGAGTAACGACTTCCGTCATTAAATCTCCCGTCAGTTGACCACTTCATGCAAGGACACCCTGTATATGTCGGTTCCATTAAAAAGACGTCTAAGTACACAGAACAATAAATTTTATTACCCAGCCATTAACATTTTTTTTTGAGTGCCGGAAAAAGAATCTCACTGACGCTAGCTTGGAACTCTTTTATTTGGCTGTGAAACTCGTGCAATAAAATCGCTCACACAAGACACTAACGTAGTCCTCACCCTGAATCAAGTTCACTAATTTTTACCGCCAAGTTAATTCGCCAAAACTTCAGAAATCTCCAGTTAAAGGATTATACCTCTTAACTGGGACACCCTGTATGTATGTAGATGCACTTTACCACTCATTGTCTCCGACGTGGCTCGAGGTGCAAACATAATGAACTGGGATTGGTTTCAAGCGCTCGGTTTTCATATACTTTTTGCGAAGGAGGAAGCCGCATTGAAAATCACGCTAGAATCTAGAGAACATCTAGTATCTGAAGCTAAGAGTCTGTGCAAGAAGCACGAAGTAGTTCTCAGGCCTGGATTGGGTTGCAGTAAACATTTTGTAGCGCATCTCACATTGAAACCGAACAGCCATCCCAAATACTTTAAATACCGCCCTGTACCTTTTGCCCAAAAAGAAGACGTCCGTCGTGAGATTGAGCGACTGCGGCAATTAGACATCTTGCGTCCTGTTGAAACAAGCCAATGGGCAGCGCCTGTCGTGGTTGTTAAAGAGGCAAATGGTAATTTGCGCATATGTGGAGATTTCAAGATATCTTGGAATAGATCGTCATCCAGTACCCCGTATCCAGGAACAGTTTCACAAGTTACAAGGAGGACGATACTTCACAAAAATTGATTTGTCTGACGCGTACCTCCAGATTCCTTTGAACGAAGAGTCGAGAAAGATATGCGTCGCTAATACTGAGTTCGGACTTTTCGAATATCAGCGCTTACCATTCAGGACATCCAGTTCCACAGGAATATTCCAAAGATACATGGAACAGTTGACAGCTGATTTGGAATTCTGCGTTTCCTATCACGATGACGTCATTGTATCCGGACGTGCTAGCGAGGAGCTTTTAAGTAATCTCGGAACTTTCCTCGAGCGACTAGAAAACCATGGCCTGCGCTGTCGACTGGAAAAATGCAAATTTGCAAGATCCGAGATCGAATACTTAGGCCATATCACTGACCAAACTGGTATAAGGCCGTCGGGGTCACGGGTTAAGACCATACGTGATTTGCCCATTCCGAAAGATATCAAAGACCTCGAGGCATTCATTTACACTTATACTATACGCTACCGTCCGACGACGCAGCATGGAAACGCGGACTGCCTTTCACGTTTGCCTATCGGTCCCGATGACGATTTTGACCAGTCGGAGGAATCTTGCCACCAACTAGATGAGGAACATTCATCGATCGTGGAGGATTTCCCCATTAATGCCGGAATCATTGCTAAATTTTCTCAGCAGGATCCTTCGCTTCTACGTCGCTTGTACATCAAGGCCATTGGGGTGTAACCCTAATGAGGCAAATGGCCCGAAGGTATTGTTGGTGGCCCAACATAGATGATGTTAACGCGCAAACGGTAGCCCAGTGCACCGCATGCCAACTGAACGCTAGTCGCCCGCCCAGAGAGTACCTACACTAGTTGGCCGTTATCAGAAGGAGTTTGGCAGCGCATTCACATCGATTTCGCAGGACCATTTCAAAAATCCATGTGATTAATTGTAGTAGACTCGAGATCGAAGTTTCCGTTCGTGATTCGAATGGCCTCTACTACATCTCAAGCTACGATCCAGGCGTTGTGCTCAATATTCGCACTGAAAGGACTACCTAAAACGATAGTGTCTGATAACGGCCCTCAATTCACGTCAGGACAGTTTCAGCAGTTTTGCCGAAATCACTCAATCCGGCATATGACTTCAGCGCCTGTCAACCCTGAATCGAACGGCGTAGCAGAGAGGATGGTTCGCACTTTCAAGTCGGCCTTTCTCAAAATGACGATGGACAGCAAGCAAGGAGATGAAGCATTAGCAACTTTCTTGTCGACTTATCGTTCAGCACCAGATGATAGTGGCATATCTCCAGCGGAGAGATTACATGGTAGATAGCACCGAACTTTGCTCCCCCCGATTTTTCGGTAATCTCGAAGTCGAACGCAAATAAGAAAAATCGAGAACTTGCGGTTTTCCATTGGCCAACCTGTGTTTATGCGACAATACCTACGTCGCGAGAAGTGGGTTTCTGGAGTTATCATGAAGACTCTTGGAAGACGTATGTACCTGGTTAAAGCAAGTAACGATACCTGGCGGCGCCATCAAAACCAGATTCGACCTCGAGCAGCAATGAGTGGCGAAACGGGGTCTGTCCCTACGGGCGACACCATAGAATTACAACCTAGGCAAGGAGTCAATATTCTAGCTCTAATCGCGTTTCAATTCCCAGAGACTAGCTGTTGAACACTCAGTAAGCCGAACTGGAAAATTCGGAGGTTTTCATGTACCCAGTGTCCAGTCCTCAAACCGTGAACATGGATTCAACTCTAGAGCCTTGTTTTTCAACCCCGTATGCTGAAATATCCGGCGAAGTTTCAACACCAATGAACTCCCGAGTACCAGCCGCACCAGGAGTAACTTACAGACACGTAGAAGATCCGAGCGTCTGCGTAGGAAGAAGGTCAGATTTGTTCCTAATTAAACGCGGGGGTAATATTGCATATTGGCGGTTCATTAGTACGGTGGATGGTACTTGAGAAGCAATACCAGCTCTCAAACCTTATCAAAATCCAGAGGGCAGCGTGTATCGGAGTCATGGGATCAATGAGAACAACACCGACAGCGGCAATGGAAACCATGCTTAATTTCATTCCGCTTGATCTATACTGTAGCAGTCTGGCTGCTAATCGACTATGGTCATCGAGCCTCTACGGTCATGCATTCTTTGTCTCGATGGGAGACTACCAGTAGGTCGACGGAAACTGATAACGTGAGCCCGATACTAGCTTTTGAAAGGAGATTCGCTACATAAATTCCTGACAGAGTGTATTGGACAAACCGTAGGAGCATGAAAAAGGAGGTGGCATTCTACACCGATGGTTCTAAGATGGACATTGGCAAGGGAGCCGGAGTTTATTGTAAAGCCCTAGGAATAAACCACTCCTTAAGAATTCACGACGACTGCAGCGTCTTTCAGGCCGAAGTCACAGCCATCATACAGGCTGCTGAAATTATTCGCGAGAGTAATATCGTTGGCAGCCGTGAAGGCTCTGGACTCCGCGGTAATCAGGTCGAGGCTTGTGGGAATCTGCAAGTCACTCCTAAACGAGATATCTAGAGCCAATGCGGTGACCCTCTGCTGGGTACCAGGGCACATGGATATCGAAGGAAATGAAAGGGATGATGAGCTTGTTAGGCGCTGCACTTATCGCGGGCCCTCCCTTTTGTAGTAACCCCAATCAGTTCCTTACGGAAAAAGATAGAAGATGAGCAAACAGGCGCTGGGTTCATCTGAAAACATGCGCAACGGCCAGGGCGCTATGGCCGGCCTTCAGCAAAAAGAGATCAACTTCTCTGGTAAAACTTGGTCGTTATAACACACGGGTTGTTTCCGGCATAATTACTGGACACTGTGCTATCGGCGTTCACGCAGAACGACTCGGTGTGCTACATAACGACTTTTGCAGAAGTTGCAGGGACGAAGAAGAAATTGACTCTGTTCGTCATCTGCTGTGTGATTGTCCTGCCCTATCCGTCATAAGAATGAGGACTCTTGGAAGTTACTTCTTTTCGGAACTGGAGGACTTAGGAAATGTAGAGCTGACGGACCTCCTGAGATTCATATCACTATCTGGGTGGTTCTAACAGCGGTTTCACAATGTTTCCAGGGTTAAAAGATTGGGCACAATGGACCGACCTGGTCTAAGTGAGCAGTGACTCTATGTCACAAGGCACCCATCTACCTAACCTAACCAAATATTGCATAAAGTGCATTCGCATCCTTGGGTGCACTTGTGAAATAACTGAGGACGTCAATTATCTAATAACGTTAGAAAAAGGCGCGAATATCATGTGTTTTCCCGCGCGAACATCAATAGTTATCAGTTTAACTTATAGTCTCGTCATTATTCGTTGAAAACTGTATAATTTTTCAAAACTCTCCGAGCCATTTGTTTTTCTATCGCCAACAAAACATCGAATACGTGTATGCATGTACCTGTCGAAATACTTTCACATTAAATAAAAAAACACAATCACAGATTTCTGTGAAAGAAATTTATTTTAATATGTTTCACGTTATTATTAAAATATTCCGGTCGTAATCTAAAATAAAATGCATTCGGCCAAAAACATTTCGAAATCGATTTTTGTTTTCTTTTTTTTTGTACATTTTGAATAAAATGACTGTTTTTAGTAGAATTTCACTTGCTGGTGGCATTTTCCGCCGATTGAATTCATGCCTCAGTAACATTTTGATAATCTCTTTGAATGGGAGTCGGTGATAGTCACAAAAAAAAAGGAAAACACGGAACCAATCTAAATTCATTGAATAAGCTTGAATGCCGATAGAGTTCAGAGGCGGAAATAAATTTGTGAAAATGTTGCACTTCTCTGAGCGTACATATGTATTCAAGCATTCGGCAAATAGTGGAGAATATTGTATTTACCTGCACACTGGTCAGTCGGTGAATTATATGTTCTAAATTTCATTATATTTAAGTTTCGTATATTTTTTTGGAAAACTTTAATAGTTGGACTGCATCTCAGCCGTTTAAATACATGATTTTGGGTACTTTAATGAGGTGGAAGATAATTAAACAATTTATTGCGGGTAATACGGAGGTTTTACAAAATGGTAGAAAGAACATGTCAACAAGCCAAGTACACAAACTTGGAGAGAGGTAGAAGGAAATCTTGTAGTAAAGTCACAGTCAGTGCTCAGAATATGGAAAAACTTTTTTTCAAAAAGTGTATAAAGGCGACTTAGACCAACATTCCACTGTCAGAGAGAATGAACCTCTCAAACTAGACCTTCCGTTCACCTGACTAAAATAAAGTGGGGATAGCAATATCCATCCTTAAATCCAACAAGACTGCCGAACTGGATCGCGTACCGGTGGAGCTGTCCAAAGCAGCTGGAGATGACTTGGTAGAGAGCATATGTATAACAACTCATTTTCGACGCAATCCTCAACTGCGCCAATTACAGAGGTATCAGCCTGCGATATTGCGTAAACGCCTCAAACCACTCGCCACACCATGGCATCCCTGCTAAAAAAGTCCGTCTGTGCAGAATGGATGGAGGACACCAACTGCTCGATCAAGGTCGGTTTTTGACCTCATTGAGAACTTTGATTTAAAAAAAGTATTTAAACAAGGTAATGCGCTGTCATGTGACTTCTTTAACATCATACTTCAAAGAATTGTGCGAGACTCACAATCCAACACTCAACACACAATTCTTGAAAAATCTTTGTAACGCTGACCACTGCGTGCTGGCACTTATACGGTTCTTAGTGTTGAAAAGAGCTACGAAAATGGACCTGCCGGTGAATAAGGCAAGACCAAGTATCTGCTGTGAACAAGAGAGACGCTTAACATCGGTGAATTGGACAGAACGTCAGACTCGATAGCTATGTATAACCTTGAGTTAGTAAGGAACCTTTCTACCTTGATTCTGCTACAGCAACATATCAGGAGATATGTTTGGCTCCCGCCAATCGTTGAGAAGTCAATTGAGTAGTAAGCTCCAACCCAAACAACTCAAGAAATTCTATACAATATCTTTATCATCTCAGTCTTGCTTTACGGCGCTGAAGCAGTTGCTTAAGATGGCTAGGACATGTAAAACGAATGGACACCAATGCTCCGGACCGTAGATTCTTTGAATCTAACCCAGAGGGAGAGCAGAGAAGAAGATGATCTTACTCGACCAACTTGGAGTGGCCAACTGGAGACGGTTAGCTAAGGACCAAACTAATTGAAGACGTTTGTTTGTTTCTGAAGTGTAGCGCCGCCTAAGTTAGAAATATGGGGACAAACTTCGGAGAAGAATTTTGAATCCACGTAAGTATTTTGACCAATTTGGGTCACAAAATCGACTTTTTGTTTTGACTCGTTTAAATCATATTAAAAAGCAGAAATCGAAAGAAGGATTTTCTCACTGGAATTTAGATTTAATGATGAATTTGATAGCGTGATAGAGTGATAGCCATCTCTAAACATTTTCCATTAAGTTGAATATGGCGAACCAATGCAAGAGTAATAGATTTTGACCTTTCATCCAAGCTTTGGTTAAGCTTATGGTGCATATGAAAGCATCATCCTGCTGGAAACCTCAACGGGTATTTGCAGGTCGCCTCGCTCTTTTGTGAGCTTCGAGAATCCAGTTTTACTGTGCCATACGAATAGCATTTTCGTTGCCTCATAGGCTACTACTATTGGGAATGAGGAATTTAAGATAATGATCTCCGTAGCATGATGTATTCACGAGTATTCGGAACTGAAGTCTAGACAGCAAGAAGGACTGCGTG
The DNA here is from genome assembly GCA_946965025.1 of Blera fallax. Classification (NCBI taxonomy): domain Eukaryota; kingdom Metazoa; phylum Arthropoda; class Insecta; order Diptera; family Syrphidae; genus Blera; species Blera fallax. The sequence goes on along the minus strand of OX337244.1, from coordinate 44,598,736 downwards.
CTCTGTCTCTGCCTCTGTCTCTCGATTTAGATAAATTAGGCAGAGAGGTGAGCTATGGTGTCCCAATCTGTATAAATATTCGCGATAACCACCGTGATCTGCAGTCCCTATATGGTCCAAACATCGAAAGTGGGGATCAGCTTATAAGTCCATTTGCCCTTTTTTGTGTTATCCCACCTGGCTTGCCACATACCTATTGATGTTACTTCTTTCCCTTCTTGATTCTCTTAAAAATACTTGCCTTTTGATGGCTCGAAATTCTCCTTTCATGGGTCGTTTCCATCTCATTCATGCAGGATTATTAACACACAGCTGTGCGGAGTAGAAGAAATGTCTATTGCGGTACACCCCAAATTGGTGTCCTGTCACCTCTTTTGTGGAACATGGTAGTAAACGAGCTACTGGTGTACCTAGATAGATCAGGATGCAAAGTGATCGCTTATGCGGATGACATTGCTATTGCTGTGTCAGGTAAACACCCAGACACTCACAAGAAAATCTTCCAATATGCCCTTCTTCGGCTCACCAGATGGGCCTCCAAATGTGGACTGGGGGTTAATCCCCATAAAACGGAACTAGTTCTCTTCACGAGCAAATATAAAGTTCCCCTCATAGACCCTTCAAAGACAAATGGCACCAGTCTCACCTTTAGTGACAAAGCAAAATATCTGGGTCTTATTTCAGAAAACTGAACTGGAAAGCTAATCTACTAGAACGCATCAGGAAAGCCAATGTAGCTCTCTACTCCTGTAAAAAGGCTATAGGGAGGATCTGGGGTATGAAACCTCAAATCACCTGTACTACTGTATAGCGCGATCGTATGGTGGCTTGCTTTTGATAGGGCAAGCTAAGGTACAAAGATCTGCATGCATCTGCATCAGTGGTGCACTGAGAACTATTTCTTCAGCGGCACTGGATCAACCTGCTACCCTTAGATATGCATATTCGGTAAACAGATAGCTGCCTGTGCGGCCATTCGTCCGAAAGCCTCCTCTCAGTGGTCTAGTTATCACACTGGCCACTCCTCGATACTTGGTCTCCTCAACTGCAAACATGAAAATACGGACTACACCCCGCCATAAATTAGTTTTGACCGAAACTTCGGTACGAGCATCCCTGAACGGGATGAGTGGGGCAATTCTCCCCCTATCGATGGCAGCTCGGTTCACATTTTTACAGACGGTTCTAAAACCGAAAGCGGGGTGGGTTGTGGTGTTTTCTCCGAAAAACTCAACCTAAGTTTATCGTTCCACCTCCCTGATCATTGCAGCATTTTTCAGGCGGAAATCATGGCGATTAACGAAGCCCTGTCCAGGCTGAAGTGTGATGTACTATCTGTCAGGGATACTACCATTTTCACTGACAGTCAAGCGGCAATCAAGTCCCTGGAATCGTGCTCCTTTACCTCAAAGGCCGCTTTCAACGACAGTTAAAATAAACCGCTATTTCTCAAGCAAATAATCTTAAAGAAATTAATCCTTTGGTACAGGTTCCTTGAACCCAATTGGTTTCCGTTTAAAGCAACGCAGAAATGAAGAATACGAAAATTTCATTCTTCTCCCTCCAGAAAATTAGCAAAAAGCTTTTGCGTTATTTTCTTTCATTCCTCATCGAAAATTAAGATACATTTCTTTCTCATTCAATGGATGCAAAGCAAGAAATGCCTGAGCATATCCCCGCAATCTGCCAGAGAGAGAATAATTCAGCAAACTATGAGGACCTACCATAAAGCTCACCTTAACAACCAGACAAAAATAATCACTACAGTTAAATTGCTTGCTAAATTTTTCATATCGTAAGTAGAGCATGATGCTCATGAAAAAATATGGGAGACTATTTAGAAAGGACATCATTTCTGGAAGATTTGATTGAATTAACTTCCCTCGAGCCACACGCCTCCCACATCGAATAACGCATTAAGATCCGTAAGGATTCGTCACATTAAAGGTGAACTTCATTATTAAAGGTGTGTTTATCCTTTTCGTAGGCGGGTACAGGTATAATGTTCAAGGCCCGGATTTAGCAAATCATCGACAGGGGTTGACATACTCACGAAAAAAAAAGAAAAGAAATCTAGACCTTTCCTCGACGTGCGAATGTACCTTCCTTATTTACGTTCCCGTTGAAATTAGATACAAAAATTTCGTATGCGAGTCAACATATACCGTGCTAAGTTGCAATTCCCTACAAAATGATCCCCGGCACTCGTATGTGTACCCGAATTCTGTCCCATTCGCTGATTAGTATTCGAGTCATGCGTCATACTTCCTACATGTACTGTTCACTTCGGTGCGGTGGGTGGAAGAACAGTCAAGGATATTCCACTGCGGCAATATATCCAAGTTCCAAGAAGTAAATTACCAGTAACTGCGGCAACGATGATTTAATGCGATATGTTAAAAAAAAAAAAACATTGCTTCAAGCGTATGTCTTCAAGCTCTGCTCTCAATGCTCTGAAATAAAAAAAAAAAAAGAAGAAATTCCTGTCAACTATTCCCCATGCACAGGTACACTACATACACACACAGATATTTGGCTAATAGTGCACATTTAGGATTCCTCTCCGCTGGAGGTTACCACATAAATCACATTAGTAAAGAAGCAGTCTCTTCTGTAAATTAATAGTTATGGCATAAGCGAGTGTCTGGTGAATGCACCAAGGGCATTTGAAGGTTACTTAAGCTTCACGAACTGCACCGCTAATTTCACCAACCGCATTCAGTCGAGCATTATAATAATTTATTTGCAGTTTTTTCAGAATTTTTTAAAGCACTTTGTGGTAGCGCTTCGCTAAATTCGGAATTTTTAATGGTGGTTATACAGAAGACTCGAACCATTTAAATCCGCGTTTCTTTGGTAAAAATTCAAAGTCTTTGTGGTGGAATTTCAGTTCTTAAGGTCAAGGATGATATTAGGTAGAGTAAACTCCGAAACGTGTTTTTTTTTTGATTTTAAATAGAGTGCACCTCCTTCACTTCCTTTATAATATCCCGTTCGGGTTGCACCTCAAAACCGCGATAATAATTCACACCACACTAAGACTGCAGCAGCAATGACATTTAGATTGTTTCATAATGATGACAAGTATGCAAGGACATATGACATGGAGCAAGATCTTGTTGGAAAATGGTATTTTCGGTCGGAAGTCTCCTTCGAATGGTAGGCAGGAACATATGGGTCAAAACGTCTGCATATTTGGTGCTATTCATCATGCCTTCGATGGGCCTTAAACTTCCAGGTCCCTCAGAGGTGAAAAACCCCAATACATAACTTTGGGGGGGGTGCTTAGGGGCTTGGACAATATGACCAGCTCGCAGTTTTTCATTGTCACTTCTGGTCACGACACTTACCCTGTATCCCTGGACCTCGTCCGAAAAAATAGCTTTTTTCCAATCCTCTGTAGTCCAATTTCTATGTTTTCTCGCCCATTGCAGTCTTTTTTTCCTCATACGGTCAGTAAGAAGTTGCTTCTTTAGTGGCCTTCTTGCCTTACGATCCACTTCAAAAAGACGTCGTCGAACAGTAGACGAATCCACCTGTATACCAGCCGATGCCAAGTCCCTCCGGAGATCGCCACTTGTCTTCCCAGGATTTATCACGCTGTTTGGGTTCAATTCTTTGTCATCATGTGCCGTGGTTTTGCGTTTTCGGTGGCAATGGCCCTTACAACTCGTTGCAATCGAACCTGTAGATTTATGCAACGGAATAATCCTGAAAACACTTGGTTTTCCAACTCCGACATCAAACGAAATCTGCCTTATGGTTCTTCCAGTGTGCTCATGTAAAGCAATTATTTTTACCCTCTTCACCGCAGAGATATCCATGTCCAGGTTCCAATGACGCAAATCTAATGTCAAATAACCAAACCCTTTCAAATTCTACAAAAAAGGCGACCTACCTTCAGAACAGCAAATAATTCATGAAGCACTTACCAAAATTTTCAAAGAATAACGTAAAAATCTAGCCTACTGAAAATTATGTTTAAAAAAGTGTTTGTCCCAATTAATATGCACAGCACTGTATGTATGTATGTATATTGCCACTTCCTACTACACCAGATCCTGACCTTAGGGCAGTGCCCTGGATTTGTATCGGTAGGTGCTCTATGATACTTCATTATAGACTTCGCAGAATATTCTCACCATCATAGGCGCCGCTCCGAATATGAGCATTTCCGCAAGTAGACGGCGGAGAGCCTTTCATTTTCTTGCTTCAAATATCAGTCTAGAAATGATATATGACATGCTTTAGGCTAACATAACCCTAAACGGGATGTATGGGACAATTCTCCCCCTATCGATGGTAGCTCGGTACACATATTCACAGATGGTTCTAAGACCGAAGGCGAGGTGGGATGTTGTGTTTTCTCCGAAAAGCTCAACCTTGAATTATTGTTCCGCCTCCCTGATCATTGTAGCGTTTTTCAGGCGGAAAACATGGCGATTAAGGAAGACCTGTCCTGGCTGAAGTGTAATATACTACCTGTCAGGGATATTACCATTCTCACTGACAGCCAAGCTGCAATCAAGTCTCTGGAATCGTGCTCGTTTACTTGAAAGGCCGCTCTCTACTGCTGTTTATCTCTTATGGAGATGATAGAGCAGTTCAATGATCACCTATGCTGGGTGCCAGGCCATAGAGACATTCCAGGAAACTGCAGGGCAGACGAACTCGCCAGACAAGGTACTACTCTAAGGATTCCCTGGGTATGCCCCTAGCTACATGTAAGCATTTACTAAAGCTGAATGCTATTACCAAGACCAACCTCAGATGGGAAAACGTGTCAACGTGTTTCATCTCGAGACAGATCTGGCCTAGAGTAGATTATACACGTAGTGCTGAGTTGGTCAAACTAAAGCGATCACAGATCAGCTGCGTTGTTGGTGTTCTCACTAGACACTTATCTTATAGGCCAACATGCAAAAAGACTTGGCCTCTTTTCAAACGACTTTTGCAGAAGCTGTATAGACGAGGAGGAGGAGGAAAGTATCCCTCACCTCCTATGTTACTGCCCAGCTCTGTCGCATAAAAGAATGGTCCATTTAGGGTCCCCCTTCCTTGAAGCCCTTTATGACATAGCGTCCTTAGACGTCATGCGCATCTAACGCTTTATCAAAAGCTCCGATTGGTTCTGTTAGTCCCTGAGTAGCTAATTGGTTTTGATCCATGGTATCACAAAGGACCTTTACTGGCCTAAGTGTGTTTGCACTCCCGTGCGCACAGCCAAGCCAAACTAACTAACTAACTAACTAACGTTCATAGATGACAAAAACCAAGCAAACAACCTTATATACGTTTGGAAGGCTAGTATAAGTAACGGGGTGGTGGTCTTGTCCTTTTGAAACGAATAAAAACAACAGGCCCACTGCGCTTCGAATGCTAACCATACTGTTTTTCGGATATGTCGATGTCCTGGAAGAAGTGTCTCCCAAGGAATTGAGTTCTTCAGTGATAGAGGACGGTGAAAAGGATACTGGATTAATAATAATAATTTTTATTGAATAAACAAAAAAAAATAATTACAACTTGGACATGTCTGCCGTCTGTTGTTGAGTGTTGCTCTTACCCTGAAAGTTAAATTCATCGAAAAGTAGTTTCCTATACCAAAAGGCCCCGTTAACAAATTTGTGTAGTCAATTCCATTGGTCTCCAAATTTGCCATCCAGTATTTTCAGCACTTTTCTTCGAGGATATTTTTTTGGAAATATTTAAAACGTTGTTCTTTTAGCATTGGATTTTTTCCCATAAAGTGAGTCACGGTTTCCTCCTCGTTTAGGTTACATAATGAGCATTTTCTGGCCTGGCCTGTTCTATAATTGTTTGCTTTTAATTCTACCAGTTTTGCTTTAATTTTAAAAGTCCATGAACTTTGCGAGTTTTTGAATGCATGATTGAAATATGTATACCCTATATGGTGGCTTAATTTTGCATGTAGGCCATGTCTGCTATTTTGTGCCTCGTCCAAATTTTTCCTAATTGGTTCAGTTCTCAAAGATTCTATCTTGTAGATAGGAAATACAATCGTTTGAAGGAAGCTACCTATTATCGACTGTTCCCTTCTCTAACGAGTACGAATTCGATAGCAGGATTAGGGATTGGCCTGGAGCGTTTATAAACATCTCGTAAGCGATTCGATCTGCACCTGGCGCCTTATTTAATTTGACCTTATTAAGGACTTCTCTTACCATTTCTACCGTAAATTCTGCATCTAAATTTGCTTCGTATTTCCAGGGTTCTGCACACTGAATAGGTGGCGATACTGGATTATATTCGCATGGACTCTAGCGTCGGGCGCCGTGGCTCAAGTGGTTAGTGCGTTGGATCGCTGAGCGAAAGTTTTGACGATCGAATCCCAGAAAACACAAAAAAAAATTTTTTCCCGGGCCCACCTCTCGCGAAGGTCTGACAAACAAGAGAAAGCTTCTTCATTTGTCTTTCGGGTATGGCTCTAAATTGTTGGTCCCTTCCTTCGCACAACACGATTTTTTTTGATTTTAGCGTCACGGAAACCTTTGCAGGTTCTTCTTCTTTGAGTTTAGTTCAACCCTATAGGAGTCGCCAACGATTTCCTGTGTTTTCCTATAACGGGCTCGATTATTTCGTTACTAAACCGAGCACAGAGGCCTCCATCTGCTGTTTGCGTCCATTACTGCTTCCTTGTTGCATTGTGCTTTCCTATACAAAATAGGACATTCACAGAATTGTCGGTGACCGACATTCTCATTTCCCGGAATTCTTCCTGTCCAGGGACACAGCAAAGTCAGACATAATGCTGCATTCGAAGAATTTTGCACTCATCTCGATAGCCCTGCACATGATTCGATTTGACACCTGCAACCGTGCAGGGCTATCGCGATACCTCTTTAATTGCTGCCTGGATGTCGATGGAAATTGGAACTTTCTCTCTTGGTATTTCCTTCAAACTAACTTAAGGCAACGTTGTATTGTATGAGCGATTGCAAATGGTAGGTATAACCAATTATTTTGGCCTCGTTTCGAGAACTGGGACTTCATACAGAATAGGACATGCGCCACAGAATCAAGAATTTTTAAGTCCCCTCGCTTCTTTGCAAGCTGAATATTTATATAAAGTAGTGGTCAGCAGGTCAGAGAAGAAATCCTTAGCGAGATGCTGACAATCTCGGCTGAATTATGTGCAGAGATATTTACCTCACATTATCTTCATTAAAGATAACGTCTTTTGCTTCCTATCTTGTCTATTTTCCTTATGCACATATAAAAAGGCAGTTAATGAGGACCGATAATCATTGAACGAACATGATCTTCGCTTCACAATTATCTTACTAAACTTTTGCTATTCAAACTATCCAAAGAAATTGTCATGTTTATACGAAAATATATAAGAAAAAGTAGTCCTTCTTTGGTTTCATTACAGGTGCATACATAAATTTTTCGTGTATGGGTGGACATTCCCATCCGATTGCTAGTGTGAAACTAACAAAACTTTACTGAACTTAATCCCTTATAACCTACCAACTTAAGAGTAATTCGATTTGACGAACCAACTCAAAGTTTTGTGTGTGTGTTATGCTAAAAGAAAAGTAAATGCCAGTCATATTTGACTATCAATGAGATGTAAATCCTTGACATCCTTGTAAATTTCCATTACACCGTAAAAACATGCAGATACACGTATATCCCTAATTCTTCATTTATATTCCTGAGAATATTTTGTGTTTTTTTTCTTTTTTCTTATCCTCATATCCCTGGAATATTTAATATGTGATAAAATGAAAAGGGAATATGAACTTTTCTAACCCTACAGGACTGTCAGTTTAGTTATCTTACCTTAGATCATGTTTTTCTTTTCTTCTCACCTCAATTTTAAACCACACATGTGCATACATACATTTTGTTCATTCAACAAGCTGGCTAACATGGATATATGGATTGAGTAAAGCTGGCATATGGTAATATGTGGAACATGTGGAAGTTTTTCTTTTTCAAAGCAAGTACTTACTATCGACAGGATATGCGTACGACGTGACAAGTCACTTAATAAATGTAAGTCTCGTCACCCTTTAACTACATTGTACAGTGTTCCTGACAATTTGTTGACTCTTTATCGTACGTATGACATTGGCTTCGAGGCGTTGTGCACAGTGTATGTGTTTAGTAAAGTGATAGGGGAGGAATAGGGCTCCAAAAAAATACACAAGTCTCTTAAGTTATAATTCAAAAGCAGCAATTATCCAAAGCTTTAGGCAAACAGTTTATTACACTTCTAGATGAAAAATCCGAATAAATAATCGAAGACGTTAAAAGCAACACACTCGTTGGATTATTCAATTCTAACACCCCAAATACAGCAAAAAGGCAGTAAGTGCATTCAGGAGTTGCAGCCTAAGAAATTGAAGTGCTCTAGAGGTTGTATGCTCGCCGCATCATCAAATCGAAGTAGGTATCGTTATCAATTGAGGCACTAACCGAGCAATAGTAATTCATAAATTCCTCTTGCGTCACCTGCAATTGATCCACTTAGTAGGGTGCAATAAGCCATATAAGAAATTCAAAGCATACCACACCGTCTTTATCACCCCGATCACCCTCGAAGTTGTGTAGGAATTCCTTCAAAATCTCGTCAGCTGTCAACTCACCAGTTTGGTACTTTGGATGTTCCTTCACCGAGTAGACGTGCTTCAGGTCATCTATAGTGATGATGCCATCCCCGGTATGGTCCATTTTTTGAAAGGCCTTATTGATGATGTCGATACGACTTTGAGTCATCGGCGGCTAGATTTCGTATTTTAAAAACGATTATCCAATTTCAAAAATGTATCCTTACCCGCAATTTCATTAGAAACTCTGTCATATTTATGGATCCACTGCCATCTGTATCGAAACTAAGGCGAACAACATTGTATGAATAATTAAAAAAACAAATTAATCCTGCCATATATACATACCTCTGAAACAACTGCTGCAGCTCATCAGTAGTGCAATCCAACCCAGTATCTCGAATACCGGTGATAAACTCATCCAAATTCAGAGCTTTGCTTCCATCGTCGTCCATGTTTCGAAAAGCCCTGTGTTTGTGTGTATAAAAAATACCACAAAACAAACCCAAAAATGAAAACAGGACCTAACCAAACACAAAACACTAAAAACATCCATCCTTCACATACATATCCTTCGTGGACGGAAGAGATCCAATTATGTCGAGAATAGTGAAGAATGAACAGTTTTACCGAATCTCTCGGGCACATTATGTGGCGTGGGATGTTTTTTTGATTTTATTTATTCGCATTTAAGAGGATAAATTCCAACATACCTGGCTAGTCCGAGAATACCAGTTGCACCACGGCTAAAACAAAGCAATCTCAGCTTTTCAATTGGATCCTTTGGACGGCCATCGGAAAGTGCACGTTGGGATTGCTTGATAAGTGAAGCTTCCTTTGAAAATAAGTCACCACGATTGCTCATCTGAAATGGGGAAGGAGTTCTTTTTAATGAAAAAATGGGAATTTCTGCTTAGATTACTACGAAAATCGAGGAGAACAAATGCTGTGGAATGTGTATTTCTAAAATTGCTCATTTGCTGGAAAGTTAAAGGATGGTTTAATTTCTTTTCACTTAAAAAAAAGGCTGGGACAATGGATAATTAATATGGAAAGGTTGTAGCCAATTCGTGCGGATTCAATTCTGTTGATTTGAGCCTTAAAGTTGTTGCGGCAAATAAGTCGTTTTCGGAACTGGCGTCACAGTGTTTTAGGTACGGTAAGAGTACTTAATCAAGCATCAAGATTGTTGCTTAAAAATTTAGTGCCTGCATGTTTAAGGGGAAACAAAATTGCATTCATGTACGGAACATGTGCTTAGTCGTAAATTGTAATGACGGTGGTGCACACCGAATGAGCGTGGGGTGGTTAAAATGGTGCAAAAACTCCGCAGTCGTTTGTGACCGCAAAATGCCACTTAAACTTAAAGGCTTGCCTTATACACAGTCGTGCATACGCATCGCAGTGTTGGACGATGCACGAATATTACTTACTTACTTAGGTGGTGCTACAGTTCGGGGTGAACCTGGGCCTCAACCAACAAGCCTCTTAGGTTAGCCCGGTCCTTAGCTAACTGCCTCCAGGTGCGCACTCCAAGTTGGTTGAGGTCCCCTTCTACTTGTGCGCGCCACCTTAGGCGAGGTCGCCCTCTACTACGTTGGCCCTCCGGGTTAGATTCGAAGACTCTGCGGACCGAACCATTGGCGTCCATTCGCTCTACATGTCCTTGGCATCTTAAGCGACTGATGCGCAGTTTTTCTGACTAAGTCGATGTCCCCGTGCAGCTCGTAAATTTCGTCGTTGAATCTTCTCCTTCAAAGCCCGTCAACGCAAACGGGACCGTATACCTTAAGAAGAATTTAAGAAGAATTACAAAGGATTTCCTCATCCGCGAAAGAGTTTCCTCATTTCGAAAGACTCAGCGCCATAAAGCAGGACTGGGATGATTAAGGTCTTATAAAGAGTCCCCTCAATCTTTCGAGATAGGGCCTTACTACACAATTGCCTTCTCAGCCCAAAGAAACAGCGATTGGCAAGAGTTATTCTTCGATTAATTGCCGCCGAGATGTTGTTGTCAGAATTAATAGCAGAGCCAAGTCCAAAGTCCCTTACTACCACGAAGTTATAGCTGTCGACTGTGACGTTCTGTCCAATTCGTCGATGTTGCGTGTCCGTTCTTGTTGACAGCATACACTTGATTTTGTCCTCATTTACAGCTAAACCCATTTTGGCGGCTTCTGTTTCGATACTAGCGAACGCACAAGTGACAGCCCGCTGTGTTCTGCCAATTATGTCGATGTCGCCGGCGTATGCTAGTAGTTGCACGGACTTTTGAAAGATTGTGCCTCCGGTGCTGGCTTGTGAGTTTCGCACAATTCTTTAAAGAATGATATTGATGAAGTCACATGACAGCGCATCACCTTGCCTAAATCCTTTTTTGACACCGAAGATCTCGGTGAGGTCATTACCGACCTTGATGGAGCAGCGAGCGTTCTCCATCGTCATCCTGCATAGACGGACAAGTTTGGCAGTGGTGCCAAAAACTAGACATGGCTCTTTATAGCTCGTCTCTATAAATGCTCTCATATGCGGTCTAAAAATCGATAAAAAGATGGTGAGTATCGATTTGGACGTTTGGTGTTTTCTCCAGGATCTGCCGGAGTGTGAAAATTTGATCGATTATGGAGGAATCCTGGCGTGAAACCACACTCATAGGGGCCAATCAGGTTGTTGACGAAGGGTTTCAGGCGTTCACGCAATACGGCAGATAAGCTCTTGTGCGGGATGTTGAGGAGACTGTAATTGGCGCAGTTGAGGGGGTCTCCTTTCTTGTGGATAGGGCAAACGATGCTGAGATTCCATTCATTAGGCATACACTCGTTTGACCAAATCTTGGTCTCAGCTCTCTACCAAGTCATTTCTAGCTGCCTTAAACAACTCGGCCGGTAGGCCATCAGGACCAGCAGCTTTGTTGGATTTAAGCTTGGATATTGCTATCCTCACCTCGTTTTGGTCAGGTGGACGGAAGTTTTGGCTATCGTCGTCAATATTGAATGGAGTATTCTGCCTGACAGCGGTATGTTGGTCTTCATTGCCTTTATACAGTCTGCAGAAAAAGTTTTTCCATATTTTCAGCACCGACTGTGATTCTACTACTAGGTTTCCTTCCTCATCTCTACAGGTTTCCGCACGGGTCTTGTTGGCCTGACACGTTCTTTTTCCTTTTGGTAAAACTTCCGTACGTTATTCCTGGAGCGCACTTCTCGTGCTCTTTTTTTTTCTGGAGAAGCCGATGTTATTCCCGTCTCTTACGCTCGTAGAGCTCACGAGCAGCCCTTGTCCTTCTTTGCAACGTTGACCGAAATAAATAAAACTAACGAGGTCTTAAGCATTGCTGTTTGCAAAGCAAACTACAATACAGAGAAATTGCTGAAATTGTTGGGTGTTCAAAAAAAAAAGTGGAAAACTGCTTAAAGTGGCAATCTAAGGCAGAAACTTGCAGGCGAAAGCCTAAAATGTCTGCCTCTTGAAAAAAGCGTATTACGCTATTCAAAGGCGGAACCTTTGCTTCATTCAGCGCTCTGAAAGAGAGCTTTATCTAGACGTCGACACCTCTACTTTACCCAGGATACTTATTGGAAGCCACCTTAAAGCAAGAAGAGGGAGGAAAGTACCGCTGCTGTCGAAGAAGAATGTTGCTAAAAGGTTGCTTTTTTGCAGAGGAACATTCCAGCTGGCCTGAATCCAAATGGCGCGATATCCTTGGGTCTGGTGAGACCAAGGTTAATTTATTTAACTCAGATCGCTGTAGTTCACAAGTGCGGAGACCACCCAATACGACATACTGCAATCAAGGCAGTTAAACATGGAAGGGGGGCTGCATGATGGTATGGGAATGTTTTTCCTACCTGGGTGTAGCTCCCATTCATAGGATTGAGGGCAATATGACAGCAGTGTCCTATGTGGACATATTAAGAAACACCATGCTATGCCTCTTCGATGGGTGTTCCAACAGGATAATGATCCTAAACACTCATCGAACCGTGCAAGACAATGGTTTCTTCAAAAAAAAACCTCAGTGTTTAAAGCTGGCCGTCTCAATCGCCAGACTTAAACCCAATTGAAAACCTGTGGCGAGAGGTCAAAGTGGCGTTAAGAGGCGCATAAGCATCTAACAGCAATAATTTATGGACATTCGTCAAGTCTGCGTGGGAAGCTTCCACCTAGGATTTGCCAGAACCTGGTCGATTCGATGCCGTGACGTTGCTTGGCTGTTATAAAGAACAAGGGCTATTCAACGAAGTACTGAAGTACCTATTTGAAAAAATAATTCACTTATTATGTTATGAGATTCATTTTTTTGATTTAGTTTGTATTCGGGGCAAATATCGTTAAGAATTAATAGCTGTGCCTATTATTTTGCACATCACTAGTTTATTAATTTTTGCGTTACATGGTGAACTTTGACTTTTGTGTTGCGCCTCCTAGAACTCCTTGCAGGTTTTTTGCAAACACTCCAAAATTGCGTCTTGCTCCTCGTAGCTCGCTCCTCAGTTTTCGCTGTGACTTCTTGCTTTTAAATTGTCAAAGAAGCTACGAAGAATCACCAACAGAAGGAAAGTGGCGCTGCAAGCAATAAGATGGTGGTATACCACAAAAAATTTGCGAATCTCAATACTAGGTATTATTCATGGTATACTATACCAGTGGTAGACATGTGGTATTGAAAGTAGTATTGCTATACCATTGTATCAATACCAGCAGTCTGTCTCCCACATGAAATGATGCAACAGCAGAATATTTAAACTTGAAACTTCATCATGATTAATTTAAATATTTTTGAAATAACTGCACGAAGCTTCCCAATATTCATTTAATCTCATCTCATTGCTGAAGAGTGGCATTAATTATTATCATTGAACAGCAATCAATACAATTTCTGTCGGTGTTTTTAACAATTTTTTTTCGTCCAAATTATAATAAAAAAAACAACAAAATACCGATACAAGTGTTATTTTGGAAAATATTCCTCCAGTAATAGCTTAATACCACACGCACTGTTAGAACTACAATAATTGGTGCCATCAAATTATTTATCAGCTCCACCTGTTAATACTCCATTTGCCCTGATATCAATTCAAATTCTGGCTGACAACACACTATATGAAAGTATCGGCAGTCATTTTAGGTGTATCTATTTTGGTATTCAATATATCGTGGAGTGTGAAGAGTTAATTCCCAAATCACTACAGCAATTTACTTTCAATGCCAATACCCTGCCAAGTCCATCAATATATTCTCGTGTATCGTTTCGATCATACTGTGAGTACAACATGGCATTTGATTCCCATGGTGTATCCTGATTATTATTTTCATACTCCAACACATGTACGGCGTAATTATTGATTTCTTTTTTTTTTTTTCTTTTTTAATGAATACCTACATATGTAGTTTTGTACCTGTGAAGGGTGGCATTGGATAAGGAATTCATGAGCTACGCTGATGGTTGATTCCATATCGCCCAGTGAATCGATATTAAATATAAAACACGGAAATTATTTAGAATCACGCTATAGGATGTGTAGGTCAATAAATGTGGTATGCAGTTACTATTCAAGTTATTTTGTCGGTTGAATAAATAATTGTTTTAGAGCTAAAAACTGAGTTTGGTTGAAAATTATTTATCAAGTAGAAGTTCTCTAATAAAGTCCTTAAAAAATAGTTTCGGGAGCGGGCAATACGAATTTACAATAGCATTTCTATAGCTAATTACAGTAGACGCTCGATATACTGAACTAATGAAAACCGGGTATGTTCACTGTATCGAGCGTCGACTTCTTGTGAATGTGAATGTTTTTACATTGGTGCAGGTGTTTTCCCTGATAGCCTTAACCTTAAGCTCTCTTCCCGTCTTTCAAATCATTGTAGCGTGTTTCAGGAAGCCCTATCCTGGCTTAGGAAAAACGTGATATCTACTAGAGATATCCGCAACTCTTCAGACAGCCAGGCAGCAATCAAATCTCTGGAATCGACCTCTATAAACTCTTCAGTAGCTCTAGACTGCCGTTCGTCTCTTGTGGAGATGGCTGAGCAGTTCAATATTCACCTGTGTTGGGAGCCGGGGCATAGAGACATTCCAGGGAATTGTAAGGCCAATGAACTCGCCAAAGAAGGAACAACTTTACCCATCTTGGCGGACAAAGGCACCTTAGGTATACTAATCGCTACTCGCAAACTTAAACTTAAGCTGGATGCTGTTTGGAGTACAAATCTTAGGTGAACAAGTGGATCAACATGTCTAGCGACAAATGAGATATGGCCGAAGCTGGATCTAAAACGCTCTAAGAATTTGATTTCTCTCAATAGATGGTGGCATATCGGCACCACAATAGGTGTCATCACTGGACACTGTCTAAGAGGCAAGCATGCTACAAGGCTAGGCCTCTTTTTAGACGACTTTTGTAGAAGCTGCATGGATGAAGAAGAGGAGGAAACTATTCCTCACAACACAAAATATTGTGTGTTTACTATATCGAACGTTTACTGTATCTTGAAATGGGATATTGTAATAGAAGTGAATACGTACTTAAGTTTTACCCATCGAACATTAGCAAAAGCAAGAAACCTTGGGTAATCGATGATGGTGTCAGTAGGGAAATCTAAATGACAGGAAAAAAAGGTATTACGTCCTTGGATCTATTTGGGTTAGGTTTGCTTCGAAAAGCATTGCGAGGGACATGTTTTGTATCATTTGCTTTTCATTTTCATATCTCAATGTCACCATTCAATTTCCGAGCTGAAATACAATCATCCTGTGCAATTTTCGAGGTTTGGCTGTTATTATCATTTTTTTTGTATTGTGAAACAAATACAACTATGTTCTTGGCGCAACAGACCGTATGTGGTCCAGGGCCTAGTTTCTCGCGACCATTCGTGTTGTGCGTGTTATATTTTTCACACAAATAGAAGGGACAAACAGTTTAGAGCCATATCCGAAAGGCAAATTCAGAAGCTTTCTCATGACAGTTTTTACTCTCGGAAGTTTGTCAGGCATTCGCGAGAGATGGGACCGTGAAAAACTTTTTGATGTTTTCTAGGATTCGAACCTCGAACCTGCCGTTACTACCTGCCGTTCAGTAATCCGACGCACTAATCACTGAGACACGGCGCCCACTGCGAATACACATGTGTTCAAATTAATAGAGTAGAGGACGTATGGCCTTACTAGAGTTCTCATTTAGCTTGCTTCTTAGTTTTTCTGCCTAAAAGTGGTTCTTAATTTTATCAAAGCAATGTACATTCTCTGTCCGGTGTTTGTAAGAAAACTGCTGAACCGATTTTAATGATTTTTTTTTATTGATTACGAAATCGCATGGACCAGGTTTAGATAAAGCTACGTATTCAGTTTCGTGCTTGGGAGACATCGAAAGGAGACAAAACAACTTAGAAACACAAATAACATTAACTTTGCCTTTGTCGATTTTAATGGAATTAGTTATGTCGTTTAGAGTTTTTAAATACGCAAATCTCAAGTCCAAATCATGATTCTACGTCATCCAGGAGCTGAGCAATATCAAAAATATCATTTGCAGAGTTCAGAATTTGACTAATTTTTCGTTGATCATGTCTCCCAACCATGACTCAGTGGTGACAATCATTTTTTTGTTCTATATTCTCCTTTCGCTGCCTCTTCGCTATCTTTATGAGCAGAGGCGAGTGGCTGGCGATAGGAGGATGTGTCTTTTCTTATCTTTATTTTTCTGTTATACATTTACGCATACTGGATGGGTTGTGTCTGTGTGTGCTGTGGTAGCGATTCCCACTGGGGATGTTATAATTGAGTTTGCACATTTTCAGTAATGTAGTTTAACCGAAACAGTTGCTACGTATTCCAACGAATGTGTGGCGTCAACTAAAATGAGAGAGATATTCTAAGCCTGATATTGGGCGAAGGAGTCAAGATACAAAAATTAGGCGGATGTCTCGGCTGAGAAATGTGTAAAGTTCCACTGTTAACAGACTTGGTTCTGTTAGTGAACGGTTTATTATTATCGGTGAAAATGTTGTCCGACCGTGGAGCCTAAAGAAAAATTCATGTTTTCAATATGAACGTTTCATTTCATACGAAAAGGAGTCGCATGTAGGTACAATGTCTGAGCTTTTGTGGTGTACAAAAGCGGGCAAAAGAATCTGCTGGATTGTGTTGTTCAAGCGAAAAATTAATGCTCAGAGAAATAGGTGCACCGCCGGAACAACCAAAAAGTTTTCTTCTGGGTGATCATCATTCGTCAAAAACTTTTTTTTAGAGATTCCTAGAAAGTTTAACTCAGCCTTTCAAATGACCTCCTTTGGTAATAAACGTATAACAGAGGGCAAACGCTCACTTTTAAGATTCAGGGTCAAGTTTACCACCTAATCGGAACATTAATGCCTGACAGTAACGCTATTCTCAGTTTCCTACAAATCTATTTCATGGGAATTCAGAAGCTGAATACATTTCGATCTTAAAACTGGCAGGGGCGAAGCAAGGCGAGCACGGGTCAGCTCGTGTATGTACATATATATTGGATTAATGAGCTTGTGATTGCTATTTAATAACGATTGTCTTTAATTATTCCGTAAATAGTTCTGATATTGCAGTGCCAACACGCTTTTCAAAAATAGTCTATAATTGCAGTACTGGTACGCAATTAACTTCATTAGAAATTCCAAGCTATTAATGGTATTTTAATACAATTAAGCCACATGGCTCGAGAATTATTTGTACATCTGCTGTGCCCTACGATTAAGGACACTTAGCCTGAAGATTCATTTTAAGAACAACAAGTAACCTTTACGCCCCTGTAGCGAACACTCACTCGAAAGCATAGCCGCAGTAAGAGAAAATTTGACAAGAACATCAATTCGTCATCGTTGAAAAGAATTTAATGCTTGAAGAAACTATTTACACTCAGTTTTTGCGAAAAGATCTACATGCATATGCATTTTATTTTAAGGGAAGAGAATTTCTTTAATCGTTTACTGCTAATAACATTTTCAAAAATGCTCTTTTCCAATATTTCTTACTAGAAACTGCGAAGGATATACGATACGATTACGATAAAAATAGACGTTGAATCTCTTTATAACTCACTCGCCTATTTAGTGTGCACGGCCAAACCCAGTTTATCAAAACTATTGTAATGCGTCTGAGTTCGCTAAAAGTGAAGAGGATTGCCATTGTGAAACAGGACAACGAAGTATAAGGTTGGTAGATAAGGATAATAGTACCCACTTTGAGTTGGTTTTGAGGAAGGGTGTGGGCTACAAAGGGCAACAGCAGTGCTCATTTAAAGGTGGATTTATTATCAGCAGCAACTTTGGCAAAAGTAGTGAGCTTTAATGATATAGGTGTATGAATTTATATTATATCCACAGGAAGTCCAATATTGCGGGGAAATCACATTTAATCCATGTCCCAAACGAAAAGTCGAAATCGTCATAATGGAAAGGAGCGCATCGATAATGGGTCAATCAAAAGATAAAACGTATACGACACCATGCCCGAAAACGGACTTAATACATAACAGAACGAGCCATTCAGTATAAGCGTCAACGGCGAGAATATCCATCCTCTTGTCCAAAAAAATAGCAAAATAGAGATCCAACAAAGCTGCTGAAAATGATGTTGGATGCTAGCGTGTCAAAATGAATGGAATTTGAATATCCTTTGCTCGGTTTACAGAAAAGGCCATCTTAAGTGCTCCAATTACAGACGCAATAGTTACTGGTCTTTGTAAACGTTTACAATCTTTTATGGACCGCCTGACAGCTCCTTATCATTGTGGGCTTAGGGCAAGTAAGCCAACTATTAAAAAAAAAAAAAAATTCCAAATTGTTTTCGACGATCTTTAAGTGCGTTTAGGCATAAGGCCTAACCTCAAGGTACTGAAAAAAGACTTAACGAATTTTCTGACCTAGTTGTGTTTAAGAAGCATGCCAACATGTCGAAGTTGTCGAAGCTTGCACATCTATAGCAGACCTCTATAGACCTGTGCATTTTTTCCGGTTGAGAACGTGGAAACTATATGTACCCATCTACATCAAGAAAGGGAAGCAAATCAAGAGGTAGAAGGAGACCAAGTAGGATCCCAGTATATCGCGAAAGGGTGAGAGAGGCAGTGTGGTGTAAAACAAAGCAACATCCATGGTCCCGACATAGAAACTATTAAATCGGCAAGGAGTGCTAAGAGACTATTTATTGAACTGCGATCTGAAAAGTTGTCACAGCTTCGAGTTCTCGAAAAGATCTTTTAGCGAAAACTAGCTCTTTATATGATGAGCTTAGAGCGGTCAACAAGTGTTATGTGGCATACGACTTTCTGAGACTACATTTCCTAAGTATCCATTGCTGAACAGAACCTTAGCAAAGTTCTAAGTTCCTGTCATCAAACCCTATGTAGGCAGCGCAGTCGTGCATTCCGAAAGCATAGTTTCCACCAACGGAATCTTTAAGGAATGGCCTTGTTCAAGAGCTTATAGATGTCGCAATATAGGTAGTAAAAGAAGTGCCGATTAAAGCTTACGATGCACATAAGAGTCTCAGTAAATAAATAAATAGAAGCAAGTTGACATTCACATAGGTTACGTTAGGTAAATGGGTGCCCTTGTTGACACGATTCTCAACTGCTCACTTAGACCACTAAGAGTCCATTGTGCCCTGACATTCACATACCTAGGAAATCTAAAGGTTTTCCATCGATTTATCATCATAGATCGAACCAATGCACTCGTACTTATATTTTGAACTTTTTTAAGGAGCCTTATGGTATAGAAGCATTTACCCTATGTATTGTAAGCCTCTACCTTATTCCTATCTACTTGGCTTGGAATGTAAAAATAAAAAATTCCAAAAGGTCGAGACTGAATACGAAATACACTACATATGCGTTGCGGATATCCTACATGTTACTTAAACAAGCAACGATCCAGTGTGTCTGAGAGCACTTTAATTGCGATGGAAAATAGAGGTGATAAATATTTCAATCACATTTTCACTCAACTCTCAGAGACCTAGAAAATGCAATATAAAAAAAAAAAAAAAAACACTTAATTTTTTCATCGGCTAGCAATAGTAAGACCGCATGGTACCAGGACATCGCTGTTATTAACGTTTTCATTGATTTATTGTGCAATAATTTTTGCTCGCCTCTCGGTGACACATAGTGACACTTTGTGTGGTGCTGACTTGCCTCGTTGTTTATTTTCTCCTTTAAAGAACTGCATTAAGCTGAAATATATGAGAAATAACTGCACACGACTTCGAACAGATGGCCATTACCCCCAAAGCGACCATCTCCCCTCGCAAAACTTTACTCAAGCTTTCGAATAATGCGGATAAATCCGCCTGGTACTCCCCATCATCAATGTCAAGGTTACAATAAGACCGCATCATTAATGTAGTAAATTGAGAAAAAAAAAATTCGTCCTTTCACAAGGATATACACAAAGATATCCATTAAAGATAGAATGACGTGGCATTAATCGATAATCCCGATGGATTGCGTGTTCTTTTCCACCCATTGTGAGACAAAAAAAAATTCACAAGCACGAACATAAATTTGGAAGATACAGACACGGAAAATGAACACTTAAGAAAATGTGTTAATCCTTGTGACTAAAAAACACTTGTCTTGCAATTCGTAAAAGAAAACTCACAATTCACACAGGAGAAGGATCTAAGTATAGTTTGCAGTCCTCGGTTGGAAGATTAACGTTTCACAAAACAAACAAAAATCTTTTTATTTCCGATGTTTCCCGGTGAAGTAACGAAATAGAACTGAATAGACAGCAACCAGTAAATGACACTTTTTTTTGTATCCACCCAAAAATTAAGCTATATACACATGCGAGCGGATATATCTGTGTGAGTGTCTTTTTTTTTATTCACTGATAAAGACTATCTACACTACAAAGCCACGAGGAGGAAAGTGTAGTCGCATGACGAATTCAACGACAAACGACCACCCATTGGACCGAGGGGGAGGAGGATAATTACATGTTTTTGTTGTACCCACTGAAGGATACACGTTATAGGTCAATAGATTGAGTACATTCCTATGTACAGATGGAATTGACATATTGCTCATATGCCGCAGTGAGGAAAATATTTGGCAGCTTCCGAAGCAGGTGCAGAGCATTGAGATTCAGATACTGTCAATGGTGTCTGCAATTTTTTTAGAGATACTCTGCATAGTATGGACTAATAATATGAGTTCAAGAAGGATGAGTGCGCGCTTCAAAACATTACTGTTTTATGCTTTTACTTTGATTGAGTTACTGTCATGATAGTATGCAATTATATTTCCGCATTGGGTGAGGTAATTATGAAGAGTGCGATTGTGTCGTTTTATGACTCTGACATGGACAAACACGCTACTGTGGTACCTTAAGGAGATGAAGGAGTGGACACGGAATGTTTTTTAATAAATACTTTTGGCTCTTATACACACAGTTGATGTTGTTATGCTAATTTTGGCTCGTATCTTAAATTGTACGGAACTATTTTTCGCGTCGCTGGAATAAGTTTTTGGAAAAATGTCACCCAAAGAGTAATTACTTTTGTATCATGTAATTCAGTTAAATTTATAGTTTTCTTTTCGATTGTAGAAATCCTATTATAGGGCACGTTTCCAGTTTCTGCTTTCTGACCATGGTTCCTTAACCAAGTTTCAGGCGAACGACATGCTCTACGTCGTTCTCGAATAAGTTGGTTTCATAGCGTATCCTGGTAGGCTAAACCGTTTTCGTATTTTGTAGATTGTGACCACTTTCACTTTTTACTATCATTCTCTCATAGTCATAGTCAGTCCATTGCTTACGTCCAATTTGGAGGGGAAATCTTCAAAAGATACTGATGATCCGAGTAATCAGTATGCCGGATTTTTACCGATTAAAACCGCCTCCCACATAATTGCGATCTAGTTTGTAGGGTTTTTGTCGTTTCGAGAGTTCCGCCCATCGACGTCTCTCGACAGATGATATAATAATGAAGTAAGTACTTATTCTAGAATCATATTTAAGTGAAATTGGGGGAACAAGGCTGGAAGCATACGCCACCAACTCCTCAGGGCGGGGTACTTTCCCGACTGCTGTGGGTCATTGTTCTTAACGAAGGCCTACAGCTGCTCAGAAACAGGGGCGTCAGAATCACTGCTTATGCAGACGACGTTGTGATACTGGCAACAGGCAAATTCCTCCCAACAATCAGCGAACAAGTCGAAGGGGCCATCAAATCCCTTGACACCTGAGCCAGGAATTACGGGCTCACGGTAAGCCCCCAGAAAACCGAGCACGTATTATTCACAAATAAAAGAAAGTCACCACAGTTTAGTACGCCATCTGTCGGAGGCACTCCGCTTAAGATCTCCGACTGAGCAAAGTACCTAGGGCTTGTTTAGACAGGAAACTAAACTGGAGAATGAACATTAATTAAAGGATTAAAAAAGCAACTATAGCCTTCTACTCATGCAGCAGAATCTTTGGGAAAACCTGGGGTCCCTCTCCTAAAATAATTCTCTGGATGTATAAGGCTATAATAAGACCCATACTGACATACGGCAGTCTTGTATGGTGGCTGGCGGTGAACAAGGTCACTAACCTAATGGCCGTCACGAAGATTCAAAGACTGCGTGTATCGAGGCCACCAGTGCGATGAGGACAACTCCAACCGCTGGACTTGAGGCTTTTCCCAACCTGCTTCCTCTAGACGCCTTCACCAAAACATCTGCAGCCATAAGCGCCATCAGAATCAGCCAGTCAGGAACATGGACGTCAAATGCAATAGGGCATACGACTATCATTCGGAAGTATTTTGGCCATGTACCTATTACGGACTACATCACGCCATACTTAGACTTTAAAAGACCTCTCTCAAGCGCCTATCCTAGCAGGGAGGAGTGGCTAAGAGGTCTGATACCAAATGCGCAATCCATTGCCATATATACAGATGGCTCTAAAATGGACATCGGCGTAG
This sequence comes from Blera fallax, assembly GCA_946965025.1. Classification (NCBI taxonomy): domain Eukaryota; kingdom Metazoa; phylum Arthropoda; class Insecta; order Diptera; family Syrphidae; genus Blera; species Blera fallax. The sequence goes on along the minus strand of OX337244.1, from coordinate 44,576,203 downwards.
GGTCAGGCATCTCCTCCGAATCGCTAGGAATATCGAAATCAATACGCCTCCCAGACCACATGAGCGTTCTCCAAGCCGAGGTCTTTGCAGTGACAACAGCCACCCGTAAGTCTGCAGTAAGGGCAATACCACAAGAGGGTATCACCTTCTTTATTGACAGCCAGGCAGCTATAAAAGCAATAACTGCCACAGAAATTAAATCTAAACTTGTGAAGTGCTGTAGAGAAGAGCTTAAGGTTCTTGGAACACAGCACAAAGTATCGCTCTGAGGGTATACCAGGCAACGAGAAACCTGACGAATTAGCAAGAGAGGGTTCTGCAGCCGTTTCAAGACAAACAGAACCGCTCGTGAACATCCCGTTTTCCGCACTTAAGCTTGAAGCAGGGAAAATAGCCATACAGGAGGCGGACACCAGATGGACCTCCTTGGATTCCTGTGTATTCACGAGGTAACTATGGTCGTCGTTCAATAATGGCAGAACCGAGAGACTTATAAGGGAAGACAGGAAATCCCTATCCATCCTCGTTGGGGTTATCACGGGGCATAACTCTCTACGGTAGCATTTGAAAAAACTACGTCTGACGGAAGAAGAACTCTGCAGAGGTTGCGGTGACGAGGGAGCTTTTGAGGACACAACCCACTTCCTATGTCACTGCCCTGGCCTCCAACACAGCAGGAAGAAATTCCTAATGAGCAATTTTTCCAAGACCTAGATGAACTCGCCAGCACACCATCAGACAAGATAATGAAATTTATCAAGTCCTCAGGATGGTTTGTATGCAAAGACTCGCACCAATAACTATCGGAGCATATTAGAATCGGTATCGGGTTTCAATGGGCAAGGGACATCCTTTCCCCCAAGGGCATCACAATGGGTCAGCATTAACCTGAGTGTGGGGGGGAGTCTCTCTCCTCGCCAACGCACATACCTAACCCAACCTAAGTACTTATTTTCCTGCTTCCATACTTTCCAATGTTATTTAGATGTCCAGATACATAGATTCCTACATATATATTTATTTCTGAATGGGTGGTCTGATTGACATAAACCAGTTCAAATGGCCTTGTTCTTTTGAGCCTTCGTGCTGTGTTTCCGTTGTCCAAAAGTTGTACTACTTCAGTGTTTGTGTGTAGTAGAGACCTTGATTCATGATTTCGTGCATTTTTCTTAATTTCATCTGTGACGAATTCCACTCCTAGGTCCCTGTGGAGGGCATTGTTCCTTACGTACCATGGTGCATTGACTATATTTCTTAGCACTTTGTTTTGAAATCTTTGAACGATGTCTGCGTTGCTCTTTTGGTACAGCCCCATAATTGACTACCATATGTCCATATTGGCCTTAATGTTTGCTTGTACAATAAAAGTTTGTTATAGATTAATAGTGGTGAATCCTTTCCTATCAGCCAATACATTTTTCTGTACTTTCTTTCCAACTCTGTGTTCGCGTACGGTACTACTTTCTGGTTGATAGTTACCGGAAAGTGATTTAATAATCTATTAGTGAAGCTTATATGCACTAATTTGCTTTCATTAAGCTTGATTCGCCATTTTGTTGTCCAATTAAAGTTTTGTTCACAGCTGATTGCAGCTTCTTTGTGGATTCTGCATTGTTTTCTCCTACCGCTAGGATTACAGTGTCATCAGCAAATGTGGCCAATGCGCTATTTTCTAGTTCTGGGAGATCACCAGTATATAGGAGATACAGAATGGGGCCAGCACACTGCCTTGTGGAACTCCAGTTTTAATTTCCGTTAATTCGGAATACGATACTTCCTGTTTTATTCTGAAAAATCGTCCGCTTAAGTATTGCTTTGGTAGGACACATCTTAGTTTATGATTTAGTCCTACATACCAAACTTTGTCAAAGGCTTGTACTACGTCGAGAAATACTGCAGAACAAACCTTTTTCTCTTCTAATGCTTTTTCTATGATGTTAGTTATTCTGTGGACTTGATCAATTGTTGAATGATGTCTTCTAAATCCGAACTCATAATTTGGAATTAATTTTTTTCGTTCAATGATGCTATTGAATGGCTTAACAAGTAGTTTTTCGAAAAGTTTGGATATAACTGGGAGTATTTATCCATGCTGATTGTAGTATATCATTAACAAATTTGTCCACTTCTCCTTCCAGTTGTTCAGTATTGCACGTAGCCGCAGTTAATTCAATTCTGTCTTCCAGGGTCCTCTTGAAACTTTCCCAGTCGGTACCGAGAATTCTATATTTTCTGGCCATATTGCTCTGCAATGCTTATATGTGAAGGTACAGTTTTTGGACTAAGGCTATATCCACTTTCTATGAATGTATTAAGACAGCACGTGTATTAATTTCCACCATTACCAGTTACATATTTGCTTGTCACGTTTGTTTCCACTTCATGCAAACAAAACTGACGTGTTCACATGACATGCTACATTATTGCCGCAAATTTTTGCTGCAAACATTTTTGATTGCAACCAAATGCTTTTTCTACTGTTCACACATGCAAATTTGATTGCAGGCAAACCTGCAAATTTATTGTTCGTGTGTAGTGGTAGCGTCATCATTTGTCGAACTGATGGTTCACAGTTCAATCCCTGATGTCAGCAAGCATTATATGATAAGAGGCAGTCCGATCAATTGCGAAAGTTTATAACAACACTACTGCGGCATAACACTGGCAGTAGGTTTGTCATATGGCTGGAGAAATTGTTCGCTCTGTTAATGATTGATATGCTCATGAAATCAAGTGGATCGGGGAAAAAATACAGTGAATCCGAAGCGAAGGCAAAACAAATAAATGACAACAGACAATCTCCCCAGTTATCTGGACAACCACCCCTAGAGCTAATGTGTGAAACCTAAAACACCTGAGTTTCAAACCACTACACTAATCTCTTTCTCCCTTTATCTATCTTTCCTACGCTCACACCGTGTGAAAACCCATAACCCCTTGAGTGCGTGCAAATTATAAAAAAAAGAAAACGTAGCTTAAGACATAGAGCTACGAGTCTTGAAATATCGAATTTTTTATGAGTTGCCATAATTTTCTGTTGGTGTGTACCTATGAAGTGTGTTCAGTAAATATACATACATATGTAGATAATTGCATTTTCCGAAACAATTACAGATTGTTTTCAAACACGTCAGCAAAGGACTGCAACACTTGTCTTGTATGCGACTGTTTATCATATTATGTACATCGAATTCTCGAGTAAATTTCAAAGCAATTTAAATTGAGACAAATAAAGCAATGAAAGCAAGTAATCTCTACTCTCTAAACCTGAAACAATTTTGCACATGATTGATCAAACGAAGTAATCGATTTGAACATAGAACGCACCTACAATATTTTCTAGGTCTAAGTAAGTAATTCTAAAGGACGTGCAAATTAAATTTTATCGATTTTTCTTTTTCTAATTCTTTTTTTCTGTGTAAATCTGAAAAGGGAAATAAAATGTCTTCCAATTGTACAATTCAAATCCTAAGAATGAGCTGACCCTTTTCCGGATTAAGCTTTTAGCCATTCCTCTTTTAGATACCATTGTACCCAAATCATCTATAATGCCTTTCCGACTTCCTGTTCTTCAAATTTCAAAGCTTAGAACTAGGTACATCGTATAGAAAAAATTATATCAATTTAGTGGTCTTATGTCTTAATAATGATGAACAAAAAATCGATTTGGTGTGGTGTATTCAAAGCCCAATCTTTTTAACTTTCAAAAAAAAATTGTAATAGAACTAAAATTAGAATTGTAAATTATGACACTTATTCTGTGGCCAGAAAAACCGACTCCTCAAAATGGGATTGAAAAGCATGCCGTAATGGTAAGTACAACCCGTGGATGTTTGTCAAGCATTCAAAACTGTTAAACACCTTTTTGGTGTACACTGGAATGTAAGCCTGTCCATCCCGCTCAGAAGTCCTACCCACCAACTACTGAGCCATTAATATTAGGGTTCCAAAGGGCAGAAAGTATCTTGGGGAAGTTCTAACTTTTGTTTGAATTTCATATTTCAGTTAGGCTACGCTACACAATTTCTGAAAAGAAACCTCTGCGTTCCACCAACCCGCGAAAATATTCTCTTTAAAACTAAGAGGCATAGGATAAAGCCTCAGGGATAGGAATTAAGACGGAATATCTATAGAATGACAGAAGAAAGAGAGGTTTATAAAGAAAATTTGACCCCGAAGCGGAGAAAGGGATACTTCATAGAACTCCTACAGAAAAGAGTGTTTGAGTGGCTTTAAATTTAAATGCCATTTAGAAAAATCTGTCCTAAAGAATGGTTGATTGTTAATCCACACAATGGCCACGCTCCAATTCTGAATAATTTCAAAATCTCTCCTGAACACACAGACTATACCATCCCACGTCTAAATTTTGAGAAGAACTTCCTAGTCACCATCCCTTCTAGATCACTCTGGGAGGACGATGCATTTTTAGGAGATGAATCAATTCACTTCTACACTGATGGGTCAAAAACCAACGACGGATTTGGTGCGGGTGTTTTCTCTGATAGGCTTAATCTTAAACTCTCTTTCCGTCTTCCACATCATTGTAGCATGTTCCAGGCCGAAATAATGGCGATCAAAGAAGCCCTATCTTGGCTTAAGAAAAACGTGATATCTGTTAGAGATATCCGCAACTTTTCAGACAGCCAGGCAGCAATCAAATCTCTGGAATCGACCTCTATAAACTCTTCAGTAGCTCTAGACTGCCGTTCGTCTCTTGTGGAGATGGCTGAGCAGTCCAATATTCACCCGCGTTGGGTGCTGGAGCATAGAGACATTCCAGGGAATTGTAAGGCCGATGAACTCGCCAGAATAGGAACAACTATACCCATCTTGACGGACAATGGCACCTTAGGTATACCAATCGCTACTCGTAAACTTAAACTTAAGCTGGATGCTATCGAGAGTGCAAATTATAGGTGGACAAGTTGATCAACATGTCTAGCGACAAAACAGATTTGGCCAAAGCTGGATCTAAAACGCTATAAGAATTTGATTTCTCTCAATGGATTGCATATCGGCACCACAATAGGTGTCATCACTGGACACTGTCTCATAGGCAAGCATGCTACAAGGCTAGGCCTCTTTGCGAACGACTTTTGTAGAAGCGACATGGATGAAGAAGAGGAGGAAACTATTCCTCACCTTCTTTGTTTCTGCCCAGTTCTCTCCCGTAGAAGGAAACTCCACTTAGGAGCTCCCTATTATAATGATATAGGCGACCTGATGAATGTTGACATCAAGAGCCTCCTACGCTTCATAAGAAGCTCAAATTGGTTTAACGAGTAGGTAGAGAGAAACTTTCTCCCAAGATCCACGTGGTGTCACAATGGACCTACCATTGGTCTAAGTGTGTTGGCAAATTGTAGTCAGGGTATTTTGGGGCTTAACTCTCAATGGGAATAGAATGCGTGACATTTTTGGTTTATGAGCAGGGCCAAAGTCCAATCTCAATCAACGACATGGCTTCTGGCAAAAGAAAGCACTGTGGTCTCCAAGATTTTGATCTTGGACGTTATGCACATCAAATGCAAACGGACGTTTATTCGCCAACTATTTTATGCTAACCTAAAGGACGAAGCTGCTAGAATAGGGTCTAGGCAAGAATCAGGAGTCAGGAATCAACGCCGACATAGGCGTGTATTCAGGAGTAACAAGAATTCTTAATTCCGAAGACTCTTAAAATGCACTCCTCAACCCTTTAATATTCTCCAAAATACTTCGTGAATGCAAAACCTCCTTGAATTCGGTCGGAAGGCTGAACTCATTGAATCACGTCTGGGTCCCTGGACCCAACGGAATAACAGGGAATGAGATCTCCGATGAGCTAGCTAGGCAAGGTTCAAAAGAGGCTTTCTCAGGACTGGAACCCACGTTGGGTCTGCCATCGTCCTTGGTCAGGGCTTCCATCGATGACTGGGTTTTTAATGAGCACAATCGAAGGTGGCATAGCTCTCCAGGAAGTAAGCAAACTAAACGATTGGTCCCTGACGTCTGTAGGAAATCGGCGGTTTTATTGCTATCCCTTAGCAGGAAGGACTGTAGACAACTTACTGGCGTTCTTACGGGCCACTACACCAAACACCTTAGTGTGCTAGGTTTAAGTGATACCGATATCTGCGACGCCTGTGGAGAAGACGACGACACGGCGGTGCATTTCCTATGTGATTGTCCTGCCTTTGCTCGGATCAGGTGGCGGATTTTTGGTGCTGATGTGATGAGTGCTGATGATGTAAGCTCCTCATCACTGAAGCTCCTTCTCGACATTCTACGAAAGACGAAAAAATTCTAGAGCAAAATGGGGTCCTCTGCCTGGTAGTACAATGGACCAGTTTTTGAGTCTGAGTGCTCCAGTAGAGTATGCCCACCCCGACAACAAAAAAAAAAAAAATGTATATAATATATACATACGCTTACGCTCTTCACTCAGATCTCCATTGTACCTGCTGTGTTCCCCTCACCTATCTTCCTTTAAGGAATAGTTGTGTAATGTGGAAGTGTTGTAGTGACAAGGGAAGCAGGTCTTGAGACTATGGAGAGTACAAAGTATACTATGTATGTTCCAGTATATGTGTCCTTATTATCCTACTGAAAAGTTGCACGATCAAGATGTAGTTGTTCACCTTCGGTTCAAAGTATAATAAAAAAATAAAATGCAAACTCATTCCAAAAAAATGAAGTAAAAGATACTTTTGAAAACTTTAATACTAATATACATTCATATGTGCACATACATTCATATGTATGTACATATCTGAAAGAACATTTTCTTTGCTGTTTGTTTTACTTGGCATGGAAAAGTTTTCCCTATTTCGTTTCACTTGTGTCGAAATTACCCGGTTATTTGTAGCATTCGAAATGTTTCTTTATTATGTGGTAAGAGATCGTAAACTAAGACATTTTGTGTTCTTCCCTTCTCTCTGCCCTTGCAAATATTTCCCCTCAGTTTTTGCCGGTTCCTTCGAGTGAGCTCCTCTGACATTTCAGATACGTTTCTTGTGGTTGAAGTTTGGAAAGTTGAAATTAAATTTATGGATTGTGGAAGTTCGAAAATTGATATCTACGAATCGTTCTTTTGGGATATATCCATTTCCATTTGAAGTTGTATAAGGAAATCGTTTTGAAAACTATTCGTTCAGTTTATACCACCCGCAGGAAATTAAACGTCTGCGTGTGTATTTGATGGTAATATTTTTAAAGATTCTTTTTTTATGAATCATAAAGAAATATACGGTATTTAATAAGCCTGTCAACCACTGCGAACGTGGGTTGGAATTGATAAACGTTCAAAGCAGAGCTCAATTTAAATAGTGTAGTTGACCTAAATGGTCTTCCATTAGGTTAGGTTAGGCTTTCCACACTGGACACAATTTTCAGGTACAAAAGTCGCTTTACCTTGCTCTGTCCGATGTATGAAACTAACTTTCGGAAGTATCTTACGAAAGTGGCTTTAAAAGTTCGTGACCTATATATGTACAGTGCATTGCAAGCCCACACACATCGCGTAAAATCATAAGGTCCATACCGACTAAAACCAAGAAAAAAATAGTCTTCGAATATTTCATGAATCATTCAAGGATTCTCTGCGCTCCGAGAATCAATTCGTCGTCAATTCGTGGAACCATTCAGTAGAAGATACATTTCCTCACATTGTTGTCTAAATTCCTAAGTTCCTATCTCGCACGTCAACTCATTTTTGTAACCATGGAGTTCCCAGTCTTTTCCGAGAATTTGAGCTCCTGGTGGTGTTTCATTTTTGGGAATGACGTCGCATAGATACACTTTCATTCAGTGCAGCAGGCCCTATTGTTTGATGTCCGTAGGATAAAGATGTGCTCTATGGAAGCTAGCGTACTCACTGTCGACAGTATTTTGAGAATTGTTTTAATTTATTTTTCTGAAGACTTCGGGAGTAACTTTAAAGAGCCTGCTGTCATACCCACTAGTGACGTTTTCGGTTTTGACTGAAATTCATGACTGTGGGTTATGCTTATGGTGCTGCCGCATCGCGCCTTTTCACTTGATCTGGCTCCGTATGACTTTCATTTGTAATCCAACATAAAAAAAAAACATTGGTACTAAACTTCCGAGTTTGCTTCCTTGGGCAGGTAATGAACTCAATCCAGCTTCGTAATGTGGAGACTATGGACACTAATTTCCCTTACTGTAAATAGAAGTGAACAATAAATATTTTTAATATCCGCAAGGCCTGACGTACGTATGTACGGGACTGCCATTAGGTATTACTTTGCGGGGCTTGTTAGCAAATATGCTCTAGTCTCCGAGGCCGCCTTCTGGGTTCTTCTTAACGCTTCTGCTCTTCGCAGACACTATGAATGAGCAGATCTCCGTCCACCCACCCTCCGATCCCGTGATGTAGCTTACGAGGTTTTCTGGACTTGGCAGGTTTGCTGTCTTCTGCAAGGCGTCTGCAGTGGAAAACTGCTTGCTCTGCATCCTCCTCCTCATTCTGGACACAGGGGCGAACTGTCGTGTCCAAATCTATGAAGGTATTTCCGATAGCCGCCGTGCCCGGACAGGAACAGTTTGAGGTGATAGTTACAGTTCCCTCTCGCTGTCTTTGTCCATGATTCTATGGTGGGAATGAGCTTATGGGTCCATCTGCCTTTTGTGCAGCTGTCCCATCTGGTTTGCCACAGCGTTGCCGATGCTGCCCTTTCCTGCTCCTTTATCCTTTTGGTCACCTGCCGGTTCGAGGGTCGCCTAAGTTACACCCTCTGCGTCTAGATCGCGATTATGTCGATTAGGACCATTCCGGCTAATACGCAGGCTGCTTCGTCGGATATCGTTCGGAAGCCGCTAATCACTCTAATTGCACAGAGTCTATATGCTGACTATAGCTTCCTCCTGAATGCATTCGTCACCAGTGCACCCACCCATATCGGGGCATAACCACTATGGACAGCAGGATCCTGCGGGCGTACCCAGACCCGCCGATGTTCGGGAGCATTCGAAAGAGTGCTGCCTGCATCAGCGATGCCTTCTTGCTGACTCCAAGGTTCTTCAATGTTTCTTTTGACCTGATTGTCTGGTTTCCGACCCGGAAGTTCGCATATTCCACAGTCTTGTGGCTGGTTATGAGGCCAGCTTTAGTCTTGTGGGCAGCTAGATCCAGACCGGCAGACACTTCTTTATTCTTTTCATTGCCTCATCCGTGGCGGGCTTCACCTCATGAAGGTGCTTGGCTACTGTAACCACTGCGACATCATCAGCAAAACCAATCGCTTTAACTCCCTCGGGTAGTGTTAGTCGTAGAACTCCGTCGCACATTATGTTCCATAGGAGAGGTCCAAGGACCGACCGTTGCGGGACTCCCGCGGAAACGCTGTAGTATTTAGTGCCATCGTCAGTATGGTATCCTAGCTTCCTGTTGCTGAAGTAGTCCGTGACTATCCTCAGCAAGTAGTACGGTGCGTCCATTCTGGCCAGGGATCTTCTAATGAACGACTAGTTCGCCGAGTTGAACGCATTTTTGACATCTCTGTGTGGAGGTAGGATGAGGTCTCTGTTATCCACTTGTAGACTAGAGGGTTTATAGTAAATATTAACAGAGACTTGCTGTTTTGCACTTAGGCTTTCTTTCCTAAAACTTGATGTTGCCATTGTTATGGAGAATATAGCGATTGAAGTACATCCTCAAACATCTGGATACGAATTTAAGATTATCTCCAGAGTATTCCGCAGATGGGAAGTTGGGCGGCCTGTGATCCTTTCAAGCAAGCAAATGGACAAACATGCCTCTAATACACTATGTGTAGGTACCACTATATCCGAATGCACACGCAAGATAAAGTATCCCTTTCACTATAAATTTGGTTGTTTCTTTATAGGATCAATCCGGATTATAAGCACTCAATAGGTCTCAGGTCAAACGCATGGCAGGTGACGATAGTGCTCATCGCTTGATTACTACGAATTTAAGAATCAATAGCAAATATTTTCCGAACAAAAGGACACATGCCGTAAAACCGCACCACCTCTACTTCAAAGAACAACTGAAGCGAACCATACTTCTCATAAACCAACATAACACCGCTTACACAGCGAAAGTCCGTTTCGAGGGTTACGCCCACAGTCCCCGCAGGAATGGTAATTATCTTCATGACAGTGGAAAAACATTTTTTTTTTTTTTTCAATAAACTGGTGTATTTAGCCGTTCCGTCTGATACCGTTTTCCCATTTTACTCTGGCATTTATTTATTTTTTTATTATTATATTTTTTGAACGCAACACGCTACATTTCCGCAGCAAAACTATGCAAGCCAATACACAAAACCAACTTCCAGTGTGCTGGCAGTGGTCTATCTGTAAACCCGCACGATGTGTGGGAAGTCAATTTTAAAAGGCAACCAACCATAGTGAATCAAAAAAGGGATTTCGCTTGCCATCCAGCCATTCAGCTACAAGGCAATGCACTCTATGAGATCGCTACTCCTGCTACTGCAAAAAGCAAACGTGCTCGCGCCCCGTGGGTGGTTGTCCTGGCCGTAACATATTCCATCATGGAGTACAATGAACACCGTAAATTGAGTTCTCGCCAAGACCACCGTAAATTAATGTTCATTACGCTGCAGGACTACCACCCTTCGCCCTGCATGGTGGTTGGGTCCATCCTTATTCTTTCGAATCATTAAAATTTAAGCGGAATTTTTTTTTTGTGCACCCCTTTGTGTGTGAGAAAAACACCAGCTATAATTTATGGTATTTTTGTGTGATAGTTTTTGAACATGGTTTGCAGAGGGCACCAACGCCAGGATCACCATTTCGAGAAGAAGTTTGTCTGATATTTTTTTTATGAAGCTGAAAATGCAGTTTTGCTTTTTTATGCGAAAATTTATTTTTCTTAAATCACCGTTTTATTGAGAAATTTTGCTTTGATTGTCCCCATCTTGGAAACAAAAGTTTTTATGCCTGTGAATGTGGATTGTCATTCTTTGGCAAATGACTTTTGAAGTTGAAATAGTTTTAGAGAATGTGGTGTTGAGAATGATAAGGATGATTCGCTTTGTGAAGCGAAGGAAAGGATATTCTCTGAACTGTATCGATTGCGCATTCTCGTAAGATATTGTGTGCTACTCGCAGGTTATATACCAACATATACTTATGTACATGTGTACCAACAATTTAGATTGCAGCAGATCTTGCGAAAAGCTCATGCGTATATTTTTAACATAGTGTTTTTAGTGTTTTTCTTTAATTTTGACAATTGTTTACATAATTTGAAAAAATTTAAGCTGGGAAAACGAAAAAACTGCAACGAGGAACGGAGGAAAATAATTGCATCCTTGATACAGGACGAAGAGACTATTTCGACGGTGGTAAGGACATGAAAGTGTTCCAGAAAATTGATACAGCATACCATGAAGGTCATTCGGGACACTCGGCTCTCAGCGAATCCCGTTAAGCTATCTACAGACGAGCAACTATTCGGCCAACTGGTTGTAATCATTTCCCTACCGACGCAGAGACCAGTTTTCAAATTTCAGTTGGTCTCTCTTTTTCATTGAAATGGAATCGTGCGGAGTGAAAATGGTTGCACCTAAAATTTTATTAACGAGTATAATAATAGACGAACTTTCAGAAAACGAAGAGGTGTTAAATGATGTTAGAAAAAAAAGAATATACATAGGTAAAAAATTGGTTGAGTCCAAGACCGGAATTGACCCATACGCGATTGTTAAAACTGTTCCAATGGACTTCAAAAACTTTTTAAGAATGGACGCGTATGCTTATGAAGAACTTTTGGAAATGGTTAAGCCATATATTGAAAAAAAAACACGGTTATGCGAAGTGCAATAAGTCCAAATGAATGACTATCTACAACGCTTCGTTTTTTGGCAAGTAGTGGATCGTACGAGGATATGAAATTTTTGATGGCTATTTCTCCACAAAGCTTGGGTTATATTGTAATGGAGACTTGTTCGGTAATAATTAAGGCTTTGAAAGACTAGATACAGGTAAAAAAAAAATAGAATATATTTATCTTTATTTACTTTGTTTATTTTAGATCTTGGAGAAAATCTTCTAAAGCCGTTTAGTCATGATAATTTAAGCGATGAAAAATTTATATCTAATTACCGATTGTCACGAGCCAGAAGGATTGTCGAAAATGCTTTTGGCATTTTAGTATCAAGGTTTAGAATTTTTTAAAAACCAATCAACCTTCATCCTGATAAAGTCGCGAAACTTGCGTTGGCATCAGCTATTTACATAGTTATCTGAGGCGAAAAAACCATGAACATTATATTAAAGGAAGTGTGGACATGAAAGACACGAATAAGGGAAAAGTCATACCAGCGCAGCGGAGGGAAGAAACACAACTCTCAAAACCTTTGCAACCCTATATTTATAAATCTCTGCTTTAATTTTTCACAACGCCGACAAGCTCTCGAATTTTGCAAAAAATTCTTTCTACACTTCATTGTTTGCAATTGCAACGGACGTCATATTCGTCGAAAAAACACACGCACACACGGAAAACCAAATAGCGGCAGAGCACCAGGAAAAACTTAATTGAACTGCACTCAACGTCAAAATTTGTAGAATGAAATCGTTTGTTTGGTTGCTGATTTCGCTACACACATTCCAACTGGTTGGAGAAAACGGTAAACACTAACTGAAAAATCCAACCATTTTGATTTTTCAACGACTGGTTGGCAAACTGGATGAAATCGTTCAGCTTATCGTCAGACTGGCCTACACACGGGTTATTTGCAACCAGTCTGTCAACCAGTTGGCCGATTAATTGCTCGTCTGTATATAGCTTTAGGAAGAATGGGGAGAGGAAGGCCTCAGAAAAGACTGACAGGATTATAGACATAATAAGCTTCAATGACCCCTTTCGGGAAATTAAGGCACAATTGCGCAATCAGCATGATGTCCAAATATCAACAGTAACTATGCGTCGTCATCTGATTGAATCCCAGTTCAACGGAAGAATAGCCAAGAAGAAACTTCTCGTGTCACAGAAGAACCAAAAGAGAAGACTTGCTTTTGCATATGCTCCCAAGGACAAGTCGTTGTGTTCTAGGAAAACACATTTTGTAGGACGAAAAAAGCAAGTTCAATCGTCTGGGATCGGATGGCAGAAAGTACATGAGGCGACCAATGAACCAGGAAAACAATCCCAGGTGGTGCACCATTAAGACCGTCAAACATGGTGGTGCGAGTACAATGGTATGGCCACCGTAAAAATGTGTGTCATTCTGGATCAAAATCAGTACAAAAACATTTTAGAGAGCCATATGGAACCAAACACTGATGAATCTATGCGTGTATTATCTACATTTATGCATGAGAATGACCCGAAGCATTTTCGCGACTTAGTCGAACTACGGCAGAAACAATTTTCTGTAGATTCTTGGAAATGGATAGAAGGACTTAATTCGTTATTCGAAAAGAATAGGTTAAGTTTGCATCCATATTTCTAAGTAGATGCATGGGCTGTCACAATAAGACCCTAAGCGAGATCGTTATTGTGGACCTACCTATCGGCCACTTATAACTATTCAGTAGTAAAGCAACTTATTTACATCCAGAGAGCTACTGCAACATTTCCTTGTTCATTTGGAAAGCCTGATATGTAAATTGAAATGCAAAGGATATTTATAATGGAGAGCAAAAACTGAGCAGGAATTCGTGTTAAGCATTGCATCGCGTAATTCATTCCGGCAAGGTATTTCGTTGACGGATAGGGTATCATACGATTCGTTCTAGATTGTAACCCTTTCGTTTGTTCTATTTTTGATGTCAAAGTGTGCAATCTTCTTCTTGTCGAAATAGACTCCTTTTTGTTAATAAGTTTGCTCTAAAAAGTATACATAAGTTTGTTCTAAACAGTATACAGATAGTCTCCCTTACAGACAAAACAACCTTATAGAACATTTTTTTTAGGATACTTACAGAATTCGGTTGCAATTGATGTGCAAGTGATATGTTAAGTCAATCCAAAGCGTTCTAAAGGAAGAACCAGAATACTTTCGATAATACATTCAAGTTACCGTAAACGCTTCACCCTTATGAAAATGCACTATGAAACGCGAATGAAATATCGAAACTACCTGTTCCTTGTTGAAAAATTTGTCTCGATACAGAATGTCGCATGCAGTACCCGAACGAAACAGAGTACCAATTTTACGTCTCATCAAAGCTCTTGCACGCACGATTGGATTAATTCGATTTCACGTTGGCAAGGAATTTTTAATATACCGCTTGTATGGAATGTCCTCGTACACTATAGTAGTAGATCAGATTTGATAGTCAAATTTATCGTGTTTCCGTGGGGAAAAATTCACTTTTTGTGATTTTCCAAAGCGCACAGCAAAACTTTTAAAATCACTACCAATTCCATTTCAAAATGTTAATTTCCACACATCGATTAAATGTAAGAAAGTAAGAGTGGTCACGTGGCTTGTATATGTGCATGAATTCTTTGGCTTACCACGCAGCGTAATGTATGCCATTAAGCAAGCAAGCTAGCTAGTCGACTCGACCCCCTTCGACACTCTAGAAACAGAAAACAATGGTTTCAACCGAAACGCAAAAGTATGCGTGAACCCTCAGCTGTCGTTGGATTACAAATATCCTTAATAAAAAAAAAAATCCCCCACAATACAGTAACTTAAAAAGGATCGATATCTGTCTTCAAGGCTTTCCCCCTCCCAAAGAAAAAGTTTCCTTCCTGGCACGAGCAATTGATTAATTCGAAATCTTGAATAACTAATTACCCAGTTATGCTAGACAATTACTCAACAGGGCCGCAGTGGGTGTTATTGTTCTTCAACCCACCAGCCTAAGCACATAGAATAACACCATCGGAAAAACCAAATATGGCCGTTATCAACCCTCCAACACAGCACCTGCTTTACGTCGTCTGCCCCTTGAGCTCATTAGCTTCGAAAACGAGACCAACATGTAGTCGATGAAAATTCACATAGCTTCAGGCGTATACTAATTATGATTATTTCAGGATAATTTGCTCCCGTTACGAGATACATTTTTAATCAACAGACGTGTATACTACTGCGGTCGGCCAGTGAATGTAAACACGTAGGAAAAATATGTACTATACAGTGCTCTAGCATTTATGCACTACGATCCTGTTGTGGTAATATGTTGAAATAATTTTTGGTTTTCAGACTTAATGGCATAACAAATGCCGAGGTAATTGGCTGGACAAATTAGCCCCTGAGGCACGAAGGACGAATTAATAGCACATTGTGTGTTTGTTTGTTATTTCAAATTAATAATGATTATCCTTTGAGATTTTTAGTTAACCGATAGCAAATGCTTAATGAAATTTAATTTAAGGTCTGTTATATTTCATCGAAATTCCCCCTTAAAGAAAACAGTATAAAATTTATGATACTACATATTTAGGTCTGAAATAAACAATTTTCTTTAGACTGACAGGTACATACGTCAGAAACATAATCCTATGAAAGGATGCGGTGGACCCAACAAATTAAATTTAAATAAAAGATATTACAGTACTTCTGGCGCGATATTCTGCAAACGGTTTAAGAAAAAAATTCAAAGAACAGTCCTATCCCTCTAATAATCTTCGGATAAGTCAATCAACTTCATTAAATACACAAGAATTAAGGGAAAACCTTTCATCTTTTTTAACGATTGATACATAATTACATAACTGCCTAAAAATGTCGATTGAAATTGATTATATCCACGCCTGCAATTTATCTACATGGATGGATTAGCCGATCCCCATCCGGGTTTGTCCATCTTGTATAATCAAAAATAGGAAATTCCATGTGGCCAAATGCATGAAATATAAAACATCAAACTGATGTTTTGGAAAGAAATATGGGGACGGGTCGCAGAGGAATGACTGGCAGCACTAAAGATTGGCTTTTAAAACGAATAAGTCTGCGTGATCGATTCAAAACTGCTGAAGATTTAAGGACAGACTTTGTAGAGGCTGGATGATCAGAGATAAGCTCACCGACAGACGAATGGCTTCAAGAAGCTACGCAAGAAGACCTGCCAAAAAACCATTTCTAAATAAACGAATGCGCCCAAAATATCTCCAGTGGGCCAAAGATCATGAAACTGGACCATATCGGATTGGAAAAATGTGAGTCAAAGTTTAACATATTCGGCTCTGACGGAATACAGTACGTGAGGCAACAACAACCGTGAAACAAGGAGGCTCAAGGATGAATTGGGGATGCTTTCCTATCACGGCGTAGGATAGCTGGTTCTAATAAATGGAACGGTGAACGCAGAAAAATATAAAAAAATATTGGAAGACAATCTGCTACCAAACAATTTGAAAATGTTTGTATTAAAGCCCTTTTTCGGGAATTGGTTTATTGTTTTCCGAATCTGAAATGTATTTCAACACACTATCGTTCGGGCGTTATGGATCTTGGTTATCTTCAAAACCTCGAAACCCGAAGAGGAGATTCTATCAATGTCACGCCTAACTCCACACACACTCGAATAAATCGTATATACAGCGAACTAAACAGAAAGTACAACCACGCACTCGTCTCACTGAACTGCCATGCTGCTGTACATGTTCCTATATTCAGCCATGATTTCTGGGCCGTGTGAAATTCATCAAACACGGACCTTGCGGATAGGGCTTATAACGGCCTTAGAGACCATGCTGAATCTCAGTTTATACCACTCTACTTTGACAACAGTGTGGCTAAAACTGTCCGGAAGCTAGACTGTACTTATTTGCAATATACAGTCATGCGTATTCTTGTATATTGTTCACGTGGGCCATTGCGAACAATGGCATAGATTCAGGAGTCACCAAGGGAACTCGTTTTCGGCCCCGACAATTCCGAAATTGGTGTCGGCTTAGAAGAAGGGATTTTCAGTGAGTTTTGAAGATCTGTTCAAAGCCAATAGAAGAATTTAGATAAAGGGAGGACCGTCTATATTGGTTGCGTCATGTGCATGTTCTTTTGGCTCTGTTAAATTGGAAATTTTTTGTTGAAATGAAGCTCCTTCAATGGCTAGTGATAAGGAATTTCCAATTGGTGCCTTCGTAAAACTGATATGTTTAATGACAATAAAGCGCATGTTCTTCCGGTTCGCTGGCAATGCCCAAATTGTGTGCAACTCGTTGCAGAGCTCAATAATAGAACATCACTCTCTGAAAAGAACGTTATAAGAACCACGGACTATTTGCTAGTTAATAGTTAAGATTTGATGCAAAA